>CAJQZJ010032648.1:4484437-4516269 GCA_907164525.1 Lophiomys imhausi | reverse complement strand
GCGGTAAATGGGCTTGCAGCTTGAGGATCAATGGGGTGAGGTACTGGTCCACCCACAGTGGGAGGACCGCCTCTGGGTCAGCTTGCTTTGGAATGGGTACACTGCCAAGTAGAATGGTTGGTGTGACCAACACTTTCCAAAGACTGCTCCGGGAGCTACAGAGGATAAGGTGGGACAATGAAGGAATCGAGAAGAGTCAAGGAGACCCGGTAGCATGGTGCAGCAGCATTAGATGATGGTGGCTTCAGAGTCCCAGTAACCTTAAAAATGACAGTAAGAATCAGTAAAGGGCTAGGGAGATGACTCAGTAAGTAAAATGCTTCCTGTGCAAGTGAGAAGACCTCAGTTAGTAACCCCAGAAACCATGTAAAAGCCAGGCATGGTAGCAGGTAGCTGTAATCCCAGCATTCCAGTGAGTGACAAGATGAGAGGCAAAACCAGGAGAATCCCTGGAAGCTTATGGACCAGTTAGCCTGGAGTATGTGGCAGCAAATAAGAGACCCTGTCTAAAGGTAGAAGGCAAGGACCAACACATAAGGCTGTACTATGACCCACAGATGTTTACCATGGTACAGATGCACATACACACGCACACATACGAGAGAGAGAGAGACAGAGAGAGAGAGAATTTTTCTTACATAATAAAAAAAGAATCAGAAGAGCCTAGTGGATTTCATTCTCCTAAGTATCCATACAGTCTGGCATGCTGCAGAAAAACTCCAACTCTACAGGCTCAGGTATCACATAAGCCCTAAACAACTTTTAAAACCAAAGCCTTGATATTTTTTATAAATAAAATGAAATTAGGAAATAAAGTGCTTTGAATTTAAAGGCTCCTTTAAGTTAGATTTTGATACCTTAAAAACAGCTCCTTTATGAGTTTAATTTTGCTCAAAATAGTAAAAAACACAAGGCAACAGAATGATGGTTAATGGTGCCTCCCACGTAGTGAAAACTGGTTTGTACTATAGATACATACATTGCACATAACCAGATCTATAGCACATTGGTGGTATTTAAATTTCTTGGGGAGAAATAGGAATAAGAAAATGTTTTGTTTTCTTAAAATATATGGGTTATGGCTAAAAAAGTGGTTGATAATTTGCATAAACAGCCCCTGTACAACCTAACACAAAGCCCCAGGTCCCTTTCTATCTCCTCAAATGTCCTTTCATATCACTGCTTAACATGTTATGTTCCCTGGCTTTCCGCCTCTTTCTTTTTACTCTGCTCCTGTCAAACACATGGGCCCTAGGAGAGCTTTGTTTGTGGCCACAGTCCCAGTCCTTAGAGCAGGGCCTGGGACTTAGTGGGTGGGTGAGATTGTGGTTATGAAGAGGCTGCTGGGTTCCATGTTCTCAAAGGTTCCTCACTGTAAAGTTCTAAGAATCCTCAACAGCACCAGTTAGTTTTAAAGTACCGTTTGAAAGCCATCCCAGGAGGCAATTCCTCACATACCAAAAGGAGTTCATCAGGAGGGGTCCTCCCGCTTTCAGACCCTACCCCCAGGGCCAGCTGTGTTTGAGAAGACGTCTATGTGTTTAGAAAAGCTGATGTGCCCAAGTTTCATACTGGCATCAGGTGACAATGACAAGACTGCAGGCTTTCTGAATATCACCAGCTAGACAGGAACCAATCCACATTCTGCTTCCAATCCTCACAAGGGAGGCTAGGAGTTACTTGTGAGTCATTCATTTTGGTTGGTGAAAAGCTCATGTAACATCTCTCCACAGCAACTCTGGGAGAACTGCACTTGGATCTGAGAGAAAGCAGAGCCATCTGCCCATGCAGCAGGGAATAGCTCTGGGTTTAGGTTTCCTAATTTCATTTTATTTATAAAGACTATCAAGGCTTTGGTTTTAAAGTTGTTTAGGCCTTAGGTGGTTTTTCTGCAGCATGCTGGGCTATATGGATACTTAGAATGAAACCCATTAGGGTTATTTGATGCTTTTTTATTATGAAAGAAAAATTGTCTCTATTCTCTCTACTAAGTTTAGGTTTAAGCTCTGGTTGTCTTCTACTGATTGAAAATGGGCAAGCTACTTAACCACACTGCTATCTCAACTCCTTATATGCAAATGGGGAACAGCCCATGCACCCCAAGGTGAACTAAGTCAGAGAACACAGCGCAATGCTGTTGCACATGCTACAGGCATTAAACACACAGTCGTTACCATTCAATCAGTCATTTGGTTTTTACATACTGTTTTGTATTTAAAAACCCTCCAATCTAACAAAAATTTATCTCAAAACCCTACGAGGAATGAAAATTGCTAGAGCACTATAGAGCCCCAAGAACAGTTGTTTTTTTTTTTAAAAAGTCAAAACAGTAATTACCCTTAAGCACATATTGTATCCCTAAAGAGATGGAGGCTGTAGGCTGGAGGACTCCAGGGTAAACTGCTCTCTCATGCACTGCTGGCAAATACCTTCTGTTATCAAGAAATACAGCCGGGCGGTGGTGGCGCACGCCTTTAATCCCAGCACTTGGGAGGCAGAGGCAGGCGGATCACTGTGAGTTCGAGGCCAGCCTGGTCTACAAAGTGAGTCCAGGACAGCCAAGGATACACAGAGAAACCCTGTCTCGAAAAACCAAAAAAAAAAAAAAAAAAAAAAGAAATACAAACTATGTTTGTTAATGGGATACCATGCTGTCACCAGAATGAGAAGTCACGAGTGACAATTACATCCTAAAACTGTAAGAAAGCATTGAGCCTTTATGGAGTGGCTCACAGTACAAATCAGGAAGTTCTTCTGTGGCATCCTAATAGAGTTCCATAGCCTCTCCCTGAGTCTTCCCAGAGAATTTGCCTGTTTTCCTGACAGTACCTGCTGTTGTTGTCTGGTTCCAAAGCCAGACTTAGAATCAGTTTATAATTTCACTTTTCTTTACAGCTGAATAGAATTTAAGTGTGTGTGTATGCACGCGCACGTGTTTTTTCATTATCTATTCATAAATTGGAGAACATTTAGGAAAACTGAAATCATGAAATTTGCAGGTAAATGGATAGAACTAGAAGCTATTATACTGAGTAAGGTAACCAGAGCCAGAATGACACATGCTGAGTATTCTCTCCTGTTTGTGGATCCTAGTCACAAATTTTCAGATGTGTGTAGCCTGGAGTAAGTGCAGAACTAGAAAAGAAAAAAGGACCAAGGTTAGGGGGAAGCATGGGGTTGGGGGGCAGAGGCCGTGGGACACAGGTACTAGGAAGGGGAAAATTAGAATAAAAGTTAGGGGGACTTTATATGAGGAAAGGGGAGATAGGGAAACACTAAGGACAGGGGCAGGGGTAAGAAGGACAGTAAGAATGACTCCAAAAGACACAGAGAAACACATCTTATGCTTATTTAAAATACATATATAATACACATGTATGCATATAGATATATAAATAATTTCAATGAAGTTGTGCCACTTGAAGTGCTAATACTCTAGGCAAGAGCCACAGACTAACAAAACTCCCAGTGTCAGTCATGGGAAATCTCCCTTTGAGTTGTTGGTCAGAGGAATGCTAGTTTCCCAAAACAACATGGGCTATCGCCATTACTCTTGGTCGCCTCCCTGAGCTTGAAGGTAAGTTGTTACTGCTAAGGACACCTCACAGTTCAGACACAGGAATCGCAGGCTAGTAAGCTGGAAGTGGCTTGGACATCTGCTCCATAAGGACTGGCTGTAGGGATAATCTCTTGTGTTCTGTGTGGAAATATCACCTATCAATAAAAAATCCGATGTCCAATAAGCTGAGGCAGGATTAGAAGGCAGAACTTCTGGCAAGGACAGAAGAACTCTGCGATAGAGTCAGGTGGGAGAAGATGTGCCACCAAGACATGGAGGAAGCTGGATGTATGAAACTTAGGAGAGGTAGCCAGCCACATGGCAGGCATAGAACAGATTAAGTGGAATAATAAGTTATGAGTTAGTTGGGGAACAAACCTAGCTTGGCCTAGGCATTAATTAATAATTAATAAGCCCAGAGTCATTATTCGAGAAGTGGAAAAAACACAAGGCTATACTGGCCCTCAAACTATTAGAAGGTGCTATGCAAGAGTCCAAGGAGAAGAGCATTTGGGAGTTCTACCATCTATAGCTGTGAACCACAACAAAGACTGGACTACAAGATATCTACAATGGTGTGATAGTGATGCTTTTACCTTGGAGGTAACCAACAGCTATCCAATTAGACTTAATACCCAGTCATTAGAAGGGAATTTGTGCTAACTAACTGCTTGTGACTGGAGAGGTGATAGAACTGAGAGGAGAACCTTACACTGCCATTTTCAAAAACCAATGTAACATCCAACTGCACTCTGACTATTTATCCTTATATACATAAGTAAGTGTTGCTCCCGCTCCTAATCAAAGACATTTCTTTTAGCAATAGATGGAGACTAGAACAAAGATCCACAACTAGTCAAAATGCAGAGAATGACTGTGAGGTAACCAACCCTAACTGATATATCCCTAATGGTACACCTGAACCTAGGACTCAGGGAAAATCACAGAAGAGAGGGTGGAAATATTTTAAGAGGCAGAGAGCCAGAAGGACTGCTGTGAGCTAGTGTCTTCTATATATGACAGGGAAGTTGCATCCATGAACTCTCAAGAGTATGTTTGCCTAAGCAAGATTACCACAAGACAAGATGCCAATGTGAACAGAAGGAATTCCGTTTGGTTCCATCCTTAGATGAAGAGTTACAGGAGGTCAATGCCTGCTGAGAGAGGAGAATTAGCCTCCTCCAGGGACAAGCTCCCACATAGGTTGTCCGATGCCAAGTGGTTAGCCCTGGACACATGTAAATATGAGCAAAGCTAAATGGACTCAGTAGGTTTCATATGTGTATGGTGTATAAATATATAGGTGTTTATATATATATATATATACATATATACATCCACATGAGTGTATGCTTATGTATATACATATAACAATAATAACTAAAGAAAAGATCATGAACTTGGAGACAAGTTACTTGAGGGTAAAGGTAGGTTCAGAGTAATGGAGATACAGTCTTCACATATGAAGTTCTCAAAAGAAATTATTAAATAAAAACAAGCAGTTTATGTGTATTGTTTCCTCATGGGTATCTCATCTGCCCTAAGGTGGCACAGGGGAGACTCTGGAGCCAAGCAAACCTGGTTCTTTAGCTTGATGTGGTCAAGGCTCAGTGCCTTGACCTATAAAATGCAGGTAATAACATGATGTGTCATGAAGCCTTTTGGGGAGGATCAAGTAAGATGCTGTGCTGTGCTGTGCTCAGCAGTCATTGGCACATAGATGCAGTTCAACAAAGTATTGTTGCTGTTAACTATTATTGTACCGCTCATACACTCTTTAAACTACTAGAGTATTGCTAGCTAGCTATTGAATAATTGTAAAGCTCTCTACACAAACTCATCTGTTAGTGCAAGGACTGAACTTGTTAGCTAGCCACCAGAACGTCCACCTCCCTTCCCACCAGCAATAGAAGCTTGAGGCCCTGCTAGGGACTCTGTGTGCCACAGCCTTTGTAGCTCTGAGAGCCCTGTGAAGAAGTCCCCGCTAGTGGAACAGTGCAGGCCCGAGGAGTACACTGTATGTGTATTCCTCTATAGCCTTCCTTAGCCCCCAAGGTGAACATGAAGATTCATCTTCAAGAAAAGACCACAGGAAATACAGTTTTTATCTTAGAGGGCAGAAGTCAGTCTGGGTAAGCAGAGAAAGAAGATGAATAGAACCAAAGGTTTAAATGACTACAAGGAACCCAACAGCTTGCCACAGACCTCTATATGAAAGACAAGTAAACTGCCTGAATCCTTAATCCATACAAAGTGGGGCCTGTTTGCTATAGTTAGCAGAAAAGATGAACGTTTGTGCTATTTCAATCACTTTCTGCAAACTGACTTAACTGAAAGTTTACAATGGCTCTAAACATGCTAAATGGTGAGATCGTAGCCACAGCCCCAGAAGTAAATCAAACAATAGCAGCTCAAAAAAAAGGAAAATATTCTTTAAATATCCCTGTTTTACTGGAAAAAAAAATCAGTTTAGACACTTTCTTTCCAACCTCCCATGACCCCTCTTCTTTCTCTTTTTCTTTTTTGACAGGATCATCTCAATCTTAGGCTGGACTTGAACTTACTATGTAGCTAAGGCTCGCCTTGAACTCTTGACTCTTTTGCCTCTACTTCTCAAGTGCTGGAACTGTAGGTATGAGCCACCATGCTCAACCTTTTTTTCACACAACTTTCAACTCTTCCAATACAACAGAAAAGTCAGAGATGTATAAATTGCTCCAATTAGAAGGAAAACAATTCAAAGTTTTTAAATTAGTGTGGCATTAAAAGTCTTTATTTCGAGCAAAATATGAAAGTGAAAAAAAAAAGAGATGAGCTCATTGTTTTCAGAAGTCATCTAATTTGGTCCTTGGAGTTGAAGCTATCTTGGTAGATGATGTAAAAAAAAAAAAAAAAAAAAAAGACAGTGCTACTGCAGAGTAGGGACACAATGGTAAGATGTAGAACAAGAGCCTTGTCTTCAGGAGGCTCACTTTCTAATCAGGAGAAACAAAAATTACTGAAATAACAAAAATTTCAATGGTACCTGTTGTCTGCTCTAACCAGCAACAAGGAAAGCTTTACCAGTTCCAAAGCTAGATACTGCCATGTGACCCTCACAACAGCTCTAAATGGTACTTATCACATTCCTCCTTCAACACATGTGAAAATGATGCATTAGCTAGTTGTCCAAGATCGTGTTAACACTCCAGGGCACTTGACACCAATAACAGTTCCCTGAGCACATGAAGGTGTAATCAATATACAGAGAAAATGGAGAAAAGAGACTCCCAAGTTGCTGGCCAAGTTCATCTCTTGGTACTGGCTCAGCCTGGGGAAAGCAAAGGAAAAGTACATCCAGCCAAGCAGGGCCTAATCTTCACTAGGCTCTCAGTGGTGGGGTCAGTACCACAGGGTACATCTGAGCCCTCCAACCACTCAGGAAATTGGGAATAAAACATGCAGGACAACCTGAGTGAAAACCTTAGGATCCTTAAAAGCCTAGGATAGAAAAGCAGCCATCCCTAAACAGAGAAGTAGGCTCCCTTAATTTTGTATGACCAACCAAAAACCATGTAAATGCTTTCTCCTCCATAAGTTTCAACTCCCATGTCTGAAATGTTTCTTCTTGTCTCCACAATTCTGAAAGTCTCTGGGATAACGATCTTCATTTTAGGAGAGGACTTGTCTCTGCACCAGATCTCAACATTGCCTTTTGTTCTTCTCTCTGACAGGAAAGATCAGCGACAGGTGGGGTGAACACTCACTAGCATCTCTTCTTCCTTCAGACACAAATTACTTCTTTGACCTACCAATGCTGGGGTTTGTCATATGACTTGATCTGGCCAATAGAATGTTACAGGCATGACAAGAAGAAAGTCTTGAAACATCCACAAATGAGCAAAGTAAACTCTGAGTAGCAGTTGCCACTTTAATCAGGTGCCAGAATGCATACACCTGAGCAGACTTAAGTCTAACGTACAACAGTGGTTCTCAACCTGCGGGTTTGGACCCCTTTGACAACCTTCTATCTCCAAAAATATATACGTTATGATTCATAACAGTAGTAAAAGTACAGTTACGAAGTTATCAATGAAATAATTTTATGGTTGGGATCACCACAACAGGCAGAACTGTATTATATAGGGCTGCAGTGTTAGGAAGAATGAGAACCACTGCTCTAAGTCATCAGCCTAAAGCTGAGCATCTTCCTCAGTCAGGCAAACCTCAGTCCCTGCAGACCACACATATCTGTGCTGAGTGTTGAAAGCACCCTGGGCATGGCATTTTTCCCAAAGGCCATGCATCAAGGAACTGGTCTTTTGTTTACATGCTGTTTTGGGGCAGGGTGGAACCTTTGAGAAGATAGGCCTATGAGAAGGAAGTGAGGTCACTGGGGCATGCCCTTGGAGGGAATATTGGGACACCAGGCTCTCCTTCCTTTTGCTTTTGGCTGCCATGAGGTGAAACAGGTTCCCTCTACCCTATACTCCCACCATGAAGTGCTACACCACCACAGTTGCAGTGCAATAAGACCAAGCCTCAGAAACTCTAAGTCAAAATACAAACTTTTCCTCTCTTTAAGTTGATTTAGTTCATAAATTTGCCACAGGGACAAAAGCAACTAACATACACACCAAGCCTTAGGATAGTTTGTGATGCTGCATAATTGGAATGGTAGCTAACAGATGTGTCATCAGATATTTTATATTGACTGAAAGACTAAATTATAGGTACAAATACATGCATCTAATATCTTAATTTTTATCTTGAATTTTACTTATATGTGTGCATTCTGTCACCCAAACAGCTGCTTCTAAATTATGTGAACAAAGATGGTGAAGTGACAGCCCATCTTGACTGAAAAAATGTCTATGCTACATCTCTGAAGATGCAAATTTGGAAAGAGTAAAGATGGTCACTTTTTGTGACAGAGTTATATTAAATACTGCCTTTCAATCAGGAACAAGCCCAGCTATGAGGAAACAATATTTTCAGGCTCAGGGTGTACCACAACCCTGTGGAAACCAACCAAGTGCTTTTAATCTTGTTTCTCATCCCTCTCATTTGTAATTAGCCAGTAAGTCTAGGCAGGTTTCACAAAACTGAAGAAAAAAAATGTTGAAGGGATCTATAAGTCCTCAGAGTTTGTAAGCAAACATTATTTTAAATATGAGTTATATATAATCAATATCTTCACCCCTGATTTAAAATAAAATGCCAAATGAAGTAGGTCAGTCAAATGAATTAGTCAATATTTTTTATTTATAGATTTTTAAAAAATAGGATCTTTAAGAAAAAAAAGTAAAAGCCGGGCGGTGGTGGCGCACGCCTTTAATCCCAGCACTTGGGAGGCAGAGGCAGGCGGATCTTTGTGAGTTCGAGGCCAGCCTGGTCTACAAAGCGAGTCCAGGACAGCCAGAGATATTCAGAGAAACCCTGTCTCGAAAAACCAAAAAAAAAAAAAAAAAAAAAAAAAGAAAAAAAGTAAGCAAGCTACATTTAAGGAGAACTGGAGTACCAAATAGATTTTTCTCAGATCCTTCTGTGGCTTTCAATGTGGTAATATTCTCTGAGCTTCCTAGTGTTACACAAAAGCCCAGTAGAAACTAACCATAATGAAGCCACATCATGTCCCACATCTTCAGTTCGGGTTGGACTTATTTTCACTTCATGTGGTGACATCACCTGACTTACATACAGGTCCACATGTACAGTCCCAGACTACCTTCTTTCCTTTACAGCCACCCCACCCTTGCTCCATCTGCCCAGTCCTATCTGCCCTCAACTCCATAACCAAATGGCTTCTTTACCCACGACTCCTATGTCACATGTCTATTCACACCAACTACTCTGTAGAGGCGCCCTCAGAGATGTCTCTCTACAAACAGACACTCTAGACCCCCTCACTTCAGATAGGCCCCTCAGCGTCTGCTCCTCACTGCTTTATTTTCTTCACCTTCCAACTGTTCAGAATTATTTTATGTTTTACCTGTGTCTCCATGAGCCCCACAACTGTAGGTGTGGGATTCACTGCTCTGTCCTCAGAGCCTAGTCAGGGCCTGTACAGCTGACACTCAGCAAATACTAACAAAGAACAAGGAGTTCAGATGCTGTAACATGGAAAGTGGAAAAGAAATCACTTAACATGTATTAAATCAACCTGTTTGTTAGACACCGCAGTGAAAGAAAAGGAGGATTAGCAAAGGGGGAAATGTTGGAAGTCATTTTCTTACTCAGCTACAGTTAGGCTACAAGGCCTGTACAAGCTGCCTGACTACGACAGCCCAGTGTGCTCTGCGATGGGGGGAAACTACTGGCATATCTTAGAGGGCTGAAAATCATTCCAGCAGGAAATGACTGTCAGGTGCAGCAATTAAAGCAGTCTCGACAATGGGTGTCCAGCACAGTTATTCCCGAGTTTCTCAAATATGACCTGTCTCGGGGATTTCCTGAGGAGCTTCCAACATCTGAGAATGTAACATTTTGGAAGTCATGGCATTTTGTTAAATTAAGAGTTTGTTCTTGTATTCTTCATAAAAAAGCCCTACAAGTCCTCTCACAACAAATACTACAGGAGTATCCCCTGCTTGTCCAGTGCTTAGTGGCTGAAGGATGGGAAAAGCTGTTCTCTGATTCTGTATAGTTTAATAAAGCTCTCAAGACCCTTGAAATACATGACCTTAGGTATAATCACAATCTAGTATCTCACAAATTTTAAACTATATAAACAATACCAAGTGAAGGTTGACATATTTTGAAACCACAAGTTGTGTAGGGAATATTTTAATATACCATGGGTTCCTAGGACTACTCAGTATGACTGGTACAAACATAAACCAAAACTTCCAGGGAACTCAAAGTCTGCCAAAGATCTCCAAGTAAAAATGCTTAAACCAAGACATAAGCACATAAGGTTATTTTTATTAGTTTATTTTTTCAAGTTACATCTTGATCAAAGTCCTCTCCCTCCCTCTTCCCCATCTCTGTCCTCTGCTTCTCCTCAGATGAGGGGAGAACCCACTTATCAACACCCCTAAGTTCATCAGTCACATGAGGGCTAAGAGCTTCCTCTTGTACTGGGGCCTAATATGGCAGCCCAGCCAGGGTAATGTGTTCCATTAACAGGTAAAAGGGTCCATGACTTGCTGCTGTGTAGAGTTTTTCATAGTATAGTTATGGTGGGTTCCTGTCTGTTTGGGTTTGTGGATTGCAGGATGGTTGTCCTGTGCTATATGGTTACTATCCACTTATAAGTGAACATAAGTCATGAGTATCTTTCTGGGTCTGGAGCTTTTCTAGTTCCATCTATTTGGTTGCAAATTGCATGATTCCCTTGTTTCTTACACCATTGTGTAAATGTACCACAGTTTTAAAATTTACCTTTATTTACTACTTCAAGTTACATCTCCAACACAGCCCCCTCCCTCCACCTTCTGGGTCTCACTCTCCCACCCTCTACCCCCTCTCCCATCTTTCCTACTCCTCCGGCACCCCCACATCTCAGCCCCCTCAGTTCAACAGTCATATGAGGGGTAAGAGTTTCCTCTTGCATTGGGGGCCTACATGGTAGCTCCACTAGAGCAAAGTATCCCACTAACAGAAAACAAAGTCCATGTTCCTTTTCCTGTCAGTCTGTTGGTTGTAGTATAGTTATCCTGTACTATATAGCTAAAATCCGAGTATAAGTGAATAGATGCTATGTGCATCTTTCTGACTCCGGGTTAGCTCACTCAGGATAAGCTTCTCTAGTTCCATCCATTTGGCAGCAAATTGCATGATTTCTTTGTTTCTGATAGCTGAGTGGTATTCCATTGTGTAAGTGTACCACAGTTTTTTTTTTTTAATTCATTCTTCAGTTTAGGGACATCTGGGTTGTTTCCAGTTTCTAGCTATTACAAATAAAGTTGCTATAAACATAGTTGAGGAGATGTCCTTGAACTACAGTTTTTTTCATCCATTCTTCAGTTGAAGGACATCTGGGTTGTTTCCAGTTTCCGGCTATTACGAATAAAGCTGCTATGGACATAGTTGAGGCGATGTCCTTGTGGTTTGGTGGAGGATCTTTCGAATATATGCCCAGGAGTGGTATGACTGGGTCTTGAAGTAGAACTATTACTATTTTTATGAGATATCACCAGATTGATTTCCATAGTGGTTGTTCAAGTTTGCACTTCCACAAGCAATGGAGGAGTGTTCCCCTTTCTCCACACCCTTGCCAGCATATGCTATCATTTGAGTTTTTGATCTTAGCCATTCTGACAGGTGTGAGATGGAATCTCAGAGTCATCTTGAGTTGCATTTCTCTGATGATTAAGGATGTTGAGCATTTCTTCAAGTGTCTCTCGGCCATTAGGGATTCCTCCTTTGTGAATTCTCTACTTAGCTTCGTCCCCCATTTTTTGATTGGATTATTTGGTGTCCTGGCATTTAATTTCTTGAGCTCTTTGCAGATTTTGGATATTAGCTCTCTGTCAGATGTGGGGTTGGTGAAGATTTTCTCCCAGTCTGTAGGCTGCCGTTTTGTTCAAATGATAATGTCTTTTGCCTTACAGAAGCTTTTCAGTTTCATGAGGTCCCATTTATTGATTGTTGGTCTCAGGTCCTGAGCTGTTGGTGTTCTGTTCAGGAAGTTGTCGCCTGTGACAATGAATTCAAGGGTTTTTCCCACTATTTCTTCTTTTACATGTTGACATCCAGTTAGATCAGCACCATTTGTTGAAGATGCTGTCCTTTTTCCATCATATGGTTTTGGCTTCTTTGTCAAAAACTAAGTGACTGTAGGTGATCAGGTTTATTTCTGGGTCTTTGGTTTGATTCCATTGATCAACCAGTCTGTTTCTACACCAGTGCCACTCTGTTTTTATTACTATTGCTCTGGAGTACAGCTTGAAATCAGGGATGGTGATACCTCCAGATCCTCTTTTATTATACAGCTTGTAAGGTTATTTTGATGGTTTGATTTCTTCCACTGTACTGTAGAAACATGGAGAAGATGGAAGAGTTTGAAGAATGTGCAGTGCTGTGAGCATCAGCATGGAGGAGGGGCAAAAGACTGAACAACCATGTCTACTAACACACATGGACGGTTCCTAGCTGGCAGGCCCTTCATGTGCATACTTTTATTTAATCTTCACAGTAAGAGATAAGTGTTATTCCATCCTCACAGACAGACGTTGGGGGCTCACGGAATTACACAGCTTCATGAAGGTTACATGCTAGTTGGGAATCTAGGGACAGCACACAGAACCACCCACAGCCCATTGCCAACCTAGTTCCTGCAGAGGAAAAGACCAACAAAACACTCCCCTGATAGCATGCCTCATCCACATACTGCCACAGAATGCCCTGAGGTTTCCATGGACTCTCGTCCCATTTTGGAGAAGCAACAAAGGGGACACTGAGTGCTTCTATAACTTGACAAAGGAATGAAGACACGATTCTGAGGGAGGAAGCTACATTGTAGCAGCCTCAAACCAACTGGGAGCTCACAGCTGCCCTCGTCCCTCTCCCTCTCATCCGCTCTCACTTCCAATTGCTTCATTCATGGGATCAACAACTGGACTACATCACCTGTACATTAATCGATCTGGATCTAGTTAAAAGATCCAGCTTTAAAACAACAGGCTGCTCAAAGTACCCGATTAAAGAAAGCACTCAGGACAGGGACTCTGAGGAAAGAAATATTACAGCTGATATAGATGTTCCTAAGCTGAGGGCAGTTACCTCCAACAAAGCCACTATACATGAAAACATGCCATGAGGATAAAACTCAGTCTATCCTAGATAAGCCACAAAGCACTCTGTAGGATGTATGTTTCCTTGTGGCCATGTGGCTTACAGAGCCATAGCTCACCACTCTGCCCAGTATCATAGGAAACATAGGAAATGTTTATTACTATGTCTCTCAGTTTACCTAAAACGTACAGATATATATCTACAGACTTTCCTGATTTTGCGTTACTTCTATGCTATTTTGCCACACATGCAGGATCAGGGGCTGAAAGAGAATTCAAAATGCATCCAATCAGTGAGTTATGGAGTAGTAAGGTGCTTTGGTCTTATGTCCAGATGTGATTCTGTGCCAGCTATTGATGGTCTAATGTTGGAATGATACAGCACAAAGTGTACTTTTTATGGATATCACCAGAAAGTGTCAAGCTGAGAGGGCTCAGGCATATGGCCAAATAACCCAGAGTTTTTTTTTTTTATCATGTTTACATCTAAATGTCACTATATACCATTGATCCAAAATTTAAAATACAGAGCACCAACATAATAAAATGACTTTACCTTAGAAGATCCAAAGCAAAAGAGAACTTACATGTGTTGAGAGGTAACACTGGGTATTTACCCCATTAGGTATTTATGCAATGATATCCATACAACTTCTCTTCAGATTTGGATCTTCAAAAGTAAATACCCATCCCTGGAAATGGGCAAAGAGACACCTTGTTGGCAGAGCAGATGGCAGTCTTTTGTTCACCCTAGCTTGGTGGCCAAAGCTATTTTATGCCTAGGACTCATAAAAGTCAAATCAAATCCAGGCAGCACATCATGGGAGGAAGACAGACAGAGACCTGAGGACTGCCATGTTACCAACAGACCTGCCCTTCAAATACGGTACAGGCAGGTGATAGACACCCACTTGCCGACATACCATGCAGCATGGATGGATGTCACCCAGGGGCACACCAGTCATGTAGCCAGCCTGCAGCAGGAACCACCACAATGTGGTAGGTGGTGGTCAGATGGGAGAGAAAGATTAGTGGAGCAGCCTGAGCATTATGCAAAGAGATGGAATGGGAGACTCTGAGAGTGGAGAAGAGTAGCCAGTTGTGAGTGGCCAGCCACACAACCTGGAGCAATGGTGAGGTCCCACCCCAAGTTGCCCTGAAGGCTATGTCTGAGGCTCATATTACCACTAGAGAACATGGGAACATTCAGATAACCATGTGAATGTCCAGGGGCTGTGCAGAACTGGCCCTGCCCCTCACTGGTTGTGGCCCTCTGGGGAGTTGGTCCCATCTCTCTCCAGCAGCAGTACCAGAGAGCATGCCCTGAACCTCGCCTGAACAGCACAGTAGAGCTTATCCTGGTGGTGGGGGTACTGGTGAGCCAGGCCCAAGGGTGAGAGAGCAGGACAGCTGGCCTCACCACTTGTCTGTCCTGAGGTGGCATGGGTATGGGGATGATGTCCCTCCTCCCTCACCACCTGCAGTAGACATAAGACCTGGTCCAAAGGGCATGAGAGCAGGAGAGCTAGCCCTGCCCATTCACTGGCTGTAGCACTCTGGAGAGCAGGCCCTGCACCTCACCTGGGCAACACAGTGGAGCTGACTTTGATAGTGAAGGCATGAGGAAGAGCTGGCCCAGGCCCTCACAGGCTGCATCATTTGAGAGAGTGTACCCCACACCTTGACTGGGCAGTAGCGTGGAGCTGGCTCTGGAGGTGTGGGTGCAGGTGAGCCAGCCCAAGGACATGAGAACAGGAGATCTGACCCTATGCCCTATCAGTGGCAGCATTGGGTAGCCTGGCTGGAGAGTTCACCCTGGTGGTGCAGATAAGAGAGAGTTGGTGGGCTGACTAGCTCAGCTACCACCCAGGCCCAGATTCAGGGCTCTGAGTTGGCCTACTCCAAAATCTCTATCATCTGCAAATGGTTGGGATACCTGAAAGGTCCAGTTCTGCTGATCCAAAGTTGCAGGATCTCCATGACATAGGCAACAATAGCATAACCAGTAGGTGTCCCGATGAAGATCCAATATTGTTAGTGTCACAGAAGCCAGAGATCTCAAACCAGACCAATGACTCACTGCAATGTACATGTGCAAAGGAAGATGTGCAGAAAGAGGATATACTGTGGGAGACACTGTGACCTACTACAGCTTCCACAATGAGATGTTTTCTATGCTTTGGTTTTTGTTGTTGTTGTTTGTGTGTGTTTTTTTATTGGGGGGGGGAGATTGTAAGGGCCAAGTAGGGATCTGAGGGGCAGGGAGATGAGCAGGACTGGAGTGCATGATGTGAAACTCACAAAAAAAAGTCAATAAAAACTTTTTGAAAAGTAAATAAGTATCAATGGAGAAAACTCATTAGCATCTTTCAATAATCAATATTTGTAATCATCGTAGAATCAAAACAACACATCATTGTTTCTATTGCTCTTATTTCCATGGTGGTGAAGGGAATGAAAATTATTAAAAGACCCTTTAAGTCGGCAGTAGAGCCAGGCCAGCCGCCAGGTGATTCCCGGAACTTAGCTGACCATAAACAGGTTGAAACCAAGAATGAAGGTCAATTGGGCCACGGGCCCCCAGGGCTTCAGGAACTGGCTGACCACAAAGTAGATAACAAAACAAGATTAGATTCATTCCTGAGACAAACAGATGTAGGATGTTTCCCGCTGACTAACTAATGGGCTGGGCTGGTACATTCCAGCTGTATTTCCCCTCCCCCTTGGGTTGTGGTAAATGATGGGCTGGGCTGGTACTTCCCACCTGTAATTTCCCCCACCCCCTTAATCTGTGGTGCTCCCCCATAAAATATTGGACTCTCCCCCAAATCAGGGTCGCGGCTCCTAGCCCTGTGTGGGATACGAGTGGCGCCCCTCAGTGCACTGAGCCCCCCCCTTACTCCTTCCCCCCCCCCGAAATAAACCTCTTGTGATTGCATCAAGATGGTCTCTTGCGAGTTTTGGGGTGGCCATGATATCCTGAGTGTCGGGTGAGGAACTTCCCTCCTCCTGGTCTTTCAGTGGCATGCTCACATGTGGGTTCACAGGTTTCCTGAAGAGTTTCTCTCAGAAGCCTTGAACACCCTTTCTGCCAGACAGAGAAGTCAAACTGTTTCCTTAGCTACATAAGGTGTTTCTAGTGGAAACCCAGTCTTTGCAAAATCTTCTTGGGGTGGAAAAGCCTTCTATTAAACTGCAAACATCAAGATGGCTAGTTGGTACAGTAGGGAGCCCACCGGTCTCGTAAAATCAAACACAGCCAAGGGCTGTGACATACACCAGCAGTCCCAGCTGTTCAGGAGCTCAGGCTGAGGCAGCAGGAATTCTTGCATCATCTTAGGTAACACAGCATGATTCTATGTGGGAAGAAGAGCACGTATTTTATAGAATTTCATTATGCAAGCCTTGCTTCCCAGAACACTTCATTGGCATGTCCATGGAGCTAGTTACTTGGTCTGTGTCCTGGTTCCCTCTTGCATCAAATGGGAATATTACTTCACAGTCTATATTGAAGGCTGCCAGAAGGTACTTTATAAATAAGTTACTGTAAAGAGCCTGTAAGCAGCTCAGCCACAGCCCAGCTGCGGCCCAGCTGTAGGAGATAGATAAAGAAGTAAGTGCCGCACATATGCGGGTGATGATATGCTAAAGTATGCTAATTAGAATAAAAGGAAAGTATAAGAAACCAGAGCAGACAAGCAGTCAGTGGCGATCAGTCTTAGCACTGACATCCTGCCTCTGCCCTACCCTCAGGCCTTGTACTGAGATCCTTACCCTACCTTCAGGCTTTGCACTGACCTCAGGCTTTGCACTGACAACAAGAAGAGCAAGGACGTAGGACAGGTCGTATAAATTGTGTGCCGTGGGTATGAAGTATAAATGTGGTGGATGTATATGATAGCTTTAGTGATATTAGGAATACTGTGTATTAAGTGCTTGTGTGTGCTGGATTATGTTCCTGATGTAGTACCATCTGTAGAAATATTAACAGAATAATAAATATAGATATTTAGTATAAAGCCAGCTCGTCTATATTTTCCATTTGGTCTTAGTGGGTGGTGAGTGCCGTCACCTGACCACACGACTCCCTTCATAAAAGAGAAGAAGGTGTCGAGATTTGGATACCTTAACTGCGCTCTCGACAGTTACATAGGATGTCAGATCTGCTCAAGTTTGAGGATTTGATCTCAGAGATGTGGGAATCAGGATTTAAAATCCAGTTTTCTACTTCAGCTCATGTTTCTTCCACCCAATCCCCAGCCTTCTTTATGTCAAACAGCCTAGCAAGAAAAATGGGGGAGAGCCGGGCGGTGGTGGCGCACGCCTTTAATCCCAGCACTTGGGAGGCAGAGGCAGGCGGATCCTTGCGAGTTCGAGGCCAGCCTGGTCTACAAAGTGAGTCCAGGACAGCCAGAGCTGTTAAACAGAGAAACCCTGTCTCGAAAAACCAAAAAAAAAAAAAAAGAAAAAGAAAAAGAAAAATGGGGGAGAAAAAAAGATACATTTCTGCTCAGATGGTATTTTCCTCAGCATGTGCCAGAGTACCAAACACTGTAGGCAAGGCTAAAAATAATTCCACTAAACTCTATACTATCACCAACCTGAAAAAAGCACCAATTTTTACTTCAAAATATAAAAATAAATTCAGAATAGCTCTACCTCAAGACCCAGCCATTCCACTCCTGGGTATACATCCAAATGATTCCTCATCAAACCACAAGGACATATCCTCAGCTATGTTCATAGAAGCCTTATTTGTAATAAGTTTAGAAACTGGAAACAACCCAGATGTCCCTCAACTGATGATTAGATTTCTAAAAAAACTGTGGTACATTTACACACTGGAATACTACTCGGGTATCAGAAACATGGAAATCATGCAATTTGCAGCCAAATGGATGGAACTAGAAAAGCTCATCCTGAGTGAGCTAACCCAGACTCAGAAAGATGCACATGGCATCTATTCACTTATAACTGGATTTTAGCCATATAGTACAGGATAACTATCCTCCAACCAAAGCACCAAAAGGAACAGGAACTAACAGGAACTTTGTTACCTGTTAGTGGGATAGTTTGCCCTAGTGGTGCTGCCATGTGGGCCTCCAGTGCAAGAGGAAGCTCTTAGCTCTCATATGACTGCTGAACTGGGGGAGCTGATATGTAGGGACACCCCATTGCAGACGAATGGAGTGGAAGGGATAGGGGGTAGAGGGTGGGAGGGCGGAACTGGGAGGGGTGGAAAGAGGGCACTATGATGGAGATGTAATTTGAAGTAATAAACATTTAAAAATAATAATCACCCACATAAAAAATTAATTTCCCTTTTACTTCTCTCCTCCATTTCTGTAAAGTTATTTTTCATATTTCCTAAACTGTCCTGTACCAATTTGGTATTTGTGTATATGTGCCAATATACATTCAAAACCATAACATATGCATATAACATATGCATATATCCAAGCCTAGTTCTAAAGACGTTACCCACAGACCAAAGTAAATCATTTGTGAATCATTCTTTTCACAGCAAGAGTATTGCTGGGTTTTCTCATCTTGTTTCTAAAAATATTTCTGGAGGAAGAGAATAGGAATTTCACAAGACCCTCTCCTCTAGGCAGGAACTGAATTTTGGAGGAGAGAGACAGTGCACACAGTAAGGGAACACCCATATGACAGACAGAAGCACACACTACAAGCTACATGGGAGGACTGACTATAATAATTATCTTCATAAGATGAGGTTTTTCATACTGAAGGAAAGTATTTTTACTATAATCTTACAAAGCAAAAAATCTTAGCTCATATCTCACTAGATACGGTATTTAACTAGCATGATAACACATTAAGCTCCAATTTGGAAGGCAATATTTGAATGATAGGCAGAATGTCTGCCTCAAGGTGGATTGAGAGGGTCATTAAATAGCATAGGTCTTAGAACAAAGTGATGAGTCCCTGACTGAACCTAGGAAATTAACCATTGTTTTGTGCAGGCTACTATTTTAGATCTCCTTTGTAAAAAAAAAAAAAAAACAATATTAATATGTAAAACCCTCATGAAACTGATTATTCAGATTAAAATATGTGAAGAAAACATAAAATTTTATAAGCTGGTTATACCAAAACACTATAAAATCAAAATCCCCCTCAAAAAGAATCTGTGTGTATACTAACAGCTGGAACCCCATCCCCAAAAAAGAACCTGTGTGTATACTAATAGCCGGACAGACACACTGCTAATCTCTGCTTGAAGCTGTGCATGCTCATGAATTTTCATGACAATAATTTGCATTAAAATCACTTTCTGAAGGTGGAAAGATAAACCAGCCTTCCCTCAAGCATAGGTGATCAAATTCAATTTGCAATTATTAATATTTCAAAAGAATTACTTCCAGCTTCATATATCTTTGTTGGTAATGTCATATCAAGTCTTACAATTGTCAAATTTGCAAATGCCTCTCTTTCACATATGAGCCATAAAATCTTAGGACATTTCAGGTTTTTTTTGTAATAATTTATTTTTTATTTCTTCAAATTACATCTCAATCACAATCCCCTCCCTACTCCCCCCATTTCAGCCTTTTTATGCATGGACTAACTTCATACATTCTTTTATTAATGACACTTTGTTGTCACCATCTTTCATTGTTATATATTTTTATGCCAAATAAACGAGGAACTTTAAACACAGAGAATCTTTAAAAGTGCATTTGTATTTGCTTATTTGTATTACCTAGTATATTCCTAATAGGGAAGAATTTCTATCCTGACTGAACTAAGGTTAAGAATGTACCCTCCTGCCAGGCGTGGTGGCACACGCCTTTAATCCGAGCACATGGGAGGCAGAGGCAGGCGGATCTCTGTGAGTTTGAGGTCAATTTGGTTTACAAAGCAAGTGGTCTGCAAAGTGAGTACAGGACAGCCAGGGCTATGCAGAGATACCTTGTCTGGAAAAACAAAAAAACAAACAAAAAGAATGTACCCTCCATTTAGAATTTTACATACCCACTGACCAACTTCTGGCTCCATACTGCAAACTACCTTCCAGTGACAGATATCAGAGGTCACACTTATGACCCAAGCCTTTGTGAAAGGACCTTCGGAGAGGGAGGTGATTGGCAGAGTTCCTAGAAAGCAATTACAGGATGGACAGGAAGACAACTAGACACAAGATGATACCATGAACAGCATCAACACTTGCCACCAAAGCCAAAGTAAAGGCTTCCCCAGTTCACCTCCCCCTTAGTTGCTTCTCAAAGCCACTGTCAACTCCAATGCCACAGAACTATGGAAATCATCACAAGCTGAGTGCAGAAAAATATTTAAAGTGCTGTCAAAATTTTTTTCAAACTGTACAAACTCCATCCTGTGAGTGCATGGCTATATATATTACATACAGAAAAAAATAATCAGTCTTCCTTTATCTGGAGTTTCCCATAGCTCCAGTAACCTTCAATCAATAGCCATTTTAAAATATCTGATAGAGAATTATAAAAAGAAACTATTCACAAATTTTAAATTGAATGACATCCTAAATAGTATGATTAAATCTTTGGTTGCCCTGTTCTGTCTTACCTGGGACTTGAACTAGCGCTTTGTCCAGTGTGCCCCCTCAGCATGTACTACTCACCCAGAAGTCTTAGTAATTAGCTTCACTGTCTTACTAGCAGCCCCAAAGTCAAAGATTAGAGATGTTGGCAATTCAGATGTGTCGAGAAAAGCCATACAGTGATATCTTTAAGTGGAAGGTCAAAGTTCTCAATAGAATAAGTAAAAAGTATATGCTCAGTTTACTAAGAAACTATGAAAGGACAAAGAAATGTGTGTTCGTTTGCTCTGATACTTCACTTCAAACTGCAAGTCAATAATCACAGTGTGTATAATAGTGCCTAGTTAAAATGAAAACAAGCATTAAGTTTATAGGTTAAAAAATGAATAGAAAGTATATTCTGACCAATGGCGACACATAGAAAAATAGTATACATATATGTGTATATATAAAAATATATGCAGTTATATATTACACACATATATCCATGTGCAGATAACAGTATATATCTAGACACTATTTTTATGGATATATGAACATATAACCTCTCTGTGTACACAGACACTTGATTTTATCCATGATTTTAGGCACCTACTAAGTCTTGGAATATATCTCCCACAGACAGACAAACTATAATATATATGCCATTTATACATATTGTACATATACTACTTTTACATATTGTATATACAGTACTTCCCCACTGATCTGATCCCCATATATATGATCCACCTTAGGAAAGAGTCACTGTTGCAGACTGGCAGGCAATAAACAGTTCTTCCCTTAGAGCAGTGGTTCTCAACCTTCCAAATGCTGTAAACCTTTAATACAGTTCCTCATGTTGTGGTGAACCCCAACCATAAAATTATTTTCATTGCTATTTCATAACTGTAACTTTGCTACTGTTATGAATTGTAATGTAAATATCTGTGTTTTCCAATGGTCTTAGGAAACCCATGTGAAAGACCTCAAAAGGGGTCATAACCCACAGGTTGAGAACCACTCCTTTGGGGTTTTATAGGTGAATGAGAAAAAGGAAAGAAGCCTGTCAATGATCTTTGATGTTAGGCAGAAGATGTACATTTAGTGACCCAAGACAGTACATTTGTCTCCTGCCAGAAGATTCTGTCCTTAATGTAAACATGCATTATCTGGTCTCTGCTTGCTGCTGATCTTTTAAAAAACAGTGAAAACTACTGCAGTATCCAAGTATTCCAGCACTTTCTTTAAGGAGAAAATGTAATTTTATTTTGTGTGTCTATGGAGTGTGCATGCGTCTATGTGTGTGTATATATATATATATCTGTGGGGTATGTGGGCATATGTGTGTGTGTGTGTGTGTGTGTGTGTGTAGGCAGGGACACACATGCTGTAGTACTCATGAGGAGCTCAGAGAACAACTTTCAGGAGTTCTCTCCTTCCATTATGTGGGTTCTGGGGATTGAACTCAGATCCTCAGGTCTGAGGATCTGTAATTTTTTTTCCAATTCTGATTTAGAGTGTAAAATGAAAGGCTTTATTTTACATAATTTACAAAATTGAGTAATTAATTTCCAAAATTAAAAACCATATATAAATGTCTGACATTTGTAGTTGTCATTTGCATATTCCAAAATACACATTTGTAGGTCAGCACTTTACCCAAGTCAGTATAAGCAAACCTACTGCCTATTAGATTGTCTTGAAATAAAATGAATATATGTAACTCAGAAAGTATTTCTTCAATAACTAGTCGTAGTTGTGCCATTTAAATCTGAAGTCAGAGGCAAAGATCCTTGGAGAGAGAGAAATGTAGAGAGAAAAGGTATAGAACACAGACTAGAAAGGAGGATTTTTTTCCCCAAAGGTTTAGAAGCAGTCCCTCCTGCCTCTGATACTGGTTTAAAACAGAAAGCCTCTGGCTTCCAGACAATCCCTGGAAAGCCCCTTTGAGTGTCACCAGCCTGCTTCAGCCTTGAGGCTTCCTCCCTGCTATCAATGGTAAGGATCAGATTCTCTGAAAACAGATGTCAGTTTGCATTTCTAGAACTGTCTACATAGGTTATATCTACAGAATACAAGAACTCTGAAGAAAACCATCTTCTTTTTTTTGTTTTTTTTTATAAATACTTTATTTTTTTTCTTCAAGTTACATCTCAGTCACAAACCCCTCCCTATTTCCCCTTCCTATCCGCCCTTCCACCCTCTTCCCCCAGAAGTTTCCCCTTTCAGTCCAACAGATGGTTCCTTCTCTTATAACAGTAAGTATTATACAAAACAACAGATATAAATATGCCACATTTATGAAAGTTAAATGGCCCAGTATACCTTCCCAATGTCCAGTTTATACATATTTGGCCCCTGACTTTAACATTCTACTATCTAACCATCTCCATGAGTTTAAAGGTCTATATCTGACTCAACATTCATACTAACTTGCAACACACTTTTAAGAGTATCTTCTTAGATCTATAACACCCTCTTGATTCCTAAACAACTCAAAATTTAACTATGAGACTCTAGCTGTCTATTCTTCAACCACCTCAGAGACCTGAGAGGGATAAATATATCTGCTTATATAGGAAGTGCAGGGCCTGCAGCTTCTAAAACTAAGAAAGGACATACCAATGACTGCCTGGACAGTTCCCATTTTCTCTCCATACATTCCTGCATCAGTCTTCAGCCTTTGGGTCCTGTTTCTCTGACAGACATTTGTTGTAGAGCAAGGATTATGAAGGACTTACCTACCCTGTCTTGGCAGAGTTAGGCTGTCGACTTCCCTGCTACCAAGTTTGTATTGGATTACATCGGTATTGATCTTTGTATATTGATACAAAATTAAGATTACAGTTGGCCACAATGGTATTGACCCTTGTATATGGACGTAATATTAAGATTGTACTGGGCTACATAGGCATTGATCTTTGTATATTGATACATAATTAAGAGTATATTTAACCACAATTGAGTAGATCTTTGTATATTGATACAAAATTAAAGGTAACGCTTCCTAATGGTATCATACCTAGAGATACTTAAAAATAAAATGTGAAGCTCTGGCCTCTTGATACCAACCGTCTAAAACGGTCTAGGATAGTTAAGTAAAACAAACTCCTAGTCATGCAAACATGTCACTTTGTTAGCTACTATGACAGTCTATCACAGATATTCTCTAAACTACCCAGTAATCAAGTTGCTAAGAGACAAGCAACACTTGCTTATCTAAATACAAGAGATGGATAGGGCATCTTCAAATACCCCAAGAGATCTGCAGAATATGGCATTCAAAGATGTTATCTTAAATTAAGATTTTCTTTTCTTTTTTTTTTTGATATCGAGACATATCAGCGCCTGACAGTACCCCCTATTCTACTCCAAGTAGAAGATAAGCATCGAAGAACCTCCACTGTAAGATGGTTGAATTAGTGGCAAGCCTATCTCTTGGCATGAAAAAAACCCTTGCACCAACTGCAGACAGACTGCTGTCCAAAAAGGAAAACCATCTTCTTAAGACTATGGAGGCTTTTGTTCACCAATCAGTTGTAAGCAGAGCTTTGGAATCGATGCTTCAGTTACATGTCAGAATCGTGTATACTAAAGGGAAGCAAGGAGATAATGGTGAATTTTACTAAACAGCTTGTTCAATATGGATGTTTCATACAGGCTGATTTGGATCTACACAAGAAACTAACAGGTGGAGAAGCACTGAAGAGTCTTTTGGGATGCAGTGAAGTCTAAGGCCTGGAGGCTCTTACACGAGGTGTGGTTGTATGCCTGTGTGAAGGTACACATTTCAAACCTCTTAGGAAGGCAGGGAGTGACACAGATCTGGCTGCCAGGCCACAGGGTGCAGAGAAAGCAGGAAAGCAGCAACAAGCTTTTCATTTATTAATATCCCCATTCAGCAGTCCCTTCTCCCTACAGGAAAGCTCCTTAGGGGAAGGCGCTGCAAGTCCAGGCACAGTGCCTCTTTCTAGTTCTAGTCTTTTCAAATACGTTCAGGCCAAGGGAAAGGCCATGCTGTGAGCCGCTGGCCTTGACACCGCTTTCCTCGTCCATAGTGGCTAAGGCCTTTGCCAGCATCTGAAGTACTTTTGACCACACAGAAGTAAATGTGGTCAGAAGCTGCAATGCAAAGTAGATGACACAAGGGCTACTTCCTAGCCTCCATCTCTTCAGTGTGTCATCAGTGACTGGTCAAACAGCACTGCAGGTAGGTGGACATACCTCCATGCAGACTTTCCTATGAGGGTTACAAACATATTTACTTAACAAATGCACGGATGGAATAAATTAAATGATGTAGATAATTAAATACTGTAGATGAGTCTTTTACCTCCATAATCTCATTTAATCCTCATTAACACTTAACGAGGCAGATGTTTTTATCTTCATTTTGTAGAAAAGACACAGTAAATGTATGTGACCCGTCCACAGTCAGAGAGTGAGAACAAGCTGCGGAGGTGTATGATTTCAAGCATGCTGGATTCACTATGCTGCTTCCAGTTCAGTTACATTCTAGGGGAAATGAACCAGTTGAACATGGTGGAAGGGACACAGGAGAGTATAAATTCTTCAGACTCAGCTCTGCATATCTAATCAGAATTAAAATCCTAACTCATACTTACCAGCCATCAAGTGAAGTTATGCCTTTGTGCTTCATTTTATTTAGCCGTCAAGTAGGGCTAAAGGCCTGCGTGTACTGTGCAGACCTCCACTCCTCTCTGAAGCTGTGCGTACTCACTGCATTCATTAAATTCAGCACTGTGACCAACACCTGACAAGAAGCAACCTAAGGGGGGGAGAGGGTTTAACTGCTCACAGTCTGAGGAAACGATTTCCCATGGTGAAGGGGCCTGGAGGCGGGGTATATAAGGTGGCTGGTTACACGTGTCAGCAGCAAACAGGAAGCAGACTGGAAAGGGCACTGGAATATAAAACCTCAAGGCCACTCTTGGTGACCCACTTTCTTCAGCAAGGTTCCACTTCCTAAAAGTTCTATATGGCCTGGGGGACTAACAGGAGCTTATGGGAAGGATTTCACATTCAAACCACAACATTTCACTCTCTCCCATTCCCCACAAGTCATGGTTATCTCATAATGCAAAATACATACATTCCAACAGTAAGTTGGGGATAGAGCTCAGTGGTGAAGTGTTTCAACGGGACGCATGAGGTCCTGGGTCAATTCCCAGACAACACACAAATGAAAAATGCATTGTAAACAAATAAACAAACAGGAGCACTCTGAAAAGTGGGAAGGGTCTGGAGAGATGGCTCAGCAGTTATGAACACGTGCTGCTTTTCCAGAAGACTGAAATTTAGTTACCAACACTTACATCACACAGCTTACTACCACTTACAACAGTCTTCTCTTCTGACCTGAAACCTGCAGACATGTGATATTCACTCACAGAGATACACACATATACACACTAATAAAATAAACCTTTAAAAATGTCCCGACACTGTTCCAAATCCCAAGGCTTCTTCCGAGACTAGAGGCAATTATCTTAATTCTGTGTCCATGATATCAAAAAACAAGTTACATTATTCCATCACACAATGACATAAAGGCTACCATTCCAAAAGGGAGGACTTGGGGCACAGTAAGGAACCAGATCAAAGCAAGATCAAAAGCTAATAGGGAAAACACCGAATCCTGCGGCTCTGTATTTGGCACTTGGTACTCATGACAGAATCATCTGACTCCAAAAGCCTCAGTAGTCCTGGCCAGCTTTGCTACCTGAACCTTTCCTCAGTGGATTTACCATGATCCTGGAATTTTTAGCATCCTAGAGTCTCCATTGCAACTTAGACTTCATTTTCATAGCTTCATGTAATGGCCTCTCAGGCTTCATTACAGGGAAGCCAATTCTGCCAAATATTGCCTCGTGTTAGCAGCTCTCTAGAATCTTGGCAAAAGTCTGTATGACAGCCCTACTCCCCAGACACATTACTCTTATATCTTTCAAGCCTGTAAAACCAGCAAGGTGAAGGACACTAGTAAGTTCTGCTGTCATCTTGAGATATAACCTGGCCCCTCTGTGCCAAAGCTAGAGGGGCTCTGTGTCCCTTGGTTGGTGAATCTGCAAAAACATTTTCCTAGACAGTTGTTTTCAGGCGGGGAAGCTCCTCAGTAGCATTCTCAGCTCAGGCTCTCTCCTTTCGAATAAACTTGATTTTCATTAGGTGGGGCCTTTACGAGAGGAGGGAGCTTGTCTTCGGTACCATTCATGTTGTGCCAACGCAGAATGGGAAATTTATTTTTAATTATGCTCATCTCTTTAATAACTACAAGTGCTTTGTCAAAACCCGCCTCATCTGCAACCTTAACCCCGCCTCTTTGCCTCAGGAGAGTAGACTTTCTTTTTTGTATCCATCTGCTCCACTTGTTACTTTTTTTTTTAAACTGTAACCCTAGATTAAGGGCAGGTAAGCAGTAGCCACACCACAGCCTAAAAGCTGCTCTGCTAGAAGTCTCCTCCACCAAACAAATAGGCCCATCGCTTTTGAATTCAGCCTAAGTTCTCAGGAGGAACAAAATAAAGATAGTTTCTTTACCAGAGTATACCACCAATGGCCTCTAGCTCTGTTGCTGATGTAAGTTCATGTGTTGGCCCTCTACTGACCACATTTGTGTCAGCATTCAGATCTTCCAAACAGAAGGGCCCAGTAAGCTCTGCTTTTAGTATAGTAGAGCTTCTCTAGCCTCAATTTCCAAACTTGTCCACATTCCTCCTGCAAACCAGTTCCAAAGGCTTCTGCAGTCTAATTTATTACAGCAACTGCTCCACTTCCCAACATTAATTTTTTGTCAAAGTTACTTTTCTTATTGTTGTCATAAAATATCTGACAAAAAGAACTTACAAGAACAATTATTTTGGATCAAAAATGATGCATGGTCTAGCATGGCAAGAAGTGGGAGGCAGCTGGTCACATTGTATCAACAATCAAGAAGCAGGCTGCAGACAGAAGTAGGGCAGGGTTCAGGGACCCGCTTTCCCCAATGGCCCACTTCCTCCAGCCAGTTTACTTCTTAAAGGTTACATGGCGTTCTATAAATGTACTACCATTTGGGGACCAAATATTCAAACCTATGAGCCTATGAGAGACACTTCACATTCAAACCATAACGTTTACTAAGTCATCTCTGGAAGCAAGTCTACATTTTGACAGGAACTACTCTTAAGATTCTTTTTAGAGGCTCTGACTTATTAGATAGCTTATATACCCACTCTATGAAATGAAGCAACTACGGATTATTATCGTGTTTTAGAGAAAAACAAGTGAAAATACAAAGCCTAGTGACACTCTGGGTCTTGAAGCGCCTGTCCTGACTAAGACTTTGGCCTCACAATTGAAGCCTGCACAGTGGCAGCTAAGGTGAGGCTCTTCCCATCCAGGGAGTTTTAAAAGGCCTGTTAGTTCATCGCCATTACAAGAACTAAGTTGGATCAGGTTCCTGAATCTCTCTTCCAAAGGGCATGGTCCCATCTTGGGACCTGGGCAATGTCTGCTCTCCCTGCCTGGGCCTCCCTGCTCCCACTGATGTCACCTCTTTCAAGATTGTGACCCTGTATTAGTTTCTAGGACCTATCCTGACCAGTGATTTAAAATTCCAATACTCATCACTCCAAATCCACTGTGCCTTCTTCTAACCTTCCTTCTGTACGATTAATTACCTTTCAATACACACTATCATTTGCTTATTATCCATCTCCCTTCACCGGCATTTAAGATACCCACAAAGTCTGGTGTTTTTGTTTTTGTGTTCCTTCACCAAAAATAGCAAGTACTTAGAACTGTCCCTGGCAAAAACAAACAAACAAAAAAACAAGTGTTATGTTATGACACAAATATATTCAAAATACAGGTGTAATTTCACATATGTACCCAAAGATGAGGTCAGCTAATGATTCCACAGTTGCTTTCTGAGTCCCAAAGCCGTAGGATTTCACAGCAGTGATACAAGTGTTCCTTCATGAGTCTGGGGCATGACTTTCATTGCTAAATTTAGTGTTCTCCGTGTTCCTAAGCTTCCTTGTTACCAGTTTAACCTTACCTATTTATGATTGCCACGCCAAGAGTGTTTCTACAAACACAAGTATCCACTCAAAGAGTGTTTCTACAAACACGAGTATCCACTCACCATGAGAAGCTTTTCTGGTCTCCAGGAAATGGCACCAGGGCTCTGTGTGGACTGACAGCAGATTGGGGAGAGTAGCACTTCACAGTTACCCAGCTGTGGGTGCTTAAAGGCAATGGAAGTGAGTGGGTAGGGAAAGGCTTGGGCTTGGAAAACGTGGGTTCTGCATGGAGATGGGACCTTGCTCCAGTACCAAACTAACCAGAAGATGAAAAGGAAGAAAAGCCAAAAGCAAATCAGGAGAACATGTAGAGCGTCTTTAAGGAGGAGAAAGATTGCTTAAGACAAAGACTAATGAAAGTATATTTATTTTGTCTTGAAGCCACAGGCCCTTGTTCCTTGCAAGAAATGAGAAGCAGCAGAAACAAGAGCTGCAGAGGAAATTGCATTGGTAAAACTGGCGAAGGTGAAGATATTGGTTCAATAATGATCAGAATCACCACACACACATGCAGCTGAGCATCCACACGTAGGAGAGGCTGCCATTATCCACATGTAGGAAAGGCTGTGCAGATGAGTATCCACACGTAGGAAAGGCTGCCATTCACAACTTGATGTAGGTAATTTGAATGGTAAACAATAATAATATTGAAAACTGCAGGCTCTGAAAATTCCATCAGTACTTGTGACTAGTGATTAAATGGTAACAATTCAAAAAGAGTCCTATCTCTAACCCTCTTCAGGTTACATATGATTAAAAAAGACTCTTGAATAAAAGTAAAATAACATATTTTGGGTCTTTTCATGAATCTTTAATGTGGCCACCAGCTGATTAGCACACTACAGCAGTAAAGCAATTATTTATTAAAAATCTCGTTACCTCATTATAGAGCTTATCATGTATCACGTGTAGACCAAATCACAATCAATAACAAAGATGTAGAGCTTTTATGAGTACTTTTGTATATTTACTCTTGCCTCTGCATCCAAAGTATATTTATACAGTACCAACCAAACCCAGGTGTTACTGTTTGTGAGCTCAATTCCGATCTCTTCCTGTATGGAGAGCTGCCCTTTGAAGGCCTCTTCTCATCTGAAGTTCACCGAACTCCCAGTGAGCCTCTTCAAGCTTTGGATTCAAGTGTTTGTTCATTTTAACATCCATTTTCAAAAATTTTGCTGGAACAGACTATTTCTCAAGTATGATAATTGCTATCCCTGCCAAAGCAATTTAAATGTAATTTTTCAATACTCTTACCATTAAAAGAAAAACACTAGTCATTTGGGAGTAAGATATCATCACTTGAAAGTTTAGTTTTAGAAAATTCATAAGCCCTTGACACTCTCAAAAGACATTTGCACAATACTGGGACAACCTCTGCCAACTCAAAAAAAGAGATTTATGATTTACCAACTGCTAATCTTGAGTCATCTGATTCCAAGTTAATTCAAAAGAAGTAATTGCATTTAATTCGTGTTAAAACTTAAATATTTATCTTTTAATTAGCTAAAAGTTCTTGAAGAAGGCAACCAGATAAAATTATTACTCGATGTATAAAAATGATTGCTTATCCTCATGTAACTGAAGAAATGGACAGCACATGGGGTGACAGTTTTCTGCAGGTCGGGGGCTACCATTCACATATACTTATATAATGTGTATTTATCTATTTATATCATTTACATTTATCATCTCCGTTTAGTTTAAGGAGTAATGGGAGTACAATGAACTAGGAAAAGTTCGTCTTGAAAGTCTGTATCACTAGAGTTTAAGCCATGATGAGAAACTTACTTTATACTGGGAGCACTCTTAGTTATGACTCGTGATAAGAATCAGCAGACTTGCTACTCTATTAAACCACTTTTAAGACCACCAAAACTTGAGAGTCTAGCTCCTTTACCTCACTTTTATCAGAAGAGATGGGGAGGGAACTATTGAGATATTTTGAAACTTTGAAAATTTCAAAGCCTGACAACTACTCATCAGAATTCTGTTCTCAAAGGCATTTTGCAGACAATTTTCATGATTAGCTCCCATCCTGGATGTTCCATCCAATCCCGCTCTACACAGACACTTAACGCTTATTAAGCGCCCACTGTGTGCAGGGAGAAAGCATTCTACAAAGCAAAGGGGCATAAGGCTCTGCCTCATTTTATTCGCGCATAAGTGCAGAGCAGTCGTGATTTACTCTCTCAACTTTGCAGAAACGTGAGCTGCATCCACATGGCCGAATCCATGGCATTCGGTAGGTCTTCCCGAGGCAATTCCCAGGTAGCCTAGCCCAGGCAACCAGCGGCCCTCTTACCCTTCCAAACCCACAGGGCCTCTCGGGGAGGCGGCCACACCTTCTGCAGGTGGCTGGGTCTTCTGAGCCAGAGGCCAGCGACCCATCTCCCTCCGCAGGGGCAGGGACGAGTGTGCAAACGTGATGCAAGGACTTCCGTGAGGCACAGGACTCAGAAGGTCCCTGGTCCCTGGAGACCCAGCCGGCCCCGCGGGGCGCCCCTCCCCCGCGTAGGCCCCGAGGGTGCCGGCGCACCTCCGGCCTAGCCGCAAAGCCGACGCCGCGACACGCCCGCCCGCCCGCCCGCCGGCTCCCCTCCAACGCCCGGGCCTCGGGGCGCTCCGGCCGGGGATGGGCGCGGCCCGCAGCCAACCGAACCGCAGCCACAGCGCCAGGCCGGGCCCCGCGCCCGCGCCGCTCAGAGCACGCAGCGCCCCGCGCCCGCGCAGCCGCCTCGGCCCCCTCCCGCCGCGCCACACCTAGCAACCGGCGCTGACAGGACGCAGGCGGGGGAGGAAGCGGAATGGCTGCCGCGGCGGCGCCTCCCCGGCTCCCGCCAGCCTGACAGCTCGGGCCGGGCGGAAGCGGCGTGCGGCACCCGCCCCCCGCGGTCCGCGCCCGCCCTAGCCCTCGCCCCGCGGCCGGCCGCCCCCCGCGCCCC
>CAJQZJ010032648.1:4440326-4484037 GCA_907164525.1 Lophiomys imhausi | reverse complement strand
ATGGTGCTACATCGAGAGCCCGGCCCGCGCCACCCCGGGGCTCGCCCCGCCGCCCCGCCACCAACCACCGCCCACCCCGGGCCTCACCGATGTGGTTGTCCTCGATGTGCTCGATGAGGTCGGCCAGCGTGGGGAAGTGGAGTCCGCAGCCCCCGAAGCGGCAGGTGTTGGAGAAGAAGGAGGCGGCGGCGATGCCTGTCATGGTGCTACATCGAGAGCCCCCCGGAGTCGGCTCTGCGAGCGCCGCGCGCGCGGAGGCGGAGGGAGGGGCCGGGGAGGGGGCAGGCGCGGGGAGGGCAGCGCGAGCCCGGGACGGAGGAGAGGGGGCGCGAGGTGGAGCGCGGCGCGGAGCCTCCGGGAGGCGGCGGGAGGCGGCGGGAGCTCGGGGAGGGGGCGGGGAGGACTCCGCGGCCGGGAGGAGGGACCAGGCGCGCGCCGGCCGCTATGCGGCCGCGACCTCGGCGACCCAAGCCTCACCTGGCAGCGGCCCGCCCCCGACTTCACGTCCGTGGGCCTGCCCTTCGCGGCGTGCGGTGCCCGCAGTCCGCTGGGAGCCTCCTCGGTGATGTGCGTTGCATTCTTCACAGATACACATCCATTAATTACACATGGTTCCCTTAGATGAGCACCCGGGGGCGGGGGGCGGGAGGGGCTTACCCGGCTCTCTCGGGGACGTTTGTTTGCACTCGGCCACCTGTCTAGGTGTGACAGTGGCACCCACTAGAGACCCAGGAAAGGTAATTGTGTGCATCTTATTCGTTAAACTTTCTCATTTAAAAAAATTTTTTTAAGTCCGTGTTCTCTGGAGGTTAGTAGTAACTAATTGATTTTAATGAAGCTTTCCCTCTAGGCCAGAAGAAAATCTTAGCTTTATTTAAATTTCAAAATAGAGTGCTTGGTCGTCAAGTGCATTTGATTGTGTTTTACATCTGTATCACGTTTGTTCTCCCTGTTTCTTCTGAGAAAACAAGACAAAAAAAATCAAATTATTTCTTTACCCAAATTACAGCACCTACGGCACCCGTTGTTGGGTCTCGGGGTCTGGCAGTGCTGCCCCACAGAAGAAAGGGCAGGTAGCATAATGGTTTGAAAACGAGGTCAAAACATACTCGATTTTCACTTAAAAGTGGAGATTTTGCCAATCAATTAGGATTATACCATCTTGTGAGCATTTAAGCCATAATGTTGACCGGTTAACTTCTTAAGAATCAATTACCTTATGGTTCTCCCACTGGGCCCCTTCCCCATTGCAGTCATACTTTACCTACAAGGTGTATATTTTCTTCCAGGTGCCCAAGGAGCATTATACATGATTCAAGAGTGCAATTAAAAAAAAATTAAGTCATGCATTCCGAATTTAGCATTTTTCTTCAGAACAATTCCATTTACCATCTGGTGTATATACTTAGAAAAATAGCAATCCTCTCCTTTTAAACTATATATAGAAATAACTACATATGTTATTTCTAATAATGGGATTGTTAAGGCACTTCGTGTAAGTTTAAACACAGGCATGTAGTATTTCTTCCACTGAAGAAAATGTCATAATCTTTCAGTCACAAAGACTGAGGCTGAGTTCTTTCACCCATTGTATTTTTGTCTGGTCTATCACTTCTTTGAGCCTACAAGGTGACAAATTTGCCAAGGATTGAACTGAGTTGGGTGGCACTGGGACAGCATGTCATTTAAGTCCAGTTTGGTGCCAGGAATAATTTCCTGAGACCAAGTGAGAATGGGGGAAGGGCATCCAAGGGCCTGATAATGAGCCAGGGACCCGTTTGGGTGGGACCTGGGGCTACACAGGGGTCTAAAGAGCAGGAGTTAGGCCGGGCGGTGGTGGCGCATGCCTTTAATCCCAGCACTTGGGAGGCAGAGGCAGGCGGATCTTTGCGAGTTCGAGGCCAGCCTGGTCTACAAAGCAAGTCCAGGACAGCCAGAGCTGTTACACAGAGAAACCCTGTCTCGAAAAACCAAAAAAAAAAAAAAAAAAAAGAGCAGGAGTTAGAATTCTACATCTTGGATTAGAATTTGGCAACTGTGCAGTGTGCTCAGCTGCCCAGCCAGGGAGGAAGGCCCTTAGCTGAGAGCAGGCAGAGTATCTGGCAGATAGACATTGCACTCAGTGACGTGGAAATGCATTGCAAACACTTCAGCCAAGAATGATACCAAAGCAGCCTCCCTCTGACGTTAGGCACTCCTCATTCTGCAGCAGCTCGGGTGTGCCCTGAGTTTTTTTTTTTTTTTTTTTTTTGGTTTTTCGAGACAGGGTTTCTCTGAATATCTCTGGCTGTCCTGGACTCGCTTTGTAGACCAGGCTGTTCACAGGAGGAATGGCTTTCTACGTGGAATTGCCAACTGCAGAAAGGGTTCTGGAGGCCCAGAGGTGCCTCAAGCAGCCATGGACAGGCCAGGAAGGGGACTGGGTGTTATTAGTATATACCTCTTGGCTACCTTCATTCCCTACCCCACCCCCATCACAAGGTGTGAATTCCAATGTAAAAGCTCAGTTTTAATGTGAAGAACCAAAGTAACTATGACGTAAATTATAATTTTCAAAGATTTAAGATTATTTTCTGTGTGTTGAACCATTACATTTTGTGAAGGGTGTATTACTACATCTTTGCATATAGCTGGAGCTTGCTTAGTGACATTCTGCTCTTTTATTTTAATTGGCACACATTTTTTAAAATGAGGTGTATGAACATGATTTTTTAAGTCTTCAAGTCTACTCATTTTGTATATGTGGTAAACTGAGGCAAGGACATTCTGAAGCCTTCTTGTGTGCATCCAGACAGTATACCCTCCAAAACATTAATAGACAAGACAAAGACAGAGTAACCAAAGACAGACAGATGAAAGATAACTGCTTTACAATGAAATGTTTACTTTTGCTATACTTACATTTTAAAATTTTTGTGGCAAGTGTATCCTTTTAGATAAAATCTATATCTAGTCTATAAACATATGTAAACCAAACACTTCAACCTGTTGCTTCCAAGAGACTGGCACACCTCTGTTCTTGAGAAAATATTTATCTGTCTCTCTTGGGGGAGTAAAAATATCTCAGAGGGCAGGGCAGCAAGAGAACTGAAGAGTCAGATAAGAGAGTGGCCATGAACTACAAGCATTCCCTACCTCCAAGATTCTTTTCTTGGAAACTGCTGGCCTCTCCCTGGAGCGCTGTACCTCTTAGTGCGTCGGTCAGCCACATATGGATATTGAGGAGTGCCATAGGATAGGAGGTGCCATTACAGATGACCTGCTAGTCAGTAAGACTCTACTGAAGCTTAGCATCCCAGGGTCCTCAGGATAGGCAGCTACCAGGGAGGTGAGAACCCAGTGGCTTCATGGAGCCACCTGAAACCACCAGAAGATGTTAGACAGCTGTCTGATTTACACACGCACACACACAGGGTTTTCAGGATACTCCGGCAAAGCATGTACTTCCTGTGACCAATGTGGACTTGAATTAGTGCTGTAAGGGGGACGACTGTATGAATGCTGCACTTCTCCTTTAAACCTAATGTGGGTCCTTTCTCAGTGCCTTCATGAAGTTCTTTTCAGATTTACTAGCTACAGCCTCCTAAGTGACTTGGGGACACTCCGTTTACCTCCACTACTTTGAAGAGTGAATGAGTCATGAGGTCAGATTTTCTTGAGCTAAGTTAAGTCTGTGGCTGCCTAACTAAAGTCTGATGCTTCCCTCTCTCCAGCTCTTACGAAATAAGGCTGCACTCTATCCGTAGCAGCCCTTTGTTCAGAGATGGCATGTTTCCTTAGGCCTTGCCTTCTTCCAAAGAGGACCATTACTATTCTATACTCTAGTTGGCCACTTATGCAGCTGAGTTTGTCAAGTTGGCCTTTTTCCAGCTCAGACATGAAATCTGACCTTGCCTAATGTATCCAAGCCACGAGTTTGATCCCTACCACTGCAAACAGTAAAAAGCAGCTTCACCCACTCTGGTAATTTGTTCTCAGTTGACTCCCCAGTCATGTATTACGTAGGACTAAGAGTTGGTGGCTTTACACTAACAGATTCTCTCCTGGATCCCCACAAGTGAGCATCCTTCCTGAGCTTCACTTGGCTGCTCCTGCCCTACTTACTATAAATACACATGGTGATAGCATTTATTACCAGCTTCTCCCCAGACTTCTCCAGAATGGAATTAATAAATTCCCAGCCAATTACCATAGTTGTGACTTAACTGTCTGGACCTAATCCACCACCAGTTTGAAGGCAGCAACTGCTGCTTCTCAGGTCAGTGCAGCCAGAACCTTAAAATCAGATTCACGAGAGCTGTAGAGCAATTGCTGTTTGATGCCCATGACACACATCTTGGTCCCACACTTCACTAGGCAACTGCGTGCAGGACAGACCTGGGATTTGTGTATCCTGGAAGTCTTTGTGGCAAGATGTGACGGCTGCAATTTGAGTAGGGCACATATAATGCCTGGGGCTTTGCAAGGTCCTCATAAATCAGTCCCAGGGGTCTTCTGTGAGTGATGCTATCAAATCCATATACTGTCCTGGCTGCTGTGGCACCTGCTTATCCCCGCCCCGTTTCCAGCTTTGCCTCCTTCCAGTGATGAATTCTGTTGCTATTGATGGCAGTGGCGCCTACAGTAAGGCATGGATGCTTTTCCAAGACTGCATAGCATTTTTGCCCAAAGGTGTGTCCATGTTACTGATGATCCCCCAGCAATGTATGGCTGATGACTTTTATCCCTTCAGTGGCTTCCAGAACTGTTTTTGTCCTAAGTTTTGAGGTCCCACCAACCTTCTGTTGCTGTCTGCTCCTTCCAGGCCTTGGACAGGTGTTGGTAGGAGACTGGGCTAGAGGACCAAGTCAGGCATACTACTCCATGATCGCATCTCCTGGACTTGGATCTCTTAGCCATACATACTTTCATTCTCTGAATTGACGTCTTCAGTGACTTTGATAACCCACCTCTGCAGAAGCCTCTGAGCCTTACTGCCTGAGATTTCCCCATGGGTGCTGACAGCTTAAGATGGGCCCAATTATCACAGTTTTAAATTTTCATTCACTTGTTTAGGCAGGCAGGCAGGCAGGCCACCTTCCCTTTGTTGTGCAGCCTACCTGAAAGTTTTTCCCCTCTTCCACTTTTCTTCCACCAAACTAAGTCAGCCTGTTACCTCCAAGAAGCCTCTAGGATGTTCTCTTCCTTCCCTTGCTGAGGTGAGTGTTAATCATCTGTGTCCCTGCCAACCCCCCTTTCATTCTCACTGTTGTTTTGGTGGTCTTACTTTTCTAGACCAAAAGTTCTAAGTCTTTTTTTTTTTAGAGCAATGCTTTCTTTTTTTTAATTACTTTTTAAGTTAGTGTGCAAAATGAAGTGTATCACTGAGACATTTCATAGTTATCTACATATCAGAGAGAACATGGAATATTTGTCTTTCTCCCCAGCCTTCTCCCTCTCTTCCCCCTTTCCCTTTGGAGCTATTCTTCCTTTCCCAGTTATCATCCTCCTCCTCCTCTTCTTCCTCTCTCGCTCTCTGCATGCATATACATGGTTTATAATGTGTGTGTATGTTTAGGTTCTACATATCTGCATTTGAGAGGGAATATACAATATTTGTCTTTCTGGGTCTGGCTTATTTCACTTAGTGTGTTATCTTCAGTTCCTACCATTTCTCTGTCAGTGACATGTTTTCATTCTTCTTTATGGCTGAATAAACTCCTGTGTTTATTTTCAGTATTTATTCACCTGTAGATAGACATCTAGGCTGGTTCTGTATCTTGACTATTGTGAATGATGCTACAGTAAACATGAAAGTGTTTGTCTATGATTTCAAAATTTACAAAATGTATCATATTTTGTTTTGTATACATGTAATAAGTGTGTAAATAGGCATGTACCACAGTGTATATGTAGAAATCAGGGGACGGTTTTCAGGTTGGTTCTCTTCTACTTTGTAAGTCCTGAAAATTGAACTCAGCTGTCAGGTAGGTGCCTTTACCCAGTGTTGAGCCACCTTGCCAGATTCCTCCCCACCGTGTGAAAATTTGAACCAGCCTCTTATAATTATTTACATTTTATTTATAAATGACATACAGATGTGGTTTTCCAATATATTTATGCTAAGAATAAACCAGACACATTTTTTTTTTTTTTTGGTTTTTCGAGACAGGGTTTCTCTGTATATCCTTTAGCTGTCCTGGACTCACTCTGTAGACCAGGCTGGCCTCGAACTCACAGAGATCCGCCTGCCTCTGCCTCCCGAGTGCTGGGATTAAAGGCGTGCGCCACCGTGCCCGGCTTAGACACATTTTTTAAAGTTGACTTTTGTTTAACCCAGAACTTAGAGGCCTTTTATCTTCTCCCATGTTGCCTATTAACCTCCTGGAACGTTGGAGCCTTCAACGCTGGAGATCACTAACCTTGACCATGTGTCAAAGCTAGCTTCAGCTGTCAACCTGACACACACCTGGAGGCACCTGGGAAGAGAAACCCTCGACTGTAGAACTGCCAGATCACATTGGCCTGTGGCCATGTCTGTGAGGCAGTTTTAATTGCCAATTGATGTAAGAGGGCACAGCCCGCTGTGAGTGGTGCCATCCCTAGGCAGGTGGCTCTGAACCGTGTAAGAAAGATAACTGAGCAAGCTGCTAAGCACTTTTCCTCCATGGTTCCTGCTGATGAACTGTAAAATGTAAGATGAACACTTTCATCCCCAAGTTGCTCTTGGTCATGGTGTTTATCAAACACCTATCAACAGAAACTAGAATGCCATGTCTTCTTGAGAAGGCAGGGATCTGTTATCCTGCCTGAATGTGATGGTATGAGTACAGCTTGGAATTGTGATAAGGCAATGTGCTGAGATTTTAGTTTTCAGTGCTCAAGCTTTCCAACAATTTGTTAATGTTCTCTTAGACATCACCAGGGAAAGATGGTCTTTAGTCATCTTTTAGGTTGGATAGATTTCAACAGATATTCTTTACTGTAACCGAACTTTTAAATTATTATTTAACATTTATTTATTACTATATTTACTTATAACAAATAACAATTATTTTTTAACTATTAATCCTACACATTTCTATAACCCCTTTAACCTATCCACTAAACCTGTTGATAATTATTTTCCTAACCTTTTAGAATGATACAGTCTCTGGGGCAGGTCCTCAGTTGTCAGGAACACAGTCTTTGTGGTAGATTCTTTAATGCACTTAGCAGTCCTTTTTCTGGATCTCTCAGATGCAGGTTCGTCAGGGTAAGTAGGTTATTGCAGTCTCACCTTAAATAAGGCTTGATGCTTTCTTCTCTCTGGGAGACCCTGGCCCCTTCACATCAGCAACTCTGTCGCTCTACTTCAGAGTCCTTAAAGCCAGGCACAGTTTCCTTTAGGCCACTGTCTGGACAGATCAAACCCCTCTAGGCAAAAGCTGAGCCACAGGGTCCAGTCCTTGGCCTTTTGGTGTCTTGCTCAGGCTTTCTTTACTCACCATCTTCTTTCTGTCTCAGGGAGATCTGGCCATCAAATGATGGCCAGCACTTTTTTCAGCAGGACTCTAGGAGCTCTCTAGCATCAGGGGCCTCTTCTCCTTCTGGGCTCCATGCACTGTCCTTAAATAGGAGAAACTCTGTTTCAGTTTAATTTGGGCTCCGCCCACTTAGCAGCTGAAAACAATGTCAGGCCAGATACTTTGTTTCTTTAAGTCCATTAAGTCTTTCCTGTTTTCCTGACTTCAAGCTTGTTTTTCAATCCATTAAGTCTTTCCTGGTTTTGCTGACTTCAACCTTGTTTTTTTCAGTCCATTAAGTCTCTTGTTTGTTTCCTGTTTTCACCTGACTTCATCCTTGTTTTTCCACAAGCTGATAAGCTAAATCGCTTACCCCCAAGTTGATCTTCATGCCCCGAATTAAGAGACTGTATCAGATACCCATATATATTTTCTATATCTAATTTAATTATTCTAATTCCCTACACTTTACCATGATCACAAACCAACCTTTGGCAAGACCTTCATAAGATCTAGTACCATATCACTGTGCTGTGCTCATAACAGTCATATGAAATGTGCCTTTCGTTTGTTTTGATACTGCTTGTTTCCCAGTCTTTGCTGATGTAGACAAAGCCATTCAGCTGGACACTGATAAGCAGGGAGGCATTGAGCCATGACGAACTCTGACACTAGCTGCTCTGTTACACACTGACTCGGATACCATTCTCATCACAAATAGTCAGGCTCATTGTGGTGGTATTTTAAATAACTGTCACCACCGTGCACCGAGTGTTATCTGCTATTGTGCTAGGCACTGGTTCCCAGCCCATGGTATTAAGAGCAGCTTTTCAATTCTGTGAGATTAACAAATGAAATATGCCTAAACTAAAGATGAGAAGAAAAACAAGTTAACTTTCTGAACCTTTTAAAGCTAATAAGTCCTGGGGCTAGGATTTCCACTCGGGTTTCTGTGAGTCCAGACTTACTATCCATACTTGAACCTGTGGGTTCTAAAAGGTATTCCTGCTCTTTCCTTGTATCTAGAGGGAAGTTGGGTTCTCTGTGTAGAAAGAACCATCCTTAGGTGTATTTCAGACACTTTTTCATTTTCCCCCATAGCAGAGTGGACACAAAAGCATACCACCTTGTTAAAATGTGTGTAGTGGGTGCTGCAGAGGATGCTTTAGGGGTTGTGACTCCATCAGGAACTGAGACTTTGTCTCCTGTTGCCAAGCTTGTTTCCTAATCATGCTACTGTAGTTTGAATTTCAAAGGTTTCCCCAAAGCCCACATGTTAAGGCCCCAGCCAATGGTATCCGCAGGTGATGCTAGGACCTTTAGAGGTGGAAACCAATGGAAGTAAGACCATAGAGGTTGTACAGTAACTGGGATCCTGGCTACCAGTCTTCTCTTCACTTCCTGGCTGCCATGAGTTGGACAGATTTCTCTACAGTGTTGTTTCCACCATGATGTGTGACTTCACCACAGGCCCAAAAGCACCAGCCAAGCTTAACACTGCTGAAAACTCTAAAGCTATGAGTTAAAAATAAACATTTTTTACTTTCTAAATTGACTATCTCAGGCTTTTTGCTATAGTAACAGAAAGCTAATACAAACACCTTCTTTAAAACTAAGGTTTATAAGGAAACAAGACTTTCAAAAGATTACTTTGCTCTTCCAGCACTTGACCCAACCTTTACTCTGCGCCTTCCTAATATAGTTTGGGGTGTGATGGGAATCAGGTGTTACCTATCACAGAGAAAGGTGGCCCTTTTGCTTTTATCTTGATCTCCTGTCCTATAACTATAATGATTTGGTTTACAGTCATTTGTTGGGCATATTAATATATTCTGCCAGTTTTAGTTACCAGAATCACAGAACCAACAATCTTACTGAGTTCCACCTTGAAGGGCCCAGCAACTTGATCCCTTATTTCCATGGCCAACTAATGTGGAAACTACTTTTATGTTCCAGAAAACAAGCCACATTCCAGTAATTTCTCCAGGAAAAATTCTCCATCCCCCCCATGATTAAATTTATCTTTTCTATAATTTTTTATCGCAATATATGTTTGCTGACGTGATTGATTCTTTCTTCTTCTATTGTCTTTGCTTAGTTTAGAAACTTCAAGTTCAGAAGTTTGAGGTGAGTGACAAGGAACTGGCAGGAGATGTGATGAAGCAAGAGGTATGTAGATAGACATGTATGTGGTATGAATGGTGAGGACTGATGGGGAGTCTCCTTAACATTCTCTTTATTGGTTACTTTTCTTGTTGCTATAACAAAAATTACCTGACATAAAAACTTAAGGAAATACTTGTTTGGGCCTATGGTTTCAGAGGGTTTAGTTCAGGATGGCGGAGAAGGAGAAGTCATGGCAGAGCATCTCTGATCATGATGGGAGTGTGTGGTAGAGTCTGTTCACATGATGGAGAGGATCATGAACCAGAATGAGACAGGAAATGGCCAAGGATAACACACCCCAAGGACCTGCCCCTACCTCCCAGTGACCTACTTCCCCAAGCTATGCTCCACCTAAGCCACTATCATAGGATCAAGCATCAAACATGACATTGTGGGGGGGGGGCACATTTGCAATTCAAACTATAACACACTAGCACACCAGAAGGCAAGCAGCCCAGCCTTCAGACCACACTTGGCTCATTAGCCTCCCAGATTGCAATGCTTCTCTGTTTGTCCTTCTGTGACTCAGATCACCCTTATCACCTCAACAGCCTGTGAGGATCCAGAATAATTATTTCTCAACTTTTCATCACCAAGAGATTAGATGCAATCTAATTCCTTGTGCAAGCAATTCAAAAGGACCCTTTGCTCTCAACCAGATTGCCAAGGTGACAGAAGAACTGTTTCAGTGACAGCCATGTCTGAAGAATTAAGAAGGATGCGCTTCCTGTACTTCAGTTGCTGTCTGCTCTTCTTGTAGATCAGTCATGAGAAAGATTTCATTAAACAGAGTCTATGAGCAGACTGATTTCAGTCTAAAACACTGGTTTGCAACCTGTGGGTCGCAACCCCTTTGAGGGTTGAATGACCCTTTCACAGGGGTTACCTAAGACCATCAGAAATCACAAATATTTACATTACAGTTCACAACAGTAGCAAAAATACAGCTATGCAGTAGCAAGGAAAATAATTCTATGGTTGGGGTCACAGCAACATGAGGAACTGTATTAAAGGGTCACAGCATTAGGAAGGTTGAGAACCACTGATCTAAAATGAGTGCTGTAGAAGATAATATTTTTCCAATGACCAAGCAGTCCCCATCTACACTTTAAAAAGTGACGAACCTTTCAGCTATTGGGTTTGTGCTTTGGAGTCTTGGAATATCCCCATTCGTTGGTCTGTAGTTAAGTCACATAACATTGGAAGTAGGTGTCTTCTCTTTACAACTATGTAATAATCAAGCATTTTAGGTTACTGTGAGTCTTTGGTGTCAGAGCCAATTCATGCATACAGTTTCTTTCTCCTTTTTTCCAGCATTCTCATTTTCTCCTCCTTCTCCAGTCCTTGCACCCTCTCTCTCTCTCTCTTATGCCTCATCTCTCCTTCCCATGATGCCTGATCTCTTCCTGGGTGGAGCCAGGGTATGGGAGTGCTTGGTATTGGGTCTGAGAAAGTTATCCCAGATAAGTAAGACAGAAACATGTAAGGTAGAAACATGCAAGATAGAAACGTGTAAGATAGAAACAGAGGAAAGATATCAGGAAAACTGAGCATAAGCGGAGGTTTGGAGGATCTTCTCTGTTTTCTCCATCCTTCAGGATTTGGCAATCCTGCAGCAAAAGAATTTCTTCACACACCACTCGGTTTCTGATCCCTTCAAACCACAATCAAGTTTTCAGCTTAGCTTTCTTGTTCTACATATGGGTCCAAAAGGCCATTCAGAGAAGTGTTTCCCCACAAAAGGTCAGCATTAAAAAGATCTGGGTCTTAACACAAGCTCCATTGCTTACAAGCCATTAACCTTGGGCAAGTCACTCAGTGTCTCTGAGAGTTCTTTATCTGCAAACTGGATAGCACAACTCCTACCCAGCTCCCAGGCATGAAATGAGATGCAACTCTGAGAATGCTGGAAACAGGATGCTGGCCAAAGATGAGACCTTGTGATTCTATCTTGGAATCAGATGCTGCAGCACGCTGTCATCTCTTCTAATCACATTGTTCTGATTTTCTTGGAGGAAAGGGGGGTTGTCACTGTCTGCTAGAGCAGGGATGCAGAGCTTTATGGTTTAGGAGAGAAGTTTGCTTTTAAACTAACCTCTGTGCCTGTTTATGAGACACCATGAGGTCAAAAGTTTCCTTAGGAGCATCCCTTCTGGGATAAGCAGTTTGGATCCTTCAGTGGTGGAGCAACCGCAAGTTCTCACCATTCTGTGGAAAGTGTGGAGAAGTCCTGTTTGTTTACTTGTTTTTGTCTTGTTCGACTAGGGCTTGGAGCTTCAGCACCACAGCCAGATGGAGCCTTGCTGCCAAAATGATTGTTTCAGAGGTGGGCACATAGCCAGAGGTTGGGTTCAGCTGAGAGCTTTTGTTTAGGAGTTATCAAGACAGGGGCTTCTTTTCTCGGTTGCACAAGGAAGAACACAGTTCAGTGAGTACTGCAGACACTTGAAGAGCCAGAGGGTTTCTGCCTGAGGTCAAAGCTGGATTGACATAATGCAGAATTGAGAAACCTCTGAGATGTCTGAATTGGAGCACTGATAACTACCTGGAGGCCACCACCAACCTTGGCAGTTACATGTGTCAATGCTTCTCTGTGTGAGAAAAGCCAAGGTGTTGGGCTTTTTGATATGAGGTTCCGACAAAATTTATCTTTAATGGTACAGAGCATGCCGGCTCATAGAGGGTGTGGGATGGGATAGGATCAGTGTTCAGGTATCTTGCTGGCAGGAACTTGTTTGAGTCTTCTGTTTCTGCTGAGCTCACACCCTGTTGGAGGAAGCATGTACAACAAGTTAAGTGTCTTTGTGGGAGGAAGGCTGAACAGGGCTCTAGCATGGGAAAATGAAACTGCAACATTGTTAACAATGATTTTTATTAATAACTACAAATTGTTATATTAGGCCGGCCGAGCAGCTGGCAGCCAGTTGGAAGACCAGCAGGCCTGACTCACCTTAGAGGCTTGTAGGCCTGGCAAGGTGTCCTGGTGTGGCAGTCTGGTGGGGCAGCTGGTGGATATTTATTAATAACTATAAACTGTTACATTAGGCCAGTAGAATTGCTGGCGGCCTGGAAGAGCAACCTATGGGGCTTGGCAGGAGGCCGGTAGGCCTGGATTGCCTTAGCTAGCAGCCTATAGGCCACCTCAGCCAGCCCTTTTCCCAATAATTAAATACACTAAGACCTTTTAATGTTACAACACTGAAGCTTTAGCTGGGAAGATTCTCAAATGGAATTCAACTACCTAATCCCACCCAACTAAGTGGCTTACTATACCTTCAGGGCTCACAGAGCTCACACCTAGATGTCCTGCTGCTCCAGGCACCTGGCAGGGCAAGTTCCTCTGTGTAAAACCCAGGGTTTCTTTCATGGTCCCAGGAAGTCCCACTTTCCTATATACTTTCTGCCCAGCTAATTGGCCATCAGTGACTTTTATTAACCAATCAGAGTGTACCTCAGAAAGGGGGTTTACCAGACCTCTAAGCACTGAAATCAACCTCTGAGAACCAATGTATTAGACCCTCCTCTAACAGAAAAAGCTATGATGGACAGAATTGAGTGTAGAGCATAGCTTCATCTGTATTGACCTCTTCTTCAAGATGGAATAGCCGGGCGGTGGTGGCACACGCCTTTAATCCCAGCACTTGGGAGGCAGAGGCAGGCGGATCACTGTGAGTTCGAGGCCAGCCTGGTCTACAAAGTGAGTCCAGGACAGCCAAGGATACACAGAGAGACCCTGTCTCGAAAAAACCAAAAAAAAAAAAAATGGAATGACTGAATTAGCTTCCCATCATCAGGCCTTTTTCTCTTACTTCTCCCACAGCCTCATAAATGAAGAGTTCTGGTCTTACCAGAGTAGAGCAGCTTACAAACAGTCAGTGAAAAGATTGCTGCTAGGAAAAGACACCAAATAAAGGTAACACCCCCAGCACTGCCACACACTATGCACAAATGCACACAAAAGCATAAGAAAAAGCACATGGCAATCTAAGGGGATGATTTAGGGGAAAAGTAAATTATCTTAAGCTCTTTTAGAAACGTGAGTAAATCTAAGAGCCTGAGTATCTGCCATCTCTACTGACCTTCATGACTAGGTATACCTCCATACCTCCTGAGAACTTTTTTTCCTGTATAATGGTTAGGTGGGTGTTAGTGTTTGACTCTCCCACAGGCTTGTGCTTGGAGGGCTTGGTTCTCAGCATGTGTTTTGAAGGTCATAATGTCTGGCTGGAGGAAGCGAATCATTAGGCCATCAATGTGTATAACCTGCTTCTGATTCTAGCCTGAGCTCTCTGCTTCCTGATTAACCAAAATGTGGGACGCTTCCACCTCATGCTCTTGCCAACATGGACTATTTCCTGCCATTATGTCTTATCATGATAGACCAAAATCATTGAGTCAAGTAAATCCTTCTCCTTTTAAGTTGCTTCCATCAGGTAATCTGTCAGAGCAAGGAGGGAAGTAACTAGTACTGTGGGGGACAGGAAAGAACAGGAAATATGAGTGTGTATGTATATGCATGTGTGAGAGAGAGTGTGTGTGTGTGTGTGTGTGTGTGTGTGTGTGTGAGAGAGAGAGAGAGAGAGAGAGGTGGAAATGTGGGAGATGGTAGGAACAGTTTTCAATACAAAACATATACTAAATTTTTTCCTATATCTGGATGAAACAAGCAGTAAGATTTAGTGTAATTTCTTTTATTACATGAGGTGTACCCTGCAGGTGGTCACAGTAGGTAGGAAGACAAGCTACAAAGAGATGAGAATGAAAACTCAGTTCAGAGTGGACTTCATCAACCTCAATCCTTGAGGATCAAGACCTCAGGGATTCTGATGCCAGGCAGTTTATTCACAACAAATTTAAATGCAGTATAATCTGTAAAAAGGTGTCTTGGTGTAATATAATCCCCATTGCACAAGAAAGCATTACATTGAAACTCAACTCAGGGTACATGTCATTTCTTCCAAGAAGATGAGTTCTAGTGATGGGTTACACAGATAGTGTAGAGGTCATTTGGGTTATTAGCCAACCCTGGTCCTGGTTATGGAGCTTGGGGAGGGCCTGGCTATAAGGGTCATTTAGATTACTAGTCACCTTTAGTTCTGCCTGTTGGAGCTTGATACAGCCTGGACAAACAAAAGACAGATCTGTTGGAGTGACCTTTTTGGACACTGTGTGAAGGTTGTCTTTTATATTCAATTGTTAATTCTATATCCAGATAGCTGAGTACTGTCCAGACATTGGTTTTGTTATTCTAGTTGCTCAGTACCTGAATCATATTTTGTAAACATACACTTCCCTCACCTTCTGATTGGTTTAATAAAGAGCTGAACATCCGGTAGCTGAGGAGGGAAAGGATGGGCAGGAATGGCAGAGATAGGAGCTCTGGGAAGGAATGTAAAGAAGGAAGATTTGCCAGCCAGACCTGGAGGAAGAAACAGGTGAGAAAAGGTAACAAGCCACATAACAAAATATAGATTGGAAGAAAGGGGTTAATTTAAGTTATGAGAGCTAGTTGGAAACAAGCCTAAGCTAAGGTCAAGCTTTCAGAATTAATAAAAAGTCTCCATGTCATTATTGGGAGCTGGTGGTCCACAGACAATCCTGGCATAATTGGTACGCAGTGTTAATAATTGGCATCACCCATTATGCAGATCACTAGGCTGTTAGTCGCCTCCAGCAGATTTTACATCCATTCCTTTGAGAGGACAATTCTGTGTGCTTAACATTTTTCTTGATTTCCTGGAGATCTTTGGGCGAAAGGACCTTTATGCTGTGCTCCTGGCAATTACAAGCTAACTTTTTTGTTCATTGTGTCTTAAAACAGTGTTTCAGTTAGCCACACAATCCCTTATGCACAGGGCTTAGTTAACAAGGAGTTTGTTTGGTGTAAAAGGTTTACTTGAAGATGCCATAGACAGTGACTATGCATTTAAGTGACATAATGGTCTCATTTAAATATGTAAATTTTCCTAAAGCCAAACAGTGCAACCTGAAAAACAGATGCATGCACACTTGATGAGTGCCTTACCGATTCCCACATCATCTCGCAGGCTCTGTCCTTGCAGTGAGGGCCAGCAGCTGTCTGAGTTGGTTTCTATGTTCACATTGTCAGTGTCATTCATTCACCACTGGACAAGTTAATCAGATATGCTAGAGTCACGGTTTTATGAGCAGTCATTGTCACCTGCCAGCTCCTAAGGGCTGATGGCTTCCAGGCATCTTCTATGGCTTCTACAGTGTTGTTCCTGCCATGTCACCTAAAATGTTTTCATCTACTCACAGATGTGTGGCAGGTGTCTAACATCTATTAGAGATAGAGATCCTTAGAAACATCATGCTCCTTAGAAGCAGATTTTTGTCAGGGAAATGATGAGTCCAAATTTACTTCCAAATTCCCCAGCCTTCCATGTAGAAATGGTCACAATATGTTTCAATTCTGATCATTGACTCACAAGAAAAATTGTTGAATGTTGTAACCGATCTTTTAAATTATTTATTATCACTTATTTATTTATTACTAAATTCATTTATAACAAACACCAACAATTTCTTAACTATTAATCCTATAAACTCTTACAACCCCTTTAACCTATCCACTAAACCTATTGATAATTATAACAACTACTTTCATAACCTTTTAGAATGATTCAGTCTCTGGGGCAGGTCCTCAGTTGTCAGGAACACAATCTTTGTTGTAGATTCTTTAACGCACTTAGCAGTCCTTTTTCTGGATCTCTCAGATGCAGGTTCGTCAGGGTAAGTTGGTTATTGCAGTCTCACCTTAAATAAGGCTTCATGCTTTCTTCTCTGTGGGAGACCCCAGCCATCTGCAGGCCAACTTACTTCTTTTGAATCAGGAACTCAGCTGTTCTGCCTCAGTCCTTAAAGCCAGGCACCATTTCCTTTAGGCCACTGTTTGGACAGATCAAACCCCTCTAGGCAAAAGCTGAGCCACAGGGTTTAGTCCTTGGCCTTTTGGTGTCTTGCTCAGGCTTTCGTTGCTCACCAGCTTCTTTCTGCTTCAGGGAAATCTGGCCATCAAATGATGGCCAGCACTTTTTTCAGCAGGACTCTTGGAGCTCTCTAGCATCAGGGGCCTCTTCTCTTTCTGGGCTCCATGCACTGTCCTTAAATAGGAGGAACTCTGTTTCAGCTTAATTTGGGCTCCGCCCACTTAGCAGCTGAAAACAATGTCAGGCCAGATACTTTGTTTCTTCAAGTCCATTAAGTCTTTCCTGTTTTCCTGACTTCAACCTTGTTTTTCAGTCTATTGAGTCTTTCCTGTTTTTCCTGACTTCAACCTTGTTTTTCAGTCTATTACGTCTTTCCTGTTTTTCCTGACTTCATGCTGATAACGCTCTTCAGGCTCCGAATTAAGAGACAGTATCAGAAACTCCTATATATTTTCTAAATCTAATTTATCTAACCCCTACAGAATGTTGCTTTCTGGAAAGCATCTTTAAAAACATTAACTCAACTGCTGAGCACCATTTCCCCTTGGGCTACCTTCCGTTCTATTTCTAAGAGGACTGTGTACTAGTTGGAACTTAAGAGCATGAGGGTCACATCTAGAAGAATGCTCAGAGCTGTCATAACAGCTTTCATCTTGAACCCTCATTTTAAGAGAGAAAATTAGCTTCTGTTTATTTAAACCACAGCCCTTTGTTGTCAGTTCCTCGTAGTTGAATGCAATTGTTCATTCACTATAATACTCCATTAGATTTGGTCAACATTTTGTAACTGTCTTTGAATGGAAGCCTATGCAAAGAGATGTGTATGGTTCATTCATATTACCTGACCTGATCCTGAACAACTCAGCTTTAAAGGTTGGGCCATCCACATTAGCCATTGTGGAATCCGGGCCTGGGTGACAGGATGAGCCCTTCTACTCTAGTATCAGGGAGTCCACAGTGTGAAATTCAGCCGAGGTCACCATGTCTAACACCAGCCTGTTATCACAGCAGGAGGGAGAGATCCTTGGCGGTATATTGGAAGAAGAGAATTCCTCCTCCCTTTTACACTAGAGTCATGCGAGCCTACCTATTGAAATAATCCAACCTCAGCATTTCAATATCAGTTCTCCGCAGGTGTAAAACAGCACGGCAGGAGCTCATGGACACTTCCTTACTGTCCTTGCTGTCACCATGGTGGAAATAGCACCTCCCCTGTGTAAGAGCAAGAAACTGTTTCCTGTGGCAGTGATCATTCCTGTCCCATCACTACCTTTCCATAACAAGCTTGATGAATAAAAATTAAGTATTTACTAATAAAACATGTTTTTGGACAACAAAACAGGTCAACTGCATCTTGAACTATTCATGTAAAGTGTAGCTTCCCAAGGGCATATAACTAAAGCAAACTCAAGATTAAAGCAGAAGGAAAAGAGACAAGGAGTGAGCAGCTCACACTTAAAGGACAGACCTAGCTGCTCACTGGATAAATGAGCCCTTTTCCAAAAGGGCTTTCTGTGGTACACTAATGACTAATTATCTACTCTGCCACTGGTATCATCATTTCAGCAGTGACATAGCTTAGGAACATTTTTCTCTGGTGTGGTTTCTTTATATTTTATTTTAGTGGCACGTGTGTTGGGAAACAGGTGTCCACATTTGTTTGGGTGTCTGTGAAGACCAGGAGAGGGGGAAGGGTCCTCTGGAGCTAGCGTTACCGTAAGTTACGAGCTGCCCAATGCAGGTGCTGTGAACTGAACTAGTCCTCTCCAAGAGAAGAATATACTCTTTAACCGTTGAGTCATCTCTCTGGTCTCTCAGATGGTTTCTTAAGTCAATCCAGAACCAGCTATTCACATCACATTGAATTCTGTGAACTGTTTCAGTAGAGCAAAGGCTTCTGTGAGCACCCAGCAGGTACATGCTAATGAAGAATTCTCTGCCATGTCTCCCCTGGTTTCCTCCTTATCCCATCAAGACAGCTCTCAAACACTTCCAGCCCTGCCACTATCAATGTGAGTCCCTGTCAGCCCTCACCCTTAACTAATATGGTCACTCTACAGTGTTTCTCTGCTTTCTCGGTACTCCTCTGCTTCAACTCTGGGTCTGAGAGCCACCCTAGGCTCACCTGACTTCTTCCCTGGAAAATAGCAGGGGGCAGAAGTGTGAAGCCTAGATCTGCTATCTTTCCAAATATGCTTAGGTGGTCTCCTTTCTTTGTATCCCACCAGCCATGTAGAAGTTACCAGTGATGCAGGTGCCAGGGACACTTGTCTGTCCTTCTGAACCCAGCACATTAGGCCAGTGTCTTAGTTCCACTGCTGAGATGAAACATCATGGCCGAGACAACTTATAAAAGGACGCATTTAGTTGGAGGACTAGCTTATAGCTTCAGAGGGTGAGTCCATAACGATCATGGCAGGGAGCATAGTGGCAGGCAGGCTGGCATGGGGCTGAAGCAGTTGCTAAGAGCTTACATCTTCATCTGCCGAGAGCAGGCAGTGAGTGTGCTCCCGGACCTGGCATGGGCTTTTGAAAACCTCAAAGTCCTGCCTCTGTCACCAAATTCCTACAATATTATGACAAACTGTTTGAATGTTCTGCAGCTTTGTTTCTCCATCTTTTTGTTTTGTTTTTCAGAACAGTTTCTTATAACCAAACTTTTTAAAATTGTTAAATATTTATTTATTGATAACTATTCACTTATAACAAATACCAACAATTTCTTAACTATTAACCCTACAAATTCCTACAACCCCTTTAACCTAACCACTAAACCTATTGATAATTATTTTCCTAACCTTTTAGAAGGATACTTGCCAAGTGCAAGGGCACACCCTGTGAGACATCACCTTAACCACAGAGGCAGAGGCCTTGCTTTACTTCCATCTTACAGATAAGTAAGGTGAAGTTTGAGGGATTGTGTCATTTAAAGCAATTCAACCATGATTTTGAGGACCTTGGGGATTCTCTTCTTGCTTTGAGAAGTCTTGAATTTCATTAGTCAGGAGTCATTACTTATGCTTTGGATCTTGAAACACCCCCAATAGATGCATATTGAAAACTTGGTGACTTCTCAATGGTGCAATTGGGAGATACTGCAAAAGTTAGGAGGAAGGGCCTGGTGGAGGGAAGGTAGGTCAATGGGGTGTGCCCTGGAAGGGGATATCAGAAAACCTGTCTCTTCTCACCAACCTTCTGCTCCGTAGGTGTCATGAGGTAAGCAACTCAAGACCACCTGAACTCCCTGCCCTAAAATTCCAACTTGCCACAGACCCAAAGCAACATGGCCAAATGACCATGGACCAACACTTCTGAAACTATTGGGAAGTAGCTAGTCAGACATGAACAGACTTGATGGTCAGTGAAGGTGGACTGTTCCTTCACTATCAGCTTTGTCCCCCATCCCTGTGTCCCTGTAATTTTTGTGAAGGGGAAAGTATCCTAGTTGCCCTTCTGAGAATTTGAAGTACCATGTAAAGAAGAGAAATGGTCACAATTGCCTTCTAAAACTTAAATATGTGAAAGAAAGATGGAAGCAGCAGGGCTTTGTTGATTCCCACTAAGTGAAAGCTATTTCCTCCTGCTAAAGCATAGCTATTTTATAGATACTTAAAAATATTCTCTTTACTTAATGTTAATCTACTTTGTTGTGTGATTTTTTTTTTATTTTTTATGTTTTGGTCAAAAGATTGGGATTTGAGTCATATCTCTGGTTCTGGGAGGAGACATTCTAGCAGAGGCTGTCTTGTAAAGAATAGAAGCTTGTTGTGTCTGCTCTTATGAGTTCATGCAAATGGGTCTGTCAGTCACGTGGTAGAAAAAAGCCTCTCGGGAAAGCTGTGTGCTCCAGAGACTTTGGAAAGTAGTATAGATGTAGCATAGAGCCTACCTACACACATAGGTGGCATAGTGCTCTCTGGCTGCTGTCTACCCTCAGAGTGAGGATGTTTTCTTCTGCAGTGGCACCTTTGCCACTCTCCGCTTTCATCTCTTACTACTCTGAGTATTTTGTCTGAATTCATTTGGCAGAGAACACGGGAAGGCCAGATCAAGACCCTGGTAACACTGACACTCCAAACGAACTTCTTCCTTCAGGCTGGTGTTCTCAGATGTTCTCTCACAGCTAATCTGGCTGATGAATCACCATGCTTCCCAAATCCAGGTCAGCTTCAGAAGCTGTTTCTCCACCCTTTAGCTTGACCAGCACTAAACACAACCTATTAAAAGGCTCCTGTGCTCTTCTTAGGCCACATGTGCCAAATTCTCTCCAAGGACCCCAGTCTACATGCAGAGAGTAGGAGTCCCAGCTGAGAGTAGCACCTCCAGGCCAGGAGGGGAAATGGCTGCTTGAGTGATAAAGGTTCCAGCTTGTGGAGGGGCTGCCAGCAGCTTCCTTTCTTCAATAGTGCATACTTAATAGCCAGCTGTTGATAGAATTTCCAGGGGTCTTAGTTTGTATTTCTAGCTTGCCCAACCCCAATATGCTGTCACTGTCCTCTCTGCATGTCCATCCTCTGACCACTGTATTGAAAGATGTGGATATAGTGTTGAGTTCTTGACAATAATCTTGAGGCCTCTTCTCTCAGCTTCCATCTGCCCTTCCAGTCTGGCTTTTTTGGGTACACATTATCAGCATGTACACATAGCAGTCAATTGCTTATGTTAGGCAATGTGATTGATGTACTCTCCCAGAAGTTCAGAGCAACACACCCTCAAACACAATGCATTCAAGTGTGTGTTTTCCTTATCTTGTCTCCTAAAGAATTTGGGAATTCAGTTATGGAAAGTGATTGTCTACCCAGTGAAAATTCTAGAAATACATAGTTTAGAGGTATATGCTGGGGAAAGACCCTCTTGTAACACTAACCACTCCCTCTCCAGGATGCCTCTTCTCAAAGGTAATCACTAGCAGGTGAGGAACCCTTATCTGAAACTCATGGTATATTGGATGTGGGACCCAAGTTGAGATACAACATCTACTTTTTTGTGAGTACCATATACACGTAGCCTGAAAATAACTAATATTTTTCTGCACCTGTATTTTGATTTTCTGTTTAGGGATACTCCTCATTGTCTTGCTTTCTAGAAATACATGATTTTGCCGGGCGGTGGTGGCGCACGCCTTTAATCCCAGCACTCGGGAGGCAGAGGCAGGCGGATCTCTGTGAGTTCGAGACCAGCCTGGTCTACAAAGCGAGTCCAGGACAGCCAGAGCTACACAGAGAAACCCTGTCTCGAAAAAAAAAAAAAAAAAAAAGAAATACATGATTTGTGTCTATAACCCATATAGCAACAGAGTACCATGATACTCACATTGTCTGGACATTGACTTTTTTCTCAAATAATAATATATTTCAGAGACATGTACACTAAAAAACCTAGACATGGTCTTTATTATTTTAAATGCTTGTATAGTATTAGATTATATATGTGAAACACCCATATTGATTTCCTATTGCTTCTGTTACAAATTAATACAAACTTTGCTGCTTAAAACAACACATTTATAATGAGGTCATAAGTCTAAAATTGGTTTCTGTAGAAAAAAATATGGCTAATTAAATTATTTACTAGTATTTATATTATGGTTAATTGGTTGGATGGTCGTTAATCCTTAACCCGCCATTATAAATGAATACACAAGGACACCATGTGAATTTTAACAAGCCTAGGCCTGAGTTGTGCAATCTGGGCCCACCAAGCTAGCTCTTAATTCTATTACCCAAATATGACCCTATATATACATATGTCCCCTTGGGACTAAACTATGTATTTCTAGAATTCTCCATGCTATGTGGATGTTCCTGGACATGTGGAATGAGGTTCTTTTTTCTAATCCATGGTGTGTGTCCTCCTCCTTCCTACTCCTGGCTGTAATCTTTAGTCCTCTATCTAAAGGGCAGGTTTCCTGTTCTAATCTCAGGAAATCCCACTTTTCTCTGTCTTTACCCAATCTCAGGCCTCAGCATTTATTTAACCAATCAGAGACAATGTAATAGACAGCAAAGAGGATCAAATAACATTTAGAATGCTTACCACTACCCCATCAGATTTCACTGGCCTTTTGCTTTAGTGGTCATCCTATTCCTTGGCTCATGAGCCCCAGCTGGCAGCTGTATTCTGGTGACCTTTGCATCTACCATCACAGCCCACACTACCAACCACTCTCATGCTTCTGCCTTTCATTGCACTGGGTCAACAGTGATAATCCAGAACAGTCTTTCCTTGAGATCCTGATCCACTCAACATCTGGAAAGTCCCCTCAGCTGGCTAGAGTCACCTTATTCACAGAATCCAGGAACCAGAATGACAGCTTTGGGAGGTATTATCATGCCCAACACATATCATAATTCATTTAGTCTTCTTCTAATAATGGACTTTTAGAGTATCTTTTGTAATTAAGTATTCGATGACTATTCTTGTAAATATTCCGTATGGAGTGGACTAGAAGAAAAGAAACCTCAGAAAATGAATTAGAAATATAAGGGGCATGTTTCTTCTAAGGTCTAATAGATCTTTGTCATTGCAATCAGCAAATTAATTTTATTTGAGGAACTCTCAATGTGCAATTTCATAAAACCACTCAGAAATTAGAAATTTGTGTAGAGAGTTTATATGTTTACAAAACAAAAGGACTAAACACCAATAGAATTGAGGCAGCCTTGACAATATTCATCGTCAAAGATGCCAAGACACTGAGATTCCAACATCCCACTTGATCCAACATCAGACTCCCTTAATAGCTATTTCATCAAAACTTACTTTCAGGACAGCTGCAAAGAAAGCTGCTGACTTCAATTGGTCCAGTATTTTAGACTGTTCCAATCAGACTTCATTTATGTCTGCATTTTCACAGCATACAGAGACTGACTGGACAGTAAATGTTACAGCTAGCCTTCTTAAGACTGGCCAATTTTCTTGGGTCCCCAAAATGGAAAATGACACCCCAAATCAGTAGGAAGCAATTTTAAGAGAGTGATACCCCCATTCCCAAGAGTTGGGGTAGATGGTATTTTTAGTCATTCAATGGATAATGGATGTTTGTTGTCACTTAAGGGGGTTGTTTGCAAATTGTTAATTGGTCTTGATCAGGGAGGAAACAAGGTGTAGGAGGTTAGACTCAGGGATTTCTCTCTTTCTTTCTTTCCTCTATCCTTCTTATGCTAAGAAAAGAAAGGGGGGAGGACTAAAATGAAAAAAGGGGGGAGATATAGGAATAATAGAAATAAAAGATAGATTATTTAATCTACTCAAACTATAGACCTACTACTAGCCAAACATCTTACACTGGTATAGATCTCTGCATATTGATACAAAATTAAGGTAATATTTGATTGCAACATACTATGTATCAATTCTTTTTAAGGTATTGTACCTTGAGACATTAGAAGCAAAAAAATTAAAGTGCTTACCTGGAGTCACTGCAGAAGGTTCAAGACTAGATTCTATTTTTGCTGGCTGTGTGACGTTGGGCATGCTTCTTAACTCCTCTGGGCCTTGGATGATTTCCCTGCCAATTATCTCACAGTATGTTGTGAGAATTAAACATACCAACATGTATAAATGTTAGGATTTGGCATGTAGTCAGTGCTAAGTGCTATTCACTTTATCTGCTAAACAGAAATGACTTCAGCCACTCACAAAGACTCTAATGCTCCAGTTGGTTCTGAACTGACCATGGAAGAGTTCAGTGGTTTACAGGAATCCACTGGGCCACTAACAAGGCAGATCTAATACAACTGGCTGCCCTGCCTGGACTCCCTATGAGACAGAAGCACTAAGGAATTTGCAAGCATGGAACCTGCATTTCCTAGGGTACTGACTGACTGCAGATTCTGAACTTCCCTTGTTAGCTATGGCATGGTCACTTGCTAATTTGCTTATGTTCCAGGGCATTGATTCTGACACTTTCTTCTCATCATTTTAAAGAATCTCTGCTTCTGTACACACAGCCTAAAAATCCCAGTTTCTGGAGGGGTACACTTCTAGTCATTCCAGTCCCATCTGCCTTTGAATATCTCCAATAATCCTGTTCCTTTGAGACTCTGACTCTTCTCCCTCTCTACAGTGGTGTAGGACCTACCAGGCTGGCCTCAGCTGATTATTAACAGAAGGCTGGGAAACACACAGCAGGCTAGCTGTAAAGGTGAAATAAGAGCTCCCACCCTGAGAGCACACCCATCCCTGCTTCCATGTGCAGTTTGGGTCACCCGACTCATTTATATCTGCAAAACTTGCTTCTTAGATGCTGAGGGAAGGTGGCTAACTTTGGAAATACACGTCCTAAAAACCATTTGAGTTAAGTAAACATTAGTGTCTGCTTTCAAATGACCACAGCTGTTGTGTATAACCTTACAACTGTCAACTTTCAGTTTAAAGCAAAACCACAGACCTTTTAAGTGTTTTTATCAAAAGAGGAAAAAAAGAAAAGCTGCACACTATTTCTTGTATTTTCCTTCATGAAAATCAGCCAAGTGTTCAGGAGGCAGGAATGATGAGCCAGTTCACAGGTGTCTCAGTGCACTCTGGACCATAGATTCATTGAAGTAGGTTTTACCCCACAGCTAATGACACTTCTATTCCAAGTCAAGCCCCTCACTTACATGAGCCTGACCAAGGTGTCTTGTGATATACTTTTTCTTAATGAGCTCATACCAGTAGGTCAAGCCTCATCTCTGCAAAGCTAAGAGGATTTTTCATCCTAACTCCTTTTGTAACAGGATGTTTGCAGATGTAGCTGTATGGTTCCCTGTAGGTGTCATACAGTGAAACAAACCACACAGAGAGATAAGAATGAAAACCGGGTGCAGAGTGACTTCATCAACCTGGATCAAACTTGGAGGTCTAATGCCAGGCAGTTCATTGTCAGCATATTTAAAACACAATACAATTTGGGAAAGAGTTTCCAGGCAACAATCAGCCCAATCAGTCCAATTCCAGGTGCACAATAAAGCTTAGGTGTGGCTACTCAGGAACTCCTTTACAAAGTAATGTGTCCACGAGAGTGGATTCTATAGCTAAAGGACCTAGAATCTATTTGTGTACACAGAGGTCAGCAGGCTGTAAAGTACATGTGACATCTCCCCTAAGGATGGCTAATGGTCTAGGGAGGAAAGAGTCTGAAATAACCATCCTGGGGAATGTGGGTGAAGTCTGCCTCTGTAGCAAGAGGTGAGTGAGGTCTGTCTCCACAGATAGCAAGGAGGTCACCAGGCTGTGAACAAAATCCACTCTCAGCTTTCTGGATAGAGTGCAGGTATTTGATTTTATCTCCTCCACTGAGGAGATGCCTCTGTGATTAACGTCCCTGGTTCTCTGTGAGGATAAGGACCTCTGTGCCCCTAACATGTAGTCAGCTGCCCTCAGCATCTAAGAGCATTCAGGTGACCAAAACTACAAGTAGTACGTGCAGGGGTGGGTGTCTCTGGGTCAGAGGCATTAGTGCACCTTTACCACCAGTCCATTACTGTTGTGTGTTTTGCAGCCTTCTGAAGGTCACATGTCCTGTGCCATTCCGATGGCCTCTGTGGTGTTTGGGGTAAGACATGCTTGTGCTTGCAGTTCCTGACTACACCCTGAGGATGGTGCCTCCATCACATCACCCCTGTGGGCTGAGAAGTCACTCTTCAAAGTTCACCCCACACTTCGCAATCTTACAGAAAAGTGAGGGAATCAGTGAAGGAACAGGATCCTTACTTATGAGTTCCTCAAGCACAGTGTTACTGATATTTTCAGTAGGATAGCTTCTTGAAGGGTGGGTCTAATGCACTGTTCGATATTTTGCAGCATCTCTGGCTTTTAGGAACAGATACCAGCATTGTCCTGCCTTTGCTCTTCAGATTATGACAGCTAAAAAAAAACAAAAAACAAAAAACTTCAGATACTGCTAAATTCCCAGGGCAAAATCTGTGCATAAGCCAAGGCTTACTCATGCATCCCAGCAAATCTCTGATGGAAAATCTTTCTTCCTGCTGCTGATAGACAAGACTTCTTCCACTCTCTCCATGGCAAGCAAAGACTTTTGACTACCAAATTCAATGTTCAAAAGCCAATGTCATACAGATAACCTGATCTTAAATATAGAAAATCTTAAGGAATATGCACATAATCACAGCTATTAGAACTAATAAGTGAATTGAAGGATTCATGATGGATATACAAAACTCAACTCTCTATACCAATAATGAATAATTGAAAACACCTTTTTTAGAGCACTTAGGTCCAAAGTTAGGGTCTTGCACATTTCAGGCAAGTGCTTTACCATTCATTTGGGTCCCCAGTCCTTGAATATTTGAGCATAAAATTAAGAAAACAATTCCATTTACAGTAGCATCAAGAAGAACAAAATGCTTAAGAATAAATTTAACAAGAGCTGGAGAGATGGCCCACTGGTTAAGAGCACTGGCTGCTCTCCCAGAGGTCCTGAATTCAATTCCCAGCAACCACATGGTGGCTTACAACCACCTATAATATGATCTGATGCCCTCTTCTGGCATGTAGGTGTACATGCAGATATAGCACATAAAATACATAAATCTTTTCAGAAAAGAATAAATTTAAGAAGAGAAGCATGGGCTTGAATATGGAAAACACTGTTGAAAGAAACTATAGAAGACCTAAGGAAAAGAAGCCCCACTGAAAAACTTAAGGCACTTATTTTAAGGGGGTGGTTATTTCAATTTATTTAATTGAAACTGTTTTCTAACAAGAGACAAGAAGGATGTGGATCAGATGGGAGGGGCTAAGGTTTGGACCCAAGCAACTGAGTCTAGCAGCTGCCTGACTGTTCTCCAAAACTGAAGGCACAAGGGACACAGCAAGTAAATGCCAGTCCAGGATCTTTTCTCTTTTTTTTTTTTAATTAAAAAATTTTATACAATATGTATTTTTAGTTGTCCAGGCATTTTTATCATAATTTCTTTTAAATGAATTACATCTTTTATTTTTGAGATTGTAATTTAATTACAATGTTTCTCCCCTTTCCTCTCTCCAAACCATCCTACATACTCCTCCCCACTTTCCTTCAAATTAATGACTTCTTTTTTCATTAATTTATACAACATATTTGAATCATGTTTTACCCCTCCCTCAACTCCCCCAAGATCCTCCCACCTCCTTTCCCACCCAACTTCATATTCTCTCTTTCTAAAAAAAAAAAAAAGAAAAAGAAAAAAGAAAGAAACAAAGAAAAGGAAGAGAATCAAAATGAACAAAAAACCCTGCAAGACAACAAAAAATTCCAAAACAAAATTCCGACCCCCCAATCATGGAGTTCTTTTCATTTTTAAGGAAAATATATAAACAACTTTCAGACATCTATAAATGATGACTTTTAAGTTATTGGAACTAAGCAAATAAATAATACTGTCCTTTGGACCTATGTGAAGCATTTTGGGATACTAAAGGCATGTGAGCTGCAAACAGTAGGCAGTTTGCATATATGGAATGTCTATATATGTGCTGAGCTATAACCCTCTCTAGGATTAGGGCTGCTTGGTACATTATAGGGATATCAAACCATTTTTTTGAATGAATGAATAAAGAGCAGATGCAAGGAGGAGGGTTATAAGTGAATTAGAACCAAGATATATATATCAGGTATAACAGAAGCAATAGGAAGGGGGTTATAGTATCTGGAGAATAAATACATGCACACTTGTACATGTGCAAATGCAAAGCATCAAAAGGCGGTGACATATAGCAAGTAAGCATGTGTTCCCTGAAGCCGCAGGACCTGACTCTGAATCCCAGGGCTACCACATACCAGCTCTGGGATCTTGGACATGTTACCATTTTTAACTTCATTGGGCCTCAGTTTTCTCATCTGTAAAATGGAGTTAAAGAAGGTTGCTACGATCACTAGTATTGATCATCAACTTGACAAGTTCCAGAATCTGCTAGGACGCAAACCTCTGACTTGTCTGTGAAGGCATTTCTAGATAGGGCTGTTTCATTATTTCCTTCTTTGTCACCCTAGTCCAGGATGTTTGCAGACCCCTTCTTGTCCACAAGTTGACATAACTGTGTCCTGTAATCTGTCTCTATCGGTGCCTTTAATGTTGTTGAACAGATCTTTATTTAGGCACCTATCAGTTTTTCTCTTGAAATTTTGTGTTATAGCCTTTTTCTGTTCTGAAAACACCGAACAATTGTGAAATCTTAAATATGGAAGACAAATATAAGTAGCTTTTAAAAATCAGGCACTTAATTAGAAGTCAAGAAACTAGTTAGGGGTAGAGATGTGTGCCTGTAATCTCAGCACTGAGGAGGCTGAGGCAGGAGAATCACTAGTTCAAGATCAGTCCAGTTTACACAGAGTGAGACTTTGCCTCAAAATTAGTAATCAAACAAACACCACCCCAGTGGACACCATGTAACTGGAGGATATTTTCAAGCATTCTACAGATTTTTGGTTTACACCACAAACCCCAAATGAGTCTACAGAAAGAATTATAAATTGTACTAGTGAGATTCTTATGTTTTAAAAACAATTTCAAAATTACAAGAACTTTTCAAGAACAGTCCAAAAACTTCCCATATGTCAATCACTGTTCTCGTTTGCTTCTATGGCTCGGGTAGGAAAGGCTTTATTTGGGTTACACATCCAGATCACAGTCCATCCTGGGCAGGAAGAACTCAAGGCAGGAACCAGGAAACAGGACCTGAAGCAGAGACCATAGAGCACTGCTTCCTGGCTTGCTCCACCTGGCTTGCTCAGCCTCATTTCTTACACACTCCAGGGCTACCTATCCAGAGGTGGCACCACCTACAGTGGGCAGGCCCCTCCCACATCAATCACTAATTATGAAAATGCCTCCATGGACTTTTGCTAACCTAATAGAGGCGTTTCCTTAGTTGAGGGATCCCTCTTCCCAGATGACCCTGCCTTGAGTCAAGTTGACAAAAACTAACCCATGCAATCAGTGACTGCATTCAGGTTTTACAAATTGCCCTAATAATGTCTTTCCTAGCAAAATGATTTAACACAGATCCATATGGTGCCTGTCACGCATGTCCAGAAAATTCCATAGATTTTCCTTGACTTTTATGACTATAACATATTCTAAGATAATGGGCAAGTTACCTTGTAGAATGTTACTTGGCTTAGGGGATTCTGCTGATCCCTTATAGGTCAGGCTATGCATGCATATTTGGCAGGAATATCTAAGACAGTGTAAATGTTTCTGGCATCCTATCAGCTGCCTCATGATTCGAATTTGATGAAGTTCCAGTATGCTACACTTGATCCAGGTGGTCTTTGCCAGGTCGCTGCATTAGAGAGTGAGTCTTTCCCTTTGTAATGAATAGGTCTTTTATGCAAAGATCCTTTGGGGCTGTGGAACTATTCCACTTGTCTTTTAAATTTTGCCTGCAAATTTTGGCATTTATTGATGTGTCTTGCATGAACTAATTATTATTATGATTGTTGCCAATGGTGGTTTCCTATCTCTCTTATTTCTTTTACATTCAAAGCTGGCATACATTGGCATGAAGAACTTTCTCATCATCTCCCTCATTTCCTAAATCTGCATGGTGTCATATTTTATTTAATTACAGTCGATCTCTATCACATTTACTTTGATGCTCACGTGGTCCCAGTGTCTATCCCCAATGGTTGGTTTGAACTGGCTTTTGTGTCATTTTGACATGCCTGATCATGTTTTGAGTGCCTCTTCATGTCTCAGCATCTCAGTATCAAATTATTTCCACACTTAAAAATAACAAAAGCCAGTCATGCTTTCAAGACTGAGCCTGGATACCACTCAGTGCTTTCTGAGGCCTCCTCTCCTCTGCTGGTAGAATATCGTTTGCCACAAATCTGTGTGCTTGGCACGCCGACTGCTATTGATTAACCTGTTGCGGATTCCAGGAACTCAGTGCTGAGCACAAGTGTCAATGTTTGACATGAGTTCCTAACCATACCTCTAGTTCAGTTGAAACACAATTGTTCTACCTTTTTCATATTTAAAATTTTCTTATCAGACAGCAGAAAACATGGCTCCATAATCCTTCATGTATTTATTTATTTGCTCAAATCCCCCTGCATATAGCAAATATGCTAATCCACCTTTCAGTCAGCTACCTTCTGACTATTCTGCTTATATATTCCTAATGGGTTTTTAAGTGGATTACTAAGTAGGAAAGGAAGGCAGAAAGGAATGACAATACAAAGGGGAAAGGGGGAAATGTTAATAGGGTTACTGACTGTAGATAATTCTGTGACTAGAAAGTCTATGGATCAGAAAAATAAAATACAAAAGAATTGAGATTTACTGGATTGAGAAGGTAATTATTCATGAAGCTAGATTGTGCCAGAATAATCAAGATCTGCATCTGTTATTGCTTAAAACAACAAATGTTGTGAATGACCCTGTATGTTAATGTCCCTTTGTGTGGGCTTATCAGTCCTTGCTGCTTTTGCCTCACTGTCCCTTTCTCTTCAGGACACAAGTCAGCACATGCCACCAGGGATCACAGGTCAGGGAAAGAATGCTAGATAATCAAATCTTCAGGTGTCCTCATGAGGCTGATCTATATCACTCTAACTATTTCTAGGTCAGTGGGAGTCACATGACTATATCTATTTTGAGTGACTATCTATGAGAAGACAGAAAGTACCATATAAATGGTTTTCACAGAACTATTGGGACTATCTAGCAATATTTATACTATGGAGAAACATCTAAGGAGGTTTTTTGCTTAAAAAAATATTTCTCATTGTAAATACTTTTGAAATCTTAGATAAGTAAGGTGTCACATTATAAACATTAAGAAAACCATTTTACTGCCCCTAGAGGTGTTGCAGGTATGGTTGCTGTGTCACATATGTGTCAGTAGGTGGCAGAGAGGAGAGAGACTATGTCTACACTATGTGTTCTGACCTATTAACATCTGAATGATTAGTAGCCTAACATTCCCTGAAAAAAGTGAGCCTGAGATGACCACCAGTCCAGCACAAAGTAGGCCCGGACAGGTTCCTAGGATAGGGAGCAAGCTGGAGACTAGAAGAACCTCATCTGGGACCACAGGCCACAAACAGGAGTGAGTGTGAGGCCCCCAGCCCTTATAAGGGGCAACTCTGGTGAGTTGGGCAAAGAGTGAGCCTGAGACAACCACCAGACTAGTGCCATGGGGCCGGTATAGGGAGCTAGCCTGAAATGACCACCAGTCTGACACTGTGCAGGCCTAGGGTTGGGGGGATAGACCATGTCCTAGATGACCCCTACCCAGTGCCATAATACACAGGCAAGACACAGCACTCCTGAGATGACTCCAGACTCTCAGAGACCCTGGGTGCCTCTAAGAGGAACAAGTAAATGGTGAAGAAATGGAAGAGAAAGAGAAACAGAAGGGTGTGGGCACAGTAAAGAGGTATAACTGGAGACTAATAAGTAATAGCCTGATGTGAGTAGCTGGTGATGCCACCTGGGACCATGGTGGGGTCCTGGCTGTGCTGCCACTGGGGGCCACATCTGGGCCCATGGCCCTGCAGCTGCAGGGGCCTGTTACCAGCAAAGTCCAGGCAGACATCCCTGTTCTGGGCTGCTGCCCAAGGACATGTTGATATCTGAGGGCTGTGCAGAACAGGCCCTACCCCCCATCTGAGCATTGTGGGATACCTGGCCCTGGAAACCAGAGAATAGGAGAGCTCACCTTGTACTCTGTCAGCTGCAGTACTCAGGAGAGCAGGACAGCAGGTCCCACACATTGCTGGAGTTGCAGGTGAGCTGCCCCTAGGATACAAGCTTGGGAGAGCTGGCCCTACCACTTATCTCCTGTGAGGTAGTGTGGATGAGGGAGAGATATCTTCTCCTCAACCATCACCACCTGCAGCAGGAGGGAGACCTGGCCCTCGAGGTCATGAGAACAAGAGAGCTGTCCCTGCCCCACACCAGCTGCAACACTCCAGAGAGTAGATCCTGCACCTTACAGCAGAGCTGGCCCTAGATGTAGGGATTGTGAGTGAGCTGGCCTCGAGAGTGTGAGTATGAGAAAGCAGATCCTGCCTCTTGTCTTCTGGTGGTGGCATTTGTCCCTTGCCATCTATGGCAGGTAGGAGAGCTGGCCCTGGGATCATGAGAATGGTAGAACTCACTATGTACCTCACCAGCTGAAGCACTTGGGAGAGTAGGCCCTGCATCTTTCCTGGGATGCACTGTAGAGCTGGCCCTGGTTGCAGGGGTTGCTGGTGAGCTGGCCCCAAGGGCATGAGAGTGAGAGCAGGAGAGCTGGATGGCTGACCAGCTCAGATACCTCTCAGGCCTAGATCCAGGGTTTTGAATTGGCCTACCCCAACATCTACCCCATTGAACTACTGGATGAAGTGCATGAAGGGATTGGTCCTACAGGATCTCCATGACACAGGGCATCAGCAGGATATCCAAGAGGAGTTCCAGTGAGGTTCCAGCATTGCTAGAGTAGCAGAAGCCAGAGGCTTCGTACCTGACTAATGAGACATTGCAATTAACATTTGCAAGCAAAGACTATGGAGAAGAGGGTATAGTGTGGGATGCACTGTGACACACTACAACTTCCACAGTGAGATTTTTATTTTTCTCTCTGTTGGGTAGGAGGTTGCAAGGGTAGGTGGTGGGTATAAGGGGAGGGGGAGATGAATGGGAGTGTGGTGCATGATGTCAAATTCACTAAGAACCAATAAAAAGTTAAAATAAAACCATTTTAAAATTGTCTACTTTGAATTTTCATAAGACTTCAATCTGAATTCAGAGACAATTCACATAGTTTTGACTCTGAAATTGTCTCAATACAGGTGTAGGTTAGCAGTTCTCAAACCTAGCCACAGCTAAGGATCACTCAGAGAGCATTAATCAAGCTGCTCTGGAGGACCGCACTCTCAGATGCTGAGATTGACCTGGGTAGGATCTGGAGGCTGCAGTTTTAAAGCTATGTGGGCGAGCCTAGGGAAAAACTCACATTAGACTCTCTGCCTTCAGACCAGTGCCAATGCATTCCCACTAGTCTTTTAGTGTGCGACACTTTCCCCAAAGAATCCCCTCTCTCAACTAAGTCCAGGTGACATACTCTTACATCCCACTGTCCTCTCCCATCTTATCCCTTGTGACGTTATGCTAAATTTGGCAGATGCTTTGCTCCCTAAATCCGTAAGCTTAAAGGTAAGGACAGGTCTTTATTTATGGAAGACCCAGGCCCTGACATGTACCTATTCTCCAGAGGTAGACATACCTCTAACTTTCTTAAGAGAATCTCAATTGGTAATCTATTTGCTAAAGCACAGAAAACCTACATGCCTATTACTAAGACAAAAAAAGAGCAAGCATATCACTTTCAGGGAAAAGTACAAGCTTCCCTTTGGGACCTTTATGCCTTGCTATCTTCCTCTCTGGGTTCAGAAGAGGTAAAAAGAAGGCAGGTTTTAATTCAGAAGTCTCCACATCAAATTGTGGTGCCACTACATAACATTCCACCCGAGCCCCTCAGTCCTGTCTCTTAATTTCTGTGAGCACTAGTTTTTCCCTGTGTAGGATGGAGACCAGCAAGTGCCTCTCTTAGGTTGGACGGCACAAGGAACAGTTCAGTGAAACCTGGAAAGCCCTGGGCAACAGTCTGGTCATGAGTTGTCTGCACAGCGACGATCAGTATTGTCCTGAGGTGAGAAACTAACAGGCCTCCACTGCTGCTCTCCTCAGCCCAAGAGAGTCAGTTTCCTCAAGTCTATGTGGTTAGTATGTGCAGGGTTATTTCTCTGCTTCCCCTCACCCTTTAAAGACAGGGTCCTGCTATGTTGCCCAGGCTCCAGTAATTCGCTCTTTTCTCAGTCACCCAAGTACCTGGCACCACAGGCACATGATACTGTGCCCTGGTCTTTTGTTCCCTCTTGCACTATTTCTGAGTCAGCTGAGCCATGGAACCCAAGCAATGATGCAGAGCCAGTGGAGGAATGGCAGCCGGAAGGGCTGTGTGTACTGCAGTGCTGCAAGTGAACACAGCTAGAGAGCCAAGCATTTCCTCACTAATTTCAAGTGTGCCATTGACTTTAAATTATTTATAATGCTTCAAAGCATATTTTATAAAATTAAAGTCTGAGACATTTGAAACCTTTCCAGTTAAGTTTTCCAAAGCATGTCTGCTGAGAAAAATAGAAAGTGGAACCCTGGGAGAATGATTTGATCCGCAGGCCGGGAATGGAGGGATTCCTGAGGGTTGCTGTATGTTCCTAGAATGCCTTTCTATTTCAGGAGAAAATGCATGCCAGTTCTGTCTCACAGCAGCAGGCAGACTGAAACCACAGAAGTAGTGATCAGTTAAAGAAGGGACCTGGCCTCTAAATCACACTGCTTACACTTACAATATTGAATATGGAATTCAATAATTCAGAGAGTGAAAATAATGGTTGTCACTGAACTTTGTATGTGGTGAGTGTTGATGTTTTGCTGTATATCTGTGGGATGCACATATATGCACATATGGGCTCATAGCTATGGAGGCCAGAGGTCAACCTTCAGTGACCTCTGTGTTCCTCAGTATGGAACCCACTAACTTCATCCAGTGTGTGTGTTTGTGTGTTTGTTCATATGTGTGGTGTAATTGTGTTTGGGTGTGTGTACATGTGTGTGCTTATGGAGGTAGAGGCCAGAGTTCAATTTTGAATCTTATTTCTTTTTTTCTTTCTTTCTTCCTTTCTTTTTTTTTTTTTTGGTTTTTTGAGACAGGATTTTTCTGTGTATCCTCGAATGTTCTGTTCTCACTTTGTAGAGCATGTTAGCCTTGAACTTACAGAGATCCACGGCCTCTGCCTCCCAAGAGCTGGGATTAAAGGCGTGTGTCACTATGCCAGGCAATTACAGACAGCTGTGAACTGCCATGTGGGTGCTGAGATTTGAACTTGGGTCCTTTGGAAGAGCAGCTAGTGCTGTTAACCAATGAGCCATCTCTCCAGCCCCTGAATCTTATTTCTAAGGATGACCATCCAAACACTTCTTTCTTTGTATCTATCTATCTATCTATCTATCTATCTATCTATCTATCTACCATCTATCTATTCATCTTATCTATCATCTATCTATCTATCACTATCTGTCTTCATCATCATCTATCTACTCTGTGTGTGAGAGGGAGAGAGGGAGAGAGAGAGAAAGAGAGAGCCAAGAGGGAGAGAGAGAACACTTAAATCTTCCAGGGACGAGATCTCTTGAGGGCTGCTGCTTTTGTGACTTGCCTTTCTATCCCATGGCTACCTGCTTGCTCATGTCAGTTGAACACAAAACCCCTTCTTTTAGGTTGGGGAGTTCTAGGGGTCTTGATGGCTGTGGCTGGGGCTGGCTTTGCTGCTTCACACGCCATTTGGGTGTGTTGCTCCCTAGTCCCTAGGTCTGTGCTCACTCAGGAATCTTGATACTGAAGCTCTGAGACCAGGGAGGCTGTGGGGCTTTAATCGTCCGTTTGTAGTGCTGCTATTGCTAGACAACAGGGACACAGCAGCAAGCGAGACATCCCTGTTCCCAGGAAATTTACAGTCGGACTCGGAGTCTTCTAAACCAGGATGTCTCTTGGTTCCTGTGGATTCCACGAAATAAACAAGGACTTTAAAGTTTTCTTTCTGGGCTGGGTGTGGTGGTGCACAACTTTGATCCCAGCACTTGGGAGGCAGAGGCAGGTGGATCTCTGTGAGTTCAAGGCCAGCCCGGTCTACAGAGTGAGTCCAGGACAACCCAAACTATTCAGAGAAACCCTGACTTGAAAAAAAAAATTCCTTTCTGACCTGAGCTTCCTAGAGACTACTCAAATAAGTAGGAAGAAGCATTTACGTGGCTGTCAGTTACCTCCTAACATGACTGCATGAAGGGCTTGGTGATGACCTTTGATGGAGGCTAAGCAGGTGAAGTGAGACATAGTTGGGACTGGCTCTAAGAATGACTGCAGATACCATTTTTTAAAAACTGAATCAGCGCTACCATAAGATACTGAGGAATGTTGATATTGACCCTCAAGTTGAAGCAATACCTAAAAGGCCACTTACAGGCAACCACAAAGAGTATGTTAAGTAAGCCTAACAGTAAGGACAGAGACTTTTTGAGTTGAATCCTGTACTGTAGTACAATGAAGATAGGCTTTCAGTAACCAGTGGAGCCTAGTCTCAACATAACCAAAATCTCCAAAGCAATGAGTTAAGAATTGGAAATACATTTATCTTTTGATGGGATGATGTTATGCATTCTAAATGTTAATTAACCTGCTCCCAGAAGCCTGCTTGCTGTACACCAAGTGAAGCTATGTTGTCTTTCTTGTTAACCATTATCTCTGATTGGCTAAATAAATGCTGAGGCCTGAGATTGGGCAAAGAGAAAGGTAGGCGGGGTAAAGGTTTGTGGACTTCTGGGGCACACAGAGAGCATTTTGGGTAGAAGAAAAGAAGCCAGAGGAGCAGAAAGGAGGACACATGCCATGGGTTTGAGAAAAGAACCTCATTCCACATGGCCTGAAACATCAGCATGGCGTGGAGAATAACAGCCCAGGGGATATATATATATGGACAATGGTGGTCCTGGTGGGGAAGTCATGGTGGCAAGAACTTGAGGCAGCTGATTACACTGAGTCAACAGTTAGGAGGCAGAAAACATCTTCCCCTTTTTTCAGTCAGTGGAATGGTGTGGCCCACAGTTAAACCGAGCCCTCCACTTCAATTAACCTAATCTAGATAATTGCTCACAGGCACTCACAGGGGCTAACCTAATCTAGATTCTTCCTCATGGTGTGTCTGGAGGTTTGTCCACTCTGTGATTCTAGATCCTGTTAGCCGACAGTCAAGATTATCATAGGGCCAAATGTGCTGAGGAATATGGATATAGAAGATAACTCAGCTCTTGCTCTAGTCTATCCATGCTTTGTTCTGTGGTAAAATCTTAGTTGTACTCTGGTAGTCAAACCGGATGCATCTTGTCTTTGGTCAGTAAAAATTGACCGATGCCCACTGTATTCAGATACTGTGTTAAGTACTAAGGATAGGACAGCCAGCAGGGCACGATAGAACTACATGTTTGCTGTGGCTTGACTGTCTCCCCAAGGGCTACCTGGCAAAGCTGAGGCTTTGATGTTAGGAGATGTAGGAAGCCTAAGGTCGGATGTCCTTAGGTATTTGGGGACCTGTCTTCAGAGATGTTTTGGGGACTCCAGACTGTCCTTCCTTCTTCTATTCTAGTTTGAGATGTGGGTGATTACTCTTCTACTCTTCCACCATTGCTATCTGCCACCCTCTCCAGTAGCCAAAACAGTGGGCTTTTTTGCTATTATGCTTGAGCCTTCAAAACCCATAGCTTTTCACCTGATTTGCCTCACTATTTTATGATATTTGATTGTAGTAACACAAAGCTGACTAATACATCATCAGAATAAAAAAGATTATATGAAAATTATAATTATAACCATTAAATATTGTAAAAGTTATTGTATTGTGCACTTCAATGATAAGTTGTGTGGTTTGCATATTATATCATAACAAAACTGTTTTTTAAAGGCATTTCTTACATCCGAATCTGACGAATCCTAGATGCCAAGGCTTCAGAGTGTGCTGTTACTGTAGAGAATGACTTAGAACAGTTGTTCTCAAAGTGCAGGTGCCCCTGGAGCCACTGCAGCAGTGTCATTCAGGAACTTGATAGAATTCATACTCTTGGTCTTTCCTCCATATCTACTTAATCAGACACAGTGGGGCAGGGTAGGTATAGAAGCCTGTCTGAAGAAATCTACTTGGTGATTATCATATACACCCAAGTTCAAAAATCACTAGATTAGAGTATGGATAAACTGAGGTGAGGGACATGGGATGTTACTTCAATCACCCAGGTCAGAGATGATGAAGAATTAGCATGAGTGGCTTGTTGGTAACTCAAGAGAAGGGAGATGAAGAAATAGATGGAGAATCATTTCTGAAAGAGTCCAAGTTTGTCAGCTTTCCATGACTATAACAAATACCCAGCACGAGTCAACATAAAACAAGGAAGGTTTTGGAAATGTCAATGGCTCTGTCACTTTGCTTTGTTGTAGTACTGTATATCAGCGTGAGAACATATGGCAGAGCAGGCTAGTCATCTCCTGGCAGCCGGGAAACAAGGAGAAAGAGTGAAAGGCCAGAGTCTCAATAGTCCCTGTATCAGTGCCCCGCCCTCAATGACCGAACTTCCTTTCATGAGGCCCCACCTTCTAGATGTTCTTTAGAATTAGGGAAATATTTTAAAGCCAATGGACAATATTTATCAAGGTGGAGTCAGAGGTAATGGCCAATGCTGAAGAAGTGTGCCAGGAAGTAACTAACTGGAAGCCACCAACATTTTGGAGAAGGGAAGAGACAGAGTAATAAGAATGAATTACACTGTAGGCCTGGTTTAACAGACCCTTGACTGTCTACTGAAGCAGCTGAATGATAATCTGATGTCAGGACACGTGTTTAAAAAGAAGTGTAGGCCTAGTATGTCAGGAAGAGCTAGCTAAGCTTGGACAGGGCTTAGAATATTCCCTCTGATGAAGTGGTAGGGCAAGACTTTGCTTACATATCCTTCTGGACTCCAAAAAATATGCAAAGAGGGTAGGACCCCATTGTTGAAGACTCCACACACTTTGGCCACAGGACTTGAAGAGATGAAGATGAACTCCTTCCCAATGGCCAGTTTTCATGGTGCAAGGTGCTAGGTGGCTGCTGAGAAAGAAAACGTACCAATGGTCTCACTCAACTGTGAACCTTATGCACTACAGTAGTGACTCTCCTGGAAAGATATGCTCATTGGTACACTACTAGAAGAAATGTTTTGAATATGTAAGGTTTACTCAGCAAGAGAAAACTCATTAGTATTATATTCCATACTCAACTAGTATTGTAAACTTGGCCAAGTACTTGTGACATGAAAGATCATAGACTCTAGGAGAGAGTATTCATACCATCATTTTGCTAAATTGATACAGCATCTAACTGCCTCTAAATACTTATCCTTATACACACAGAAAACACAAATAGTAAAAGAGCAGTGAGCAAGTGACTATGAGTGCTCATCCTGAAATGGGGCATGTGTATACATCCATTCCCCACAAAGCTCAGGGAACGTTGAGGAAAAGAATTGCAAAAGCCAGAGGTCAGAGTGGATGTCTTCCAAACAGTGCTTTCTGGACATGACAGGCAATTGTACTCATGAGCTCTCAGCAGCTATGGATGTGACACAAAACCTCCTCAAGATCAATCTGGTCAACGTTCTGCTATAGAGGAGGGTGATGCTCACAAGGCCCTGCTCCTAGTTGAAAAGTTATGGGCAGTCAGCAGGATAAAGAAGGGCAGTTTTTTTCCCAGGGTTGGGCCATTGGTAAATTGCTCATGTTACATATGGAAATCCCAAATATTTTATATATATGTGTATATATATATATACACACATATATATATGTATATATATATATATGAAGTTGGAAGAATTGTATAAGGGAGAGACCATGGAGGAGTTGGAAGATGGAATGATGGAGCAGTTGTAATAACAAAATGAGGCTGGGCATGGTGGCACATGCCTTTAATCCCAGCACTAGGGAAGCAGAGGCAGGCGGATCTCTGTGAGTTCAAGGCCAGCCTGGTCTGCAAAGTGAGTCCAGGACAGTCAAGGATACACAGAGAAACCCTGTCTCAAAAAACAAACAAACAAACAAAAACAAGACAAAACAAAACAAAATGAACTCATGTATAAAGGAAAAATAAAGAAGAAAAAAGTGCAAAAATAAATGTATATTTTGCTGGGAGTGGTGATGGATGCCATTAATCCCAGCACTTGAGAGGCAGAGGTGAGCAGAGCTCTGTAAGTTTAAGGCCAGTACAGTCTATATAGCAAGCTCCAGGACAGCCAGGGTTACATGGTGAAGCCTTGTCTAAAAAAAAAAAAAAAAAAAAAAAATGTATATTTCAACAAACCACAGATGCCTTCTAGTTAGGCAGATAATACCTTCCTTCCAGGAATTAGACACATTCCTCTTACCTGGGCAACCTGGTAAGAACCTACCCTTTCTGCCGATATGCTAAATCCCTTCTGTTTCGTTTTTCTGAGAGAGTTGTAGCCATGTATCCCAAGATGTCTTTGTGACCTCCTGGCTTCAATCTTCCAAGTGCTAAGATTAAGCACAGTCATATTCATGTTCTTATTTTTCAGGGAAATAACCAGTTACCTCAGGTTGTCCAGGCCACATTCCAATCAGGCTTTCAGCCCCACAATTATCTGAAGCATATCCCTTCTGATCCCAGCGACCTTTGTTGCTAGTCTGCCAAGTCAAGGGGTTATGCTGGTACATCCCTATGTGATGGCTAACATTATGTGTAAAATGTAAATTATCATACTCAAGAGATCTGTAAAATAAAATTGCCTCTATCCTGTATGCTCCTAGCTTGTGGAAGCTATACCCATGAGAACAGGACCCTGTCAGCCAGCTTGCCCAAGAAGAGATGGCTTCCTGGAATACCTGGGGATCTTCTGGTAATTGTCTAGTCTTGTACAATTTTAACTAAAACCGTGGTTCATGCACGATAACAGTCACAGTGCTGTCTGTTGCTGCTTCTGTAAACCAGCTTGCTTGCTCAAGACAGCCAGAATTGTAAGACATCTGTTTGTTAAACTGAGCCCCCACCTACACACACAGGATGCATGCATGCATGTAGGCAGGATATAGACTTATGCATAACCAGAATGTACTCTTGTGCTTTTTGCCTTTAGAAATTCCTTACTAACATAGCTCAAGGCTGCATCTTGAGAATCCCAAATCTCATGTGCAGTCCTTGCACCAGTATCTGAATAAAAGCCTCTTTGTTAAGGTTATTTGTGGTCAGAACGGTGAATGACCCCAGAGCCATTAAATCTAGAATCCAAGTACTCTGGAGGTGAGGGATGAAAGATTGTGAGTTTGAGGCCAGCCTGGACTACATAATGATATTCTATAGAAAGGAAGGAAGGCAGCAGGAAGGAATTAATGAAGGAACAAAGAAAGAAAAGAAAGAAGACAGAAAAGAAGGAATAAAGGAAGGGAAGAGGAAGGAAGGGAAAGGGGAAGGGGATAGGGAGGGTTAAGGGAAAGGAGAAGGGAGTCAAATGCTTCAGATCAGACTTAAAGGCCTATTCTTGGTGCACATCTTATGTGATCTGTCAGTCTCAACTGGACATTGTATTCATTAACTCTGATTTTGGCCCCAGGTCTTCGTTTCCAGGATGTTCTGATTACTCCTGCTTAGTCTTCCATGTTGGTTCCACCAGTAAACATTCCCCTGACTCAACAACCAGTGTGAAGTGTTTCTCTCTGACACCCCCAGCATATTGCTTCCTAAATGTTCTAAGGCTTTAGGTGCCATCTATATGCTGGCAACACCTACATTGCCAGCTCTTTCTTGTCAGTTACATTTACAGATTGGTATTAAGGTGATTAATTAGTCACTTCAAATGTGGCATGTTCCAGGACACTCCTGACAACACTTAGTTTTTATTTTGTAGTTTTGAGGGTTGAACCTAGGACCCCATGCATGCTAGGGTAGTGCTCTGCTGTTGAGTTTTATATCTTGGCAAACCTTTATTCCTTTGCAGACTATCCCAGTTCAATAAAAGAGAACACCTTTCTTCCAGGAGCCAAGGCCAAAGCACACATATTCTCCCTTTGTTCTTTTCTTCCCCTCATACCCCAGTTACCACCCATCAGATTCACCATCAGGGAAACTCAGAAAATTACTTCCTTCTTCCTTCTCCATCACTTCCATTTTGAGCCAAGCAACTACTGTTGCCACAAGGATTAGTGTAGTACAGTCTCTTCATGGTGACCTCATCCCCTTACAATTCTTCTACATAACAGTTACAGTGAGCCTTTAGTGCACTCATTAGACTCTATCCCCCTCTCAGAACCAATGACTACCTCTACACTCAGAGAAAGAGCCATATCCGTACATTTCTCCCCAAGTTGTAGCCTCACCTAACAAATGATGCCAAGGTTTGCTTTTCACCACCAGGGCTGACTTCACCCTATCTACTGAGTCGTTGTTCATCATCCTGAAAACAAATACTTCTGAATACATAAAAGATTAAGTGATTAAGTGAAAGTATGTGATTGAATAATAGAATTTCTGTCTGAACAAACAAAACAAAATAAACCCAAAACAAAAAGCACAGTGGTGCTGGGGGAGGAAGTCCAGTTTTCTTCAGGAGTGTGGCCCATGGTAGGTGGTAGGTGGCCTGTGTTCCATGGAGGAACCTACACCCATGTGCATGGGGTACCCTTATAGGACTTAGTGGGTTTTAAAAATATAAGGTGACATGAGGTTGGAAGAGGATGTGGGGGCAGGAGCCATTATAGTGGGAGAGTGGGGTTAAGTGTAAAACTAAATACATAGGATTCATTTATGAAATTACCAAAGACTAAATTAAAAAACAGTTCAATCAAACTAAACAACAAACAAAAGATAAAGCAAATGGGAACAGAGTCAAATAACTGATTACATGTTAAAAAATGGTGATGAAAGCTTAGGAATGGTGGGGTGGGCCTCCTTCCATAGCCCAGTTTATATTTAGTGTCATCTGCACTCCTATAGAGCTTCCTGAGATGCCAGAACCTTTCTGTATCTCTGGAGTCAAGAAGTCATTTATGGTCTTTGAGCAGACTTGACACTGACCCCGCCAGTGTTATAAATACAATCAGCACAAGGCAAGCTCGGTGAAAGCAGTTTGTGGGGGAACCCTCCCCTCCCCCAGGGCTCCATCTGCATAAAGCCAGGGTTTCCAGGCTCCTGAGGCTCTCTGAATTTCAGTTCTTCTCTGTCACTTGCTGAGCTGTCTGGTCTCTTTGACACTCTGGTCATTGGTCTTTCAGCAGGCTCTATTTTCTGGTTTGCTGGCTACCCCGTTAGAATCCTTTGTGCCTTCATCACGTGTATGTCTGGTGGCAGGGGTGTCTGTTGAGTGAGGTTGTATTTGTTCTAATAGCTGACAATGGCAAATTCTGTTGTAGAAAACACAGGTGGGGTGGTAACACTCCTAGAAGGTGTATTAAATAGAGATAAGAAAACTAGTAACTTCTATGCCTTTACATTTCTCTCTCTCTCTCTCTCTCTCTCTCTCTCTCTCTCTCTCTCTCTCT
>CAJQZJ010032648.1:4404138-4440316 GCA_907164525.1 Lophiomys imhausi | reverse complement strand
TCTCTCTCTCTCTCTCTCTCTCTCTCTCTCTCTCTCTCTCTCTCTCTCTGTGTGTGTGTGTGAAGGCAAATGTACCTGTGTACTCATGCTCACAGAGGTCAGAGGAAGGTGTTAGATGGCTGCTGTTGCTTTCTACCTTGTTTTCTGCAGACAGGATCGCTCACTGAAACTGGGGAAAAGCTGGTGGCAAGCCTCAACAATCCTCCTGTCTCTGTCTTTGCTCCTCCTCTTCCCCTCAGCACTGGGTAAGAGGTGTGCATGGACACAGCCCGGTATTTATGTGGGAGCGGGGGACTTGAACTTAGGTCTTCATGCTTGTACAACAAATATTTTCCCCACTGAACATTCCAACCCTGTAGGCATGCTAAACATATATAAAGTAAAGAGAGCATATTGTGCACACACAGACATGGAGATATAGAAGAACTAAGAGACACCTAACTCTTCAAAGCACACACACAATACATAAGGCATATGAACTTCTATATTTGTGATGTCTGCAGTGGTCCACCTGTTGGTAACGCTCAATCTGCCCTCAGCTAAAGCAGTATAGAACACATAGCTGCTCTTCAAACTAACTGGGGAGCCACAGCTCTAGCCAGGTGGTTTCCCGTAAGCACAAATTGCTAGATTGATCCCAGGCATCTCCTGAATCTTGGACCCCTTTGCTCATCTCCGGTCTTTGTAGCTGTGACATTGGCAAGGAAAGCTGATGGGGAGCTTGTAGACCCTGATCAAGTAGCTCAGGTTTCAGGTGGACTGGCCTCTCTGCCTGCTGGACTTTTGCTGAGTACATCACCTGACTTACTTTGCCTCTTTCCCTGTTTCTCTCTGTGTTTTAAATTAATTTAATTACCACATTCAGCACAGGTTGATGGGACAGTATTGAACCCCAGTATCTTTACTGTATGCACCAGGAGAAGGAGGGATTTGCTAGCCTCGGTAGGATGTCTCTGTGGGTGAGCGATCTCAGGTTGCAGTCATCCAGGGGGAGGGAGCCATGGCTGCTAGCTTTTGTACATGCTGGTTAATTGTTAATAAACACTTGTACTTGGCCAGCGGACAGCTTTGTCATGCCGCTGAGTCTTACCCAGAGGAAGCTTTTGCCAATTGCCATGGTCTGAGGCACTGGTCCTTGTCAATAACGCATGTTCACTCAGGACCTTGCCCACTCCTTGCGCTCAAGGCTTCCTTGGCACCCCACATTTAATAAACAGAGTGATTTAATCTCTTAATTTGGTCTCTGTGGCCCTTTGACCCAGCACCTCTGTCAGAGTTTGTCTGACTGTGTGTCAATAACACAGAGGCTACTGTGGCATCAAGCTCATTCCTGTCATGACATTGGATGTAGACAAAAAGTTTCAAATGCTCTCCTGAGTGATAGGTGGTGGCTACCTGAGGCTCTTTCTCCCTGGACAGGCTGTGCCATCACCATGCTCTACTGTCACAGTTCTGTCATGGTCATGCTGGTGTGGGTAATGACTTTCACATGTACCTCTTTTACCAGCTCCAATTAAAGAGTAAGTGGTTTCTCATTGGCTCTTGGATGCCCAAACTTCTTAGCGGGTCCTTCCTCACCAAACCTGGCCAGGGGCAGATGTGGCAACTCTGGGACATTCACCAATGACTAACAGCTGCCCCCCTCTTCTTCCTCCTCCTCTTCTCCATATCTTTTAGAAAACACTCTGTTTTCCAAGTTGCTGTGTCACAGTGCCATGCTTGTGGTCCTTAGGAATGTTGGTTTTGATAATCTAGGCTTTTGAAACTCAAAATCTCTATCTCGAACTCTTGTCTCTTGTTTCAAAGATCTTGCTATAACCTGTATCTATCGTGCCTTCCAAAGGTCTGATCCCAAGCTTGTAGCACAATGATGAGAACCATAGGAAGTGAGGCCTACTGGGATATTTTCCATCACTAGAGGCATGCCCTTGCAGGGGACTATAGGACCCCAGTCTCTTCCTCCTGCCTCTGTTTCCAGGACACAGAGCGAATATCTTAGTCTGACTACATGCTCCTTGCCACGGTGTGTTCCCTGACCACAAGTCCCCAAGCAGCAGTCCAGCTGGTCACAGGTCCTTGATCAAGGTAGACCTCTGAGGGCCAGAATGAACATCCCATGTACAGCTCTTTGTCTTGGGCATCTGTTACAGAAGCAGAAAGCTGGTTTACACAAACCTGTGTCTAAACTCTGCTGGGATCCAAATGTCTCTTGAAGTCATATGGTGAAACGCAATCCCCTATGGTGGTTTGGCAGCTGAGTTCTGTGGGGAGGAAGACCCTCTGACCTCATGACTGGATTAGTGCCTTTGCATGTGTAGAAGGAAGCTAGCTTAGGTCCCTTTCTGCCCTCTGTCCATCTTGTTATGTGACACTGCAAGAAGATCCTTCCCAGACACTAAATATGAACATACTTATCTTTGACTTCCCAGTCCCCAGTACCGGAACAAACACAAATGGCTTAGCTTGTGTTATCTTGGTATTACAGAATGAACAGGCTAAGAGATTCATTGTTTCTTTTCTATTTCCTTGTATTTGTGATATAGAAACTCCACTCTGAGGATATACACTCCTCATCTTCTTCCTCCTCTTTCTCATCTCTGCTGCAGTAACTGGGGGGAGGGTCAGCATTGCTAGTAACTTGGCTTACTGAAGGAAAATAACATAAGCTAACCTTTCAAAATCCCATTCAAGCCCGCTTGCAAAGGACCATGCATAGCCACAATGAAGCATTAGTGAGAAAGTTTAAGAGGTCCCTGAGTACTGGTCTGGATGGCTTCATGACCTTCCACTTGCCTTTCTTTGACAGCAAGAGGCTTGCTGGTAGTGTCAGTTCCACCTAGATCAGTGGATGCCAGAAAGTCCCTCTGGATCTGCAAAACCATTGTTCTTCCCCTCTAATTTTACTTTTAAATCTCATAACTTGGACTTTCCGTGCAATCGAGACAACATTTATTGATTAAATTCTATGTGCTGCTTGCTCCAGAGTCCCCCCTTAAAATGCACATTTCTTTTGGCAGGGAACAAGAACCAGCTTATTAGGACCAGTTCTTTCTGCCCCAGCCAGGTGGGGTCAAGGCCACCTGAGACTGGAATCAGGACAGCTGTCCCCAAGGAGGCCCTGAGAAGGAAAAGGGCACTGAAAAGGGATAGAGGTGGAAGACAGACCCACGGCAAAGTTTTGCCTTGCAAAATGTGCCCTATGGGAGCCTTGGAATAAGTGGCTGTGTGCGAGGAAATCCAAAGATTTAGTGGAGCAGCCAGGGGAAAACCTCTGCTTTGCAGAGAGGTGGAGGAATGGCTCAGGTAAAATAGGAATGCCATGAAACTCATTACTTTGACAAAAATTCTCATATTTTGACTTTTTCTGTCAGTCTGAATTAGGGGATTTACAACTTACCTTATATAACCTTACTGGAAGTGAGTCCTCACCAGAAATAAACTACTATGTTCACATGGTGGAATGCTTTCAGCATTAGAAAGAAGAAATTAGTAATGCGATGGGTCAGTCTCAAAATGTATTGCACAAAACAAGACAGATGCAAAATAATATACACTGTATAATTCCACAATTATACAATTCTGAATTTATGATTCAAACAGGTAGAGTTTGTCTAGGGGAAACTAGTCTGAACAGTAGCTGCATTGGCCAGAGTGAGCAGGAAGGAATGAAACACGAGGGAAGAAGCTTTTTTGATGATGGAAATGTGGTTCATGATCCATCTTGGTTTGGGAATTGACTACATGGACATGTTTAATATTTGTTAGAGATTTTATAATCTTCAGATGAGCATTTTATCCTATGTAAGTCACACTATCATGAAAAAAAAAACAAGTTTCCTGAATTTTTATTTTTCTTAGTGTTGGCTAACTGTGTGTTGGTCTTCTGAGAGACTCACTGCATAGGTATACCTCACCAAGAGGACTCAGGGAAATGTGAGCGATGCAAACTGTTCAAGCTGAGGTGTTGTCTTGATGCTATGATCCATTGGGTATTACATAATGCTTGCTTCAAAATATAGATGCCATATGCAAATTCTACCCATATTCTTCTAGACTTCCTACGTATCCAGAAAGACTTTGCAAGGGAAATATGACACAATGAATCCCTTTTTCATGTTTATCAATTCTTCAGATGCCTGACTTTCTTCTAAACTAATCTCCTTGAAATTCTTTTTTTTTTTTGGGGGGGGGGCAAAAAATAGAATGTTAAAAAATAAAAGCTACCTTTGTAGTAGCCTACTTCACATTATAACTTGCATATATTTGGAAATTTCTTTTTGATGCAAATCAAGGTGTACTGCTGTACAACCAGAGGATACATAGTGGAGCTGTGCTGGTCTGCGTATGTCGCCTTGGCTCTTTTATATGTGGTCTGCTGAAAAGGAGTAACTTGGGGTTTCCCCAAAACTGAACTAAGCAGTTTTTATTTCAAGTAATGGAGTTTATTCTGAAGAACTTTCAGAATACATTCTCATTATAATATTATTTCTATTCTTATTGGGAATAAGAAATGTGATAATTTTCATTATTCATCTGCTTTTGTAGTTTATCCTTCCCCTAAAGTCTTAGTTCTCTTTCTTGAGGTATTCTAGTTGGTTGCTATGGAAATGATTATTTTACCAAACACATAGAATTGTGACTTCCCAGGAGGAATACACAGAAGAAACAAATGAATTCTTAGAAGATAACTTAGTTCTTTTAAAGCTAAAATAAAGGTGACTGTAAAGTGTCAAGCAAAGTTTTCTAACTGTTTCACAAGGCATTGAGTTATCTTGAAGTTTTTTCAAGTGATCATTAGATCCAGCAATGAAGGATTTATAGTTTGTGCACAGTTTTAGACAGTAACCAGGCATACTATTTTCATTTGGAAACAATAGGCAAACTTCAAAGTGAGTAAAGACTGATACAGAGCAACATTTACAGCAAGACCTTCCCAGACCTTCCCAGCAAAACAGCCCAGACAGCTGCAGATGCCCCCTGCTTCACCATGATGGTGTCTCCACGCCCTCAGCTCTGTTATAGTGCCTATCCCTGTCATGTACCTGAGGCCTTGCCACATTCTGAAACCTCAAGTAAAGATAGAAAAGGGGAATGCCCCTGTTCTGAGAAAGTCTTGAGCCATTCTTGAAATGTTCTGCCTTTTCATAGACTCAACTCATGAATAATCCCTCCTCCATTAAAGTTTGCCCATAAGAAGTTATCTGCAATTCTACACAATGGGACTCTCTTGAGAAGCCAGCATTGGCCTCTGTGAGACCTTGGGGAAGGCACAAGGCAGAGGGGAAAGGCTCCAGAGGTGCTCTATCAAGTTATCAGCACTCAGGGCAGTGAGGCCTCAGTGTCCTCCGAGATGTGTGTGTGGCCCCTGCTCCAGAGTACTCAAATGTGGAAGAGAGGACCAAGGTCTAGGAGCTGGTTGGAGGCTGCCTGATGGAGTTTGACACATCTCCTGGGCCCCTCTCTGGACAACTTTGTGTTCAGTGGCACCAGTTTGCTGCTTGGAACTGACCACAGTGGTCACTCATTCACACCACAGAAACTACTGCTTGTCTCTGTAAGCTGATTGTGAAACATTTATTGACACATCATCCCTTGTGCCCATATGTCCTTAGTCAAGGGTCACAGAACCCCATGTGCTTCTGTCCTGCACCGTTACCAGGCAACGAAGCATTCTTCCAGCAGCCTGCAGCACTGATGTGGCCTCTTCCAGTTGAGGCGAAGTGCTGTCACATGACACGTGTGCAACTGGATTCCTCAGCAATGACCAAAATGAAGAGGTTGGCGGAGGAGATGTGAGGCCAGCAGGTGTCTGACCTAGGCACTAGTTGTCCCTTTGAGAGTTCCTTTTCCATGTGAGTGCACACACATGTATGAAGCCACACAGCTTTGATCTATTGAGAATGTTGTCAATACCAACCACACATTCTCTCCCCAATCTTTTCCTTTGATTACTTATCAAGAAATGCTGACTCTGTCCCATATCAACAAATATATCTTCAGTGAGTATAAATCATTAGATACAGTACATGGTATTTCACTAATCTATTGCCAATTTTAAGCTATACGGAGAAGGCTGTGATATGTTTATATACAGATCTTTATACATATCCCTATAAACTCTTTGAGATGGAATTGCTAGTACAGAAGGCATGCATAGCTTTAAGATTTTAAAATTAAACATTGTATGGGCATCAACAAGGCCCAGGTCTTATGATTTTTTAAAGACCCCTTTAACTTTAAAACTCTATAATTCCATTATTTTAAAATAGAAACACTGATGGTTCTTTTAGGATAAACATAAGCTGCAATCCATGCATAATTTTCTTATGGAACTCTACCCATAGCTAGTGTATATTTTTTGAAAGTAAAACAAAGGCATTTTAAGTTACCATATGCAACAAAATAGCATATTTTCCTATATTTATGACCCATATGAACAAACCTGTAGTAATTTAAAGATTGTTTCTTTAGACTTTAAAACGTCAGATGCTCCTGTAACTGCTATTAATCACTAGCCTTAAATATATTATCTCACATATTTTTTAGGCTTGAGAAGTCTTTCATCGATAAATCCATCCTATATCACTGGCTATATTATTTGGAAGAAAATATAGTGTAGATGACAAATGATTTGTTATTCTTGGAGCAAAGTAAAATCATTTCAGTACAAGGGGAAAGAGAAAAATAGTAATAAACATTGTGATGTTTTTAAAATTTAGGTTGATTCTTCCATATTACTTTAATCTTTCATACTGTTTAATTTCATTTTTCTAGTCCTATATTTAATGACAAAAGAAAGTCTGAAATCTTGCATATGGGTTCAGATACATAAGAAGTTATCAGGGCATCCAACACCTATTTTCTGTGAGAGATGAGAAAATCCAGGTGGTGGTGTACACTTTTAGCAGCAGCATTGGGGAGACAGGGAGATAGATAAAGCTAGCCCCATCTACATAGAACATATCAGGCTAGCCAGGGAGTTTAACTATGTAGCCCTGAATTTTAAAAAATGTCAAATAAACACCAAGATTTATTCAGAGTTTTTTAAAAATGAAATTCAGGTTAAATATGTTAAAAATCAAACATTCTAACACAATACAGTCCCTAAGTTAATTTGATACTTATATACTGAGCAATGATGGTAAGAAAATATTTTCTGTGGTTAAGCCATTATGTTTTGTAAGAGCAGAACATTTTGTATAGATGATAAGAACTCTGCAATTCACAGCACAATATTTTTGAGTCTGAGCTGAGATGTCTTTGGAAGACTTAGTTGGCATTGGGTGGAGTGATGGCATGCACACTGGGAAGTCACGTGTCCTCAGAACCAAGCCTGCAATGAAGTCATGCATATAACACACATGGGCACTGCCAGAGGCATCTTAGATTTATCACACGTTTGATTTTAACTAGTTTTGGCCAGAAATTCTGTACCATGGTCAGATTTCTCACAATTCCCACACTCAGCTATGTGATCATGAGGGGCACTACAACACACAGTTTAAGAAGCTAGGCTCTAGGGGGCTTGAGAAATGGCTCGGAAGTTAAATGCTGCTCTTACAGACAACCTGAGTTTGGTTCCCAGATCCCATGTGGCTTAAAGCTCTCTGTAACTCCAGTTCCATGGGATCCAGCACCTTCTTCTGGCCTCTGCTGACAGGTACGAGGCAAGCACACAGAGAACTTACATGTGTGTAAGCAAAACAGTCATACACATAAAAATAAAAGTAAATCTTAAGAAAAATGTAGCTAGGTTCCAGATCATTTTGAGACAGGGTGGTTATGGGCAGTTTGGCAAACATGGCTGGAAAAAGTCTGCCTTGACTTCCATTTCAGAATGAAATTTATCAATGACCATTGCTACAGTGAAGGGAAAACAAAACTGCTTCCAAAAGTGGAAAGGGTTAGGCAACAAGATGTTGAACTGATAGGCAGAGCAGAAGCTGGACTCACGGTGAAGGGCTGTCTTGGCAGGTTTCTTCTTGAAAATGCCTCTTTGTTCTTCATGTAGACCAGAGTTCCATGAGTCTGAACATCATTTGCTTCCCAGACAGTTGGCAACACTTGCCCCAGGAAAGCAAGAGTAGGGAGTTCAGTTTCTCAGGATGATGTAGAGGTAGCACAGGGTGGGCCTGGTGGTTTAAGACTCAGCACCTGTAGTTCTGTGTCAGACCAAACAGCCCAAGTATGGATAAGACACCAATGTCTGACTAGATTCTAATGTATTGTGTTGCTGGTGGCAGGAGCTGGGTCTTCCTGAAGATCAAGGCTTTTTGGATGCCAGCTCTCTGGCAGGAGAAACCCTTGGATAGCAATGTCCTCATTAGAGGACTGAGGCTTAGGCTGTGAGACAGTGTCATGAGCATTAAAAACAGAAAAAACTCATTTGTGTCTTTGCAAAAAGTCAAAATGTATTGAGTAACAATCAACTCAAAAAACATGACAGTTTCATTGGCAGAAATTTGCCAAATAATTCCACTTTCTATGATAGCTGGGTAGGGCAAATGCAAATTCATATATTCCTATCTTAATTATTAAATTAACTTTCAGAGAACATATTTCACAGTACTGTCATTAAATCTATATATCTGTATATGAATATATATAGGTTACCGAGTGTCTGGAGGGGGTTAGGAAGCTACAGCAAAGCTAAAAGATTTCAGAAGTACTGAGAAGCAGAGAAATTGATAGAAATGAAAATAGAGTCTGTGTGTGTGTGTGCACATATTTGTGCATGTGTGTATGTGCATGCATGTGTGTATGTGTGTATATGTATGTGTGTTTGTGTGTGTATATATATGTGTGTATACACATGTGTGATATCTAACCAAACCAAACTTTCAAGGAAGCTATTATAAATACTAAAGAGTCAGGCTGTGGAGTCAGCGGGTCATAGTGGAGCTGCAGAACTAAGCCCAGCTGCAGAGGAGATAGGTCACGACTGAGTCCAGGTGAACAAATGGACAGACAGATTAACAGCAGGCTGAGACAGACAAAGAAGAGGATGGGCAGTTGAGTAAGCTGTGTCAACAGGAGAGACTGATCCAAGCTGAAGCCCTTGGTACAGTAGGGAATTCTCTGCCTGTTGGTATCTTTGATGCCTATGCTGGGTGGTCAGATGACAGACCAATGTGAGTAGTTACCATCCAGTGCTGGGAGTTCACTTCTTTGTGGGATCCAGGTGAAAGAGTTGCATCATTTCCTTAGCCCAGCCTAATACATTCTTGGACTTGGATTTCCTGATATTATTTTAATATACCCAAGAGCTCTTATGGCACCAATTCACCACAATGCATGTATGGTATGTTACCTTTCCGCTTCCGGGAATAAGCCATTTATCAGTGTGTGCTGCCTGGGTGGTGCTGGACCAATGGTGATGCTCACATCTCCATCCAAGTATAGACATCTTCCATCCTCAAAACTGAGTCAAAAACTGTTAGTAAATGAAGTCTCTCAGGGAAAGGCACAGTTGGAAAACCCACTGTTTCCACAAGATAGAGAAACTTAGGACAAGTCACATTCTGATCCCAACAAGCAGGAATTAGGGCCTGAACTTGTTGGGGAGACACTGGCCACTTCAAAATGATGACCAAAATGGAGCTAGCTAGCAGGCCACTCTCTTCTGGAGAGGTTCATCTTATGGCTCCAGGGAGGAGTCACAACCAGCTTGAATTAAAGGTCTTTACCATTGTTTGGTCCTTTGCTTGTCTCTTCCCGCTACTTACAATACTTCAATGAAGATGGACCATGTTGGACAGAGTTTTGATTTCTCATTGTTAAACACCTATCTCTTTGTATCACCATGAGTTTGAAGGAAAAGGTTCTTGTCTTTGTGGGGTTCCTAACTTCAGATTCTGAGGTCCACGAGAAGTTACATGTCATTTGTTTTCATTCTGAACATTTCTCTAATGCCCTGGAGAAGTTACACGTATACACAAAATAGTAAAATAAATCTTTAAAATACTATAAAGGAAATATAACTCTCCTTAAAATTATTTGCTGTTATTTCATGTGCATTGGTGTTTGGCCTGCATGTGTATCTGTGTGAGGGTGTCAGATCCCCTAGAACAGAAGTTACAAATGGCTGTGAGTTGCCACGTGGGCGCTAGGAATTCAAGTTCAGGTCTTCTGGAAGAGCAACCAGTGCTCTTAACAGCTGAGCCATCTCTCCAGCCCCAAAATGTAATTCTTTACAACTAAAATTTATTGGCTTCTGGCTTCTAATGCAAGGATGAGTGAAGACCACCTGATCAGTTTTGATGAAAATGAGAGTCATCTGTGATCAGCAATTACCTTTTGGGAGATCAGACAATAGCTTGTGTCGCTCACCATCTTCCTTTAAGAAAAACATTCTTCCATCACAGATACACTATAAATTTCTTTAAAATTTTTATAAAATAAGAGTAGAGAAAAGGAGGAATTTTATTGATAATATCACTTACAAATACTTTGTTCTGTATATAATGAGGCTAGAAAGATGCCTCAGTGACTAAGAGCACTGACTGCTCTTGCAGAGAACATGGATTCAATTCTTAGGATTCACATAGTGACTTGCCACTGTTTTTACCTCCAGTTTGAGATAATCTAACACCCTCTTCTTGCCTCCTTGGGCTCTACCCACATGTGTGGTACATGTACATACATGCAAGCAAAACACACATATAAAATAAGAATTAAAAGTTTTTAAAATACATTTTTGCACAGTTACAATTATGTAGTAAATATAAAATTGTACGTTCTGGTTTCTTAAAATAAGTTAAAGATATCTCCCTATCATATGATACAGGAAAAAAACTGTCCTCTGGAGAAATCCATTCTCTGAAGAAATGTTTTATTCCTTTTTACTTGGGTGCATTTCTTCATAATCACTTGCTTCTTCTCCCCCTCCTTTCCCCCTCTTCTCCCTCCTCCCCTTCCTCCTCCACAGGAAGTTGTGCACAAACTGAGGGACAGACCACAGGCATTCTGTAGCAGATTAGGTAATTCAGTAGTTGCTCCTAATTAAACTCTAGTGACTCAGGACTCTCATTATGACTTAAAGGTGCCACACGTCATCACCTATGTTCCAAGGCAGAAAAAGGGTCATTATGTTGCATTATGTCATTCTTCCTTTTGTGCAGGGAAAATACCTTTAAAATTAATTTGGGTTTTGTTTCTTAGCAGTGACTGTTATAGCTATTAATAGCAATTGCTGGAAGAGAGCACTATTCATTATTGTATTAAGTGAACATTAAACATACAGATGATATCCTCAGAGCCAAGTTGCAGGATGTGGCTCAACAAACTCACTTCCTGGTGCTGGAAAGTAGAGGGAGGAGTCTCAGAAGCAGCAGAGGTGGAGGAGCTGTGGCTGGGCCTTGTCCTCCTCTTGTAGCGCCTCAATGAGAGCCCTACCGGTCCTCAAGCTCTCAGCTTCAAAGTCCTCTTTTGGACTTTTTTTTTTTTTTTTGTGGGAGACCTCTTTACTATGGACACTGAGTCCTGGGCGGAGGGGAAAGAGACCAGATGCTGGGAGGGCTGACAAGTGGGTGAGTTGTAAGACCACACACGTTTGCCTCCAGGAGGGACGATGGGCAATGGGGACTGGTCCAGGCTGGGAGACCCAATGGGAGATCTGAAGGCCAGTACCTTAGACAGTGTCTAAGCCAAGTCAAGTAGTATCTACCCAGGCCAGAGCATGGCCTGGAGAGGTGAGGGTGGGGCCTGGTTGGGGGCTCTCAGCACCTAGGGACTAACATCACCGGGCACCTCCCCAAGCTGCTGCTGGAATTCCAGGCTCGGCTGCCAGTTGGACTCCACCAGTTCCTGGAGGCGGGCATGGAGGTGGTCATTCTTCTCCTTCAGGTGGTCCAGACAAGAGTTGATCTGATCCAACATGTAGTTGATAGCAGCATACTCTGCTTCCCTGAAGCTGTCATTCTTGCTTTCTGCGCGCCTTCGGCATCCTCATCCATGTGGATGCCTAGGTCCGCCATTGGGGCCTGATGTTGTAGGCTTGGGCGCTGCAGAGGCCACGTGAAGATGGAACTCGGTGTCCCTGGCGCAGAAAGCCTGCACTTTAATTTTCATACATATCTTCGTCAACTGGACAAATACAGTTTGTTGAAAGTTCCTCAAGTAGAATTTGGGCCTGATTCTCTTTCTGAGACATCATGCACGTTAGAAGGATGTATTAATTGCCTTCAGATACAACTTGAGCATCCCAGTCTGAGCTAGACCCAAATCTGAGACTTGAGCACTGATGTGGTAGTGAGAGTGAGAAATTCTGCCCTAGGTCAGGCAGGATGGATGCTGCAGAGAAAAAGGAAGTAGAATAAAGAAAGAGGGAGCACAAGAATGGGATGGGAGTGGGGGCAGGTGGGCAAGGGAGGCCTCCCTGCAGAAGGGTCATGGAGGGAGGGAATGTGCAGATGTGTGGGAAAGGCTGTCCAGACCTGCGAGTGAGCAGCAGCCTCACTAGTGACCCTTGCTCTGGAAACTCTTCCTGGTCCTCCCAATTCTGCCAGACCTGGTTCTTACTGCCAACAACTTCTCTGCAAATACCTTTCTCTTTCAGTGCTCTGGAACTTTCTTTGATATCAGCATCTCCATCCCTGGGCAATAGACTTCATGGTTCAGCTTAATAGGTAGATGAGCTGGTTGCACGAAGAGAAGAAAAACAAAATTGGATTACACCCAGAGAAACATTTTCAGGGATTTATAAACATATGAATCTATGCTCTACATATGCTAGAAAATCATAATATTGGAGAAAAATTCAACAAGAAAGATAAAACAAAAGACTCACATAAAAAGGTTATAAATTGAGCTTATCTCAGACTTACCTCTACAAGAGTAAATTCCAGAAGAAAATGAAAAAAAAAATGATGTAACCATAGACTTTATGGTGATTTTATATAATATTCCCACCTGGAGAATATGATATATAATATCATATTCCTACTCATATTTGCTATTGCAATCGAGCATCTGCTTTTACCTTTGATGGAGTAAGAGGAATTAAAAAGGTGGATTATACACAGCTCACTTCATCTCCTAAATGGATCATAGGCCTAAATTCTGTCTGAACATTGGATTTGAGAGCAGTTTGCCCTGGGATTGAAATACATACAAATACTTTTTAGAAATTTATACTAGCCATATTTGCTATTGTTACATTAACATTTATTATTATTTATTGCTAACAGCTCTGTGGTATCTGGAATCAAGCTTATATTGTCCAGTTGTGTGACTAGCACATTTACCCACTGGGCAAACTCATTAGCCCCAGATTTGCTGCTCTTATTTGTATGTTCATGAATTTTTGTTGTTCTAAAGAAAATAAATCTAGATAGCTGAGACATTTGAATATGGATTATGCATTAATTTCATGCAACTGTAAATGCAAAGAACTTGGGCTTAAAAGGAAAATGATATTGAAACTTGTGGTGGTTTGAATAAGAATGACCTACACAGGCTCATATATTTGAATGCTTAGTCACCAGGGAGTGGAAAGGATTAGAGGGATTAGGAGGTGTGGCCTTGTTGGAGGAAGTGTGTCACTGGAGGTGGGCTTTGAGGTGACAAAAGCTCCTGCAAAGCTCAATTTGTCTGCCTCTCTGTCTGTCTGTTTCTCTCTTTCTCTTTCATCTGCTCCCTCAGAATGTAGCTCTCAGCTGCTGCTCCAGCACCATACCTGCTGCCACGTTCCCTGCCTTGGTGATAACGGACTAAACCTCTGAAACTGCAAGCCAGCCCCAGTTTAATGCTCTCTTGTATGTGTTGTGTTGGTCATGGTGTCTCTTCAAACCAATAGAATAGTGACTAAGAAAAAATCCATAGCAATAAATAAAACATATTTAAATGATTTAAATATGGCAGCTTATTGATGTAGGGGCATTTTTTCCCTTGAAAGTGTACGAAATTTTCCTTTTGTCTTTCCCAGTGTATCAGAATAAATTAGTGACCATGTGATTGACATTCAGGTACTCTGTGGTATTTTGTCAATGGACCTCATCACTTTGTATTTCTGACCACATAGTTACCATTTGTTGATAATGAATTTCAATGTAGCCTGAGCTATTTCTAGGTCTAAAGTCAGGTTCACATTTTTGCTTTGAAGAAAAAGAAATTCTAAACAAAAACAGATGGCCAGGCCATAAACTTAATTAAAATTTCTGCTTTACTGGATGTTATACTAAATATGGTCATACTGCCAAGAGAAATACAGGAAAATTCATTCGCATCCACATCCTGCTGCTTCCACACAGTATAAACTAACAGAGTGTGATGAATGTGTGAACGTGTGTGTGCTTATGTACATATGCATTCCTGCAGGCCTTGTGTTGTGTGTGTGTGCACGTGTGTTTGCATGTACATTCCTGAATAATTCTGTGGTGTGTGGCTCCATGTGCATTCCTGCATGTCTCTGTGGTGTGTGCCTGGATGTGAGTGTGTATGCATATGCATTCCTACATGCCATTTTGATATGTGTGTGTGTATGAGTTAAATTCTCTCTTTGGCTTGGCTGCTATGCATGTTTTGACCAATAAAAAATGAGGTCGAATTTAACTCTGAGATTGATCATATGCATGTGGGGTTTTTAATTAATTAATTAATTTTTATTTTTTTGCATTTACCACGTAAGCACTGATTTAGATACTCTCTCGACTTCTGTGTGATTTTCCTCTCTCTCCTTTGTATACAAATCTTGGACATTTTCTTCATACCCACTTCTCCAGAATATTTGCTTATTTCAAATTCAAGGAGATAGTCATTCAACTCCAGGAGGATTACAAAGAACTCTACAGCAAGGGAAACCTGGGTTTCTTAAAGAATTTGAAGGAAAGGAAGGTAGAGGCCAATGAGAAGTAAGGGGAAAAAAGAGTGCAGATAGTACGTGCTGAGAGCCAGCTGAGCACAACCCCTGGCCAGGGCAGGAGGCTAGAGCTGGCCACCTATGAGGAGTGTGTTAGTCAGATTTTGTCAGGTGATAAAATATCTGTCAAAGCACAGCTTCAGGTGAGGGGAGCCTTGCTTTAGCTCCTGGCTTTAGAGATTTCAGTCTACAGTCCCTGTTCCAGTTGGCAGAACATCATGGAGGTAGGTGTAGAAGAGGGATCCACCTCATGGTGGGACAGAAAAACAGAGAGCAAGTGGGAATCTGGCATCCTATCTGCTAAGAGCATCCTCAGTGACCTATTTCTTTCAGTTAGATCTGACCTCCCAAAGTTTCCAGAACCTTTCAAAATAGTGCTACCATTTGGGGATCACATACCCAGCATATGAGACAGTGGATGGCATTTCATATTCAGACCATAATAAGGAACCTCATGAAATGCATCTGGGGACCCTCCATCATGGGAGATACTGGATTTCCTAAGACCCATACACTGGGGGCTGGAGAGGTGGCTCAGCAGCTAAGAGCACTTGTTCCTCTTGTAGAGGGCCTGGGTTCAATTCCCAGCACTTGTATGATGGCTCACATCTATCTGTAACTGTATCCCCTATCTGTCTTAGGGGATCCAGTGCCTCTTGTGATCTCCATGGGCACCATGAATGCATGTGATGCACATGCATACATACATGTAAGCAAACCACTCAAACCCATAAAACAATGAAATAAATAAATCTTAAAATTTTATTTAAAAAGATTTGTGTACTAGAATCCTAACCTCCCAGTATCTCAGAATGTAATTGCATTTGGACTTAAAATGAGTCTGTTAGAGTATAAATCTTCCTCTGGGGATGGCAACTTATGAAATCTTCTCCCTCCATGTTGTCCTGGAGTTGTCACTATATAGATCTTTTTTTTTTTTTTTTTTTTTGGTTTTTTTTCAAGACAGGGTTTCTCTGTGTATCCCTGACTGTCCTGGACTCACTTTGTAGACCAGGCTGGCCTTGAACTCACAAAGATTCGCCTGCCTCTGCCTCCCGAGTGCTGGGATTAAAGGCGTGCGCCACCACCGCCCGGCTACTATATAGATCTTTTTGGCAATCATATTGTTGAGATTTCACAGATGTGGCTTCCCTGCTGTGTTTGGAAGACACTATCGCAGCACATATACTGACCCTTCAGGTCTAAAAATCTTTTCGTCTCCTCTTCTGCAATTTTCCCTGAGCCTTGGACATAGGGGTTGTACTGAAGATCTATCAGTTGGGGCTAGGTATGCAATTGTCACTCTCTACAGTTTGACTGGTTATGAATCTCTGTAAGCATCCATCTATTTCAAAGAGAATCTTCTTTGATGAGAGACCTCTGGGTATGAGAATAAGTATTTAGAATCAGCTAGAAATTATACTGTTTCAGAAAACAGATGTAGTAGGTATTTCTATAGGATCTATGTATTTTCCAACCACAAGTAGTTGGCTAGGTTTACAGTTCCATGCATGAATTCCTTCCTACAGAATGGGCTTAATTCCAAGTAGATAGCTGTTGGCTATTCCCAAGACAGAAATGCCACTATCACACTTTTTAACAAAGGAGAAACAAAAATCTCCAACTTTTGAATATTGGACATCTCACTGCTTAGCACTTCTGAGTTGCATATTCTTGGATGCTGAGCAGCAGCCCCTGCAGTCTTATAATTGGGGGCTGCAGATTCCCGAGAGGGTTAGGTGGCAGAAGTACAGCTGGGTCTAAGGTGCATACCTGATGGGTGGCAGATGTAAAAAGCTCATTGGAACCTGTGCAGTAGTGAGCTGCAAATGTGGGGTGCATGTGTGTGTGCGTGTTTTTGTGTGTGTGTGTGTGTATGTGTGCATGCTGCATACTTAGAGGAAAGTCTAACAGGAGCAGTATCTGAAAAACAAGGTGGTGATGCTATTGATGATGATAATGGCAGCAGGGCTATGTATTGAGCATATCCTATGTGTCAGAAACAAGTTTATACTCTTTTTTTTTTTTTTTTTTTTTTGGTTTTTCGAGACAGGGTTTCTCTGAATATCTCTGGCTGTCCTGGACTCGCTTTGTAGACCAGGCTGGCCTCGAACTCACAAAGATCCGCCTGCCTCTGCCTCCCAAGTGCTGGGATTAAAGGCGTGCGCCACCACCGCCCGGCAAGTTTATACTCTTAACATAAGCCTTCTGCTCCAACCCTTGCAAACACTCTGGGGTTTAGACAACATTGTTACCCCTATTCTATAGATGATGCAACTGAGGCACACTAGGAACTGTCCATGGTCATAACATACTTGCCAAGAATGAAACTCCAGTGGCTTTTCTCCTAAGTCTAATATATCATTTCAGCTTTTTCTTAATGCTGTAACCAAAACAGTGTTGAGGAAAGTATAAATTTAAATAGAGAATTTAATTTATTGAATCTACTTCAGACATGAGATTTTTGTTTTGTTTTGTTTTAAAGGAAATATAAAGCATTCTAGGCACAAGCTGATCAGAAGAGCATCAGCAAACCAGAGTGGCTAAGAAGTCAGTCTGCAGAGCTCTGTAGGTTCAAGTCCCAGCTCAACTGCTTCTCCTCTGTGAGACTTAAGGCAAGTTACTCAACTTCTCTGGGCCTCATTTTAAACCTTTGAATCATAAAACTGGCACCTACCTCATGGATTTGTTGTGAGAATTAGGCTATTCAATACACATTAATGGCCTTTTTGCATTTTGTAAGTACTTGAATTTTTAAAATACTTAAAAATATTGATCATATGTGACTTTCTTCAATAACTTTTACCCATTCAAAATTCTTGAACACAACAGGCGGGTTTCTGAATCCTTGCAACAGCTCCTTTGCTATGGACAGACTTTGAAATGCTGTCAAATGTCAGTGGTCATACCCCTGGCATCTTGTATGAAGTTGCATATGATGGGTGGTTTCTTGGTAGAGGTGGTTCTCCCCAACGGGAGAAATAAGCATTTCAAACACATGGCTTGGCAGCTTTTCTGACTGCAGATCTCCTTGCCTTAGACTGCAGAGACCTAATATTATGTGTGGAAAAGGCAGCAGTCAGAGTGGATCCATCTCACTCTGAAGCTCTCATTGTGCTTACCATGGATGCCCAGGGAATACATTATCCAAAATGGGCGGTCTCTGGATCATTCCCCATGGAGAAGCGGCTGGATGGATGCAGTACCCTTCCAACGCAGATAGAGAAAGCTCCCTCGTCTGTGAAATGAGGGGGCTGAACCAAATGAGGGGGTCTCAGCTCAAAGGGAGAAGCTCATTTGTGTGTGGGGGGGGGTAGCATGAAATAAGAAGAAGCCAGTTTGGACTGCCATGTCCATAAAGAACAAGGCCTTACACGGCTTAAGACTTTCAGCTGATGCCACACTGTCACATCTGTGACTTCCACAAATATGCACAGAAATTACCAAGGAAATTTTCAGGAGAGATAAGGGATTTGCCCAAAGTCAGACAGTTTATAGGAAATATGGTCACATTTACAAGTCTGCCAATTGTTGGTGCAGGGTAGAAGTTTCTAGCTTAGCATGCAGACGTAATGACTTTATAAGAACTCTTGGTTCCTTCAACAAATGGTCCAGCATAGATCCTCTTAGTTCTGATTAGATCCTGTGAACAATCCTGAACCAAGCATTGCTGCCAGGGAAGTATAAAACTCATGGCTGTCCAGGCTTTGGGATAGCCTCCTCCTGAAATCGAGGCTGTTCCCACTTCCCTAAACCATGTAGCTAAAAATGGGAGATGAAAAATAAGGGGTAGTCAGAGATGAAGAGAAAGTAAATGGTGTACACAAAAACAGGAAAAGTCCCAATGTATATGGAGAAAGCATGTGAGGGTGTGTGCTTGTCACAGCACACCTGTGGAAGTCAGAGGACAACTTTTGGGAGTTGGTTCTCACTCACCCTGTTGATAGAAGAGTCTCTCATAGCTTATGCCTTGATGTATATTCCAGGCTAGCTGGCCCATGAGCATCTGGTTTGGCTTCTCCCTCTGTCTCCTATGTTGAAGCAGGAGTGTAGGGATGACAAACATATACCACTATATGTGGCCTTTTAAATGTAGGTTCTGAGGATTGAATTCAGGTCATCAGGCTTGCATGGGGAAGCACTTTTACCTACTGAACTGTCTTGCTGACTCTATTATTATTATTACAGTATCTTACTATTTAGTCTAAGCTGGCCTGGAATCCAAGAACATTTTGTCCTACTCTCTTGAGTGCATGTGTGGTCCACCACACTAGGTCCAGAGTGTTTGAAGTAGCAAACCAATAAAAACTCAAACCTTACAAATATGGAAGGTCCTGGATACTTGTGTCCTTCTAATGCCTTTGGGTCTCAGCTCAAAGGGAGCAGTTCATTTTTGGGGTGGTGGTGGCATGAAATAAGAATTTGGGGTTTCCCCAAGAAGGTCAACCCCCAAACATGCCTTGTGTTGGTGCCTATGAACATAGTGGAATGTGGTAAGGAGAGGGGGCGGGAGATCATGCAACCCAGGTCAGCAGTTGGGTTATATTGCCCAGCTGTCTGCTATTTTAAACAATTATAATTTTTTAATTTTTGAAATTATAACAGAATTACATAACTTCCCCTTCCTTTTCCTCCCTCCAATCCCTCTTATATACCCTCTTGCTCTCTCTCAACTCCGTGTCCTCTTTATTGTTACATATCTACATGTATTTCTAAATTTGTAAATACAACCTTCTCAGTATAACGTTACTTGTGTGTATGTAGCTTTTGACCTGCGACCCCCCAAGCTTGACAACTGTGACACATTTCCCTTTCAGGGAATGTATTGTTCCAATATCCTTTGGCTTAGAGAAGCCAGTTAAAGGGCTGGTTTTTGTTTTTAATAAGTTTTTGGATTATAGTCTGTTGACCACAACTTTCTCCTTAGTTGTCATGGCAACTTTCACATTGCAAAAACTTGATGTTAGCCTAGAAGTTTGACAAGCAGATGACTTCCAGGCAGAAGGGCTGATTTAAAATATTTGGAGCAGGACACAGAGTTTTTACTGTACTCTAAAGGAGGTTACATAACTCCCAGCCATGCAGTGTTTTCTCATATCCCAGTCCCTTCAGTGAACCACTCAACTCACTCATGTACATTCTGCACTGTGAGCTGACCACAGCCTGAGGCTGGGAGTGGGGGAGAGTCATCTTAGAACAGGTTTCAGGTTTGCTTTCAGGTCACATGATTCTTAGCCTACTCTGCAGTTGGGCTGTTTCCAAGGACTGGTCCACCCCATGGCTGACCTTCTGACCCAAGCTTCACTCCCACATGCTGCTGAAGCTGCTGCTGCTGCCTGTATGTGTATTTCAGCTCACGGTGTGCTCAGTGGAAGACATTCCTGACAAATTTTGAACTGAAGCTTGTTTATCCTCATCCAGAGATGTCTTCCTTCATGCTGGCCTTTTAAGGAATGTCTGCTTTTTCAATGAGGGACTCTTCATTTTTATTGTTGTTGGTGTGTTTTCACTGAAAAGTCACTGGTGGGTCTAGTCTTGAATCTAAAGACCATTTCTCAAAGTCATCATACAAAGGAAGAATGTTTTTTAAAAAAAAAAATTATGGCTGTGTAAGTCACATACTGCAAAATCTATCCATGGCATGCATATAACTCAATTCTTTTAAAAACAAAGTATAGAGTTGTACACTGCAACAACAAAATGTAAGAACATTTAGGATATCCTTCTAGGACATTTGTTTATGGTCACTTTCTAACCCCACCCATGACCCCAAATAGTGAAGAAATAAATGTGTCCTTGGTCTGCTTGGTTTCACTACTAAATCTTGTAATGTCTTTTGGGAGTTTTGAATGGCCATCCACTTGAATGGATAGAAAGAAAAGAAGGAAGGAAGGAAGGAAAGAAGGAAGAAAGGAAAGAAGGAAGGAAGGAAGGAGAGAAAAATGTGTCCCCCACCAGGCTGTGAAAAGCAGACATGCTCTTTATATAAAACAAATGTAAAACCTAAGGAAAAGTATTTCTTAGACATGTGATTTGTAACAGGAAAGTCCCACTATTTATATATAGGTATAAAGTAGAATACATTATTTGTTTTAATCATATCTTTGTGTGTACACATACGTGGGCATGTGTGTGTGTGTGTGTGTGTGTGTGTGTGTGTGTGTGTGTGCAGGTGTGAGTAAGTGTGAGAATAGAGGTGAGAAGTGTCATTCCTCAGACACTGTCGGTTGTTTTTGAAGACAGGTCTGTAACTTATCATGTGGGTTAGCCTGTGGGTTAGCCCTTCTGGATATCCAGCCCCAGCAATGAACCTGTGTCCTCTTCCCCAGTGCTGGATATCAAACTCCTGGGCTGTGTGTACTTTCTTTTTTTAAATATAGGTGATAGGGATCAAATTCTACTGACTGAGCCATCTCCCCAGCCCTGTTTTACTACTTTATAATATATATATGTATATTACACACACATATACATATATATATATAATTATAATTTAGAAAATACTAGAAAACTACTTTGTAATCTTACTATAGAGAAATAATCTGTGCTCTGTGTTTCAGTTCATTTTTGAATATTAAAAAGATGCCCTCAAAACTCTCTGCTGCCTCCCACAGTGAGGAGCTGGTCCTGGCTGCTCCTCCGCCAGGTTTTGCCTTAGGCTTTTGGGTTCTTCCCAGGTGTCAGTTCGTGTCTTGACCTCAGTGGCTACAAGGAATGTGCCTGCTGCAAGGATTAGTGGAAACATGTCATGCCTTTTAAGGCTGGAGGGCACACCTGACACACTTCATTAGCCAACACAAGATTTTCAGAGCCATCCAGCTTTGACAGCAAGAAAGAATCTTCCTCCTCTGGTGAGATGAAGCACTCAGTATTTCAACACACTGTATTTTGATGATTATATCACCTCTACACTATAGAAGTTTCTATTACAAAAATAGTTTGTTTCTAAATAAACACATGAAAGAATGTTCAATATCATTCACTGCTGGAAAAATGCAAATTGGAACAAAAATGAGATTCCACTTCATTGCATTAGAGCAGCTGTTATTTAAAAAAGCAAACTAGGAGGTAACAATTTCTGAACAGGTTGTAGGGAGGTGGGAACCTTGTGCCCTAAGCATGGGCACAGACAATGGTCCAGGGGCTATTAGTGCAGTGAGGGGAGTCTTCAAACAATAAAAAGCAAAATGATCGCATGACCATCTCCAAAAGAATTAAAAGCAAGATCTGGAAAAGATATTCATAAGCACTTACTCACAGCAGCATTGTCATCAGTAGTCAAAGAGTAGAAATAACCCAGATGTCTATTGATAAATAAACATGGGATAGCACACAGTGGGATAGCACTCAGCTTTAAAGGGAGTGTTTGGGCTTTTTTTTAAAATTTATTCTCAAATCATGATGTTAAGTGAAAAGCCAGCCACAAAGTATAATTTACAGTACATAAATAATTTAAAAGGAAAGGGATGGGAGCTGTGGGCACAAACAGGGTGATAATGAGGAGCAATTTATCACTGCTCACTTCAAGATGCTGGTGAAGACCAAAGGTAGTTTTTATTAGTTTGATTATTTATTTATTTGTAGTTTTAAGTTAGCATATAACAAGAAAATTTTATTATTTATCTCTCAGTAGGAATAAAATTCTGTCTTTCATAACACATCCTGAACAAAAAACATCACCAATGTTAACTGCTCACTGAAATAATTTCTAGATAACTAGCTCAAGTTTGAGGTTAACAATTCAAACTTCCTATTTCATAATAATAGAGCTTTCTTCATTTCACTTGGTAATAAAGCATAATTTTGTAAAAAAAAAAAACTAAAACAAGAAAGAAATTACTAATAACTTATAATAAACTATGACAAAAATCAATTTGTTTTTCATGGCCTAAATTATAAATTATTTTACAAAAATGCTAGCTTATGAAGTGATGGCCTCTTTTGGGCATTTTCCTACATAGATGTCACTATACTTTGATTCATTCTTTCCTGTCCTGGTTAGCCATAGTTAGCTTTCTACAAGTGCCATTGCCAAAAGCAGTCTGGGCCAGAAAGTGTTTACCTTATCACAGTCTGTCACTGAGGAGACTCAGGGCAGGAACTCGTAGCAACCACAGAGGAGTGCTGCTTATTGGCTGCTCCCCAGGCTCATATTCAGCTGCGTTACTCATCGCTCCCAGGACCCCCCCTCCCTCCCCCGGGGCGACACTGTGTGCACTGTGCACCGTGGACTGGACCCTCCCCCATCAATCATTAGTCAAGAAAATGCCCCCGCAGACTTGCCTACAGACTAATCTCATGTTTTATTTGTTGTCACATGTATCCATGCATCAGTCTCCCCTCTCCTCTCATGATCTCCTTTTTACTTTCATGACATACATGTGCAAACAGAAGTTTAAGTTGAGGTTCATGTGCATATGAAGGAAAATATGTAGTGTTTCATTTTTGCTTGCCTTTGTTTCTTTTTTCTTTTAATTAAACAAGATTCAATTTATTCAATTTTTAATTTTAATTTTTGTTTGTGGCATGTGTCCATGTGTCTGAGGAGGCCACAAGAGGAAGTTGAATCCCATGAAGCTGGAATTTCAGGAATCTGGGAACAGAACCCAGGTCCTCCAGAAGAGCATTAATTACTTGCTTTCAATTGATTAACCTCTCCAGCCCATTTTTTGTCTGTCTTCCCCCCATTACTTCTTTTTCTCTCTTCCCTTATTTATTTATATATATTATATCTCAACTTCAGATTCCCCTCCCTCCTCTCCTCCCAGTTCCCCCCTCCCCTCCTCCTGTCCCTCCATTCACTTCTCCTCCATTTCTTTTCAGAAAAGGCAGGCCTACTAGGGATAGCAATGAAACATGGCATATCAAGTTGCAATAAGACAAGGCACCTTCCCTTCCTATTAAGATTGGATGTGGTAACCCAGTGGGAGGAAAAGGGTCCCAGAAGCAGGCAAAAGAGTCAGAGACAACTGCTGCTCCCGCTGTTAGGTGTCCCACAAGAAAACCAAATTACACAGCAATAATATATATGCAGAGCGCTTAGGTTAGACCCATGCAGGCCCCTGATTGTCAGTTCAGTGTCTGTGAGCTCTTAGAGGCCCAGGTTAGTTGATTCAGTGGGGTTTCTTTGGTATCCTTGTCCACTCTGGCTCCTACAATCCCTCCTCTCCCTCTTCCGCAGGATACCCCAAGCTCTGTCTAATGTTTGGCTGTGGGCCTCTGCTTCTGTTTCCATGAGTTACTCAATGAAGCCTCTCTGATGATGACTATACTAGGCTCCTGCCTATGAATATAGCAGAATACCATTAGGAATCATTTCATTGACTTTTTTTTTTTGTCTGGTTGTGTATTTGGTTCTATCCTAGGTCTCTGGGCTATCCTGCCTCTTGTTTCTGGCCCTTCAGGTAATGTCAGAGGTAGGCTTCCTCCCATGGCATGGGTCTCAAGCTGGACCTGTCAGTGGTTAACCATTCTTCCAATTTCTGCACTACCTTTACCACAGCACATCTTGTAGGAAGGACAAATTGTAGGTTGAGGGTTTTGAGTCTGGGTTGGTGTCCCAACCCCTCCACTGGAAGTCTTGCCTGGTTACAGGAGATGGCCTATTCAGGCTCCATATTCCCCATTGCTAGGAGTCTTATCTAGGATCACTCTTGTAGACTCCTGGGAGTTTCCATTGTACTAATTGTACCACCGTTTGCTTTGCTGTCCATGCATGGTCACTGGGGTACTTTTGCATATGGCCTATTGACAACAGTGCTTCTATGAACATGGAGTAAAAGTATTTCTTACAGTTCTTTTGAGTGTATATACAGAAGTAGAATTACTAGTTCCTATAGTAATCCTATTTTCTTTCTAAAAAAAATTACCATACTGACTTCATAGTGGCTATGCCACTTTTCATTCTTGCCAGAAATATTCAAAAGTTCCAGTTTCTCTACATCCTTGTCAGTACTTATTTTTGGAGGCTTTGATGGGACAGTGCTAAGGATGTGTGTGGTACTGTCTCACTCCAGGTCTGATTTGCAGTCTGTACTGAGCAATGTGGTTGAGGGGCCACCCTTAAAATGCCATCAGCCTTTTAGAGATCTTTAGGAGATGTTGACTCAAGTCTTGCATTTGTTTTAAATCAGGAGTGGGTTTTTTTTTTGTGGTTCTTTATTCTGGCATCATTATGCATTGTTAGATACATAAACTGTGTGTGTGTTCTTCTTGCCTTTGCATCCTGTTGTTGTGTCTGTAGGATGCACAACTCCTAAATGGCTGTGCAGCTTAGTTTATCTACTGTTGTTGCCTGTGCTTTCGGCTTATATCTAAGAAGTCACTGGTAAATCTGTGGGGTGGAACGTCCCTGTTTTCTTTTGAGCAGCTTTTAGTTTCATAGCCTTGGGCGCACTAAGAAGTGATGATTAAATGGTGCTCACCAGCACTCTTTCCAGCTATTTCTAATTTCTGTAGCTCATCCACGGAACCTTTACATTTCAACAATTTTATTTTATTTTTTATTTTTTTTGCTTAAATGTAGCTGGATTCCTTCATAAATCTGCCAGATATTTGTTAGCATTTGTTATTTATAAATATTCTACTTTTGGAATTTAAGAAGCACTTCTGTACAGACATATTTTATTTGTGATAACTGACATCTAAAGTTCTTTAGGAGGATGCTAAGTTTCTGGGTGTTCTTTCTGTAGACTCTCAGGGTGACCTGCTCTTGAGTATTTAAAAAATTGTTATGAATTCATATTTTACTTAGCCAACAATTCAACAAATAGAAATCGAGCACTTTCTGTACGAGCCAAAATCTGCAAACAACTGAAAGTCTAGTAGATGAGTAGACTGTCCCTACAATAAAGCGAGAACTCTCAACTGCTGAGCTGTCTCACAGCTGGAAACAAGCACCACCCTGGACCAGTGGATGCTTTTGATTATATATGTAGGATATTTGTAGATGTTGGGTATAAAATCCCCCTTCATGAAGTTTATGAGAGAGAGAGAGAGAGAAGATAAATATGTTAAATATATAGTAAAGGATATTGACCAATGAATGTGAAGTGTCAGGTTAGGGTTTATTGAGGTGTTGGTTAGGACAGCAGAAGCAGGGGCTTGAACTCTGGGCTTCATGCTTGCAAGGCAAGCAGTTTATAAACTGAACTATATCTCCCCATCCCCCAAAGAGCTTTAATGGATAAGCAAAATTCAGTATACCCCTACAACGGAGTATCATTCAACCTTAAAAAGAAATGTTGGTATATGCAAAACATGGGTAAAACTTGACCTTATGAAATAATTAAATAAATTAATCTAGTTTAAAGGAAAAAAAAAGCCCTTATGAGTTAGGTATGATTTAAATCCTGTGAGGTACTTGAAGTAATCATTCAGAGGAGAATGTTGGCTGACAGAGGTTTGGGGAGGGTAATGAGGAGTTCTTTAGTGATTACAGAAGGCAGACAGCCGGGGGAGAGTTCTGCATGCCGGCTGCTTTATAGTAAGAGTGTACTAGCTTTGCTGCTTGCTACATTTACAACTATGGCCTTGGAGAAGTTGATACCATGTGTCTGTGTCATAACTGAAATTAAAAAGGCTAGACAACAAGAATGAAGGAGAGACATTAGAAATAGAAACGTTTGGAACTGTTCCAGGAGGTCCTTTAGTGAGGGAGAAAGCTAATTATAGAAGAGAGGTCAGGAGTGTTTGTTCCTAACCTAGCCTGTCTGTGTGGATGCGCAAGGAATTTATTTACTGATACAAGATTCCCAATAAGAAAAGAAGCATTAGGAAGGTCCAGGCAGAAATTGTTAGGTGAGTTTTGCACTTACACAAGGGGATCATAATTTTATCTACACCTAGGCTAGTGGTGCTTAAAATAAAATACATTGGCATATTTTCTTTGATATTTAATTTTGAATACAGGTCAGACACAATTATTAATATTTGCTACTTGGAAAAGCACAAGTTAAATTCTTATGTTATTTTCAACTTTAGGAATTCCTTCTGAAACATTAAGTGCTTTTGTAGGAGGACTGACATGGCTGGAGAGCTCTGGGGTGGAATGACCCTCTATCCAGACCTTTCTGCTTCTTTCCATTCCTAGGTCTTATGGAGGAATTGAGACAAATGGGAAATTTCACCTTTAAGTTTGATTTGATTGCATTCTGCTGTGTATGAAAAAAAATTAAAATGATTATTTTTTAAATAGTTGCTCATGGGATAGGAAAAAAATCTATCTAGGAAGGAAAAAAATTCCATAAATTTTCTAGAACTTTTACTTTGAACCATGTAGAAAAAAAAAAAGTTTTAGCTTGGGCAATTTGAGAGATCCTAGCTATTAATCCTCCAAGAAGAGGGTATGGTTGATTTTTTGAATTACCATTTTGTGTGAGCAAAATGGAGTCTTTATAAAATCTTAATTAGGTTTCTGGAAGAGATTGCTGTAATTGGAGAGTTTACAGAAAGGTATTTTCTTTGGGTTGCAGAGTCTCTGCCCCCTGGTGGCCTTCCGGGGGGGCTGTTTTGATTGCTTTTGGTTTTTCTTTGGTGCAGGCTTCAATGCACCAAAGTCTGGTTAGAGAATGGTGTGGTGGCCGGGGTGTAGGTAGTTAGAACAATTATGCTGCAGGCATTTGCTTGTGGGAGGAGTCTGGGTCTGAGCCTGGAAAAGAAATGCTTAGAAGTCATTTAGGCCAGCTGGACAACCGGAGACAGTCTAACAACCAGGCATGCCCCAATTTGTATGGTCTTTTTCCCTGTCTCTCCCGTTGGGGACAATGTGATGATAAAACAACGGGAAAATACAATAAAGGAAATAAAGGCCACCTATAACCTTTCACTCACAGGATCCTCACAATGTGTACGAGTGCTTCCTGGTAGCTTCCAATAGTGGGGGTTATTCTTCTACTTTTCATCACATACATTGAAATTAAGCATATTCAGGTCACAGAGAGCAAGATAAAGACTATGGACCCAACCAAACCCTAAATAAACTTGCAGGCTAAGAATGAGCTCACATTTCAAAAGTTCCAGAGACTAACGTTACATGATAATTATGCATAATTCAAATGTCAGAATCCAGAAAGGAAGTTTTTTGAAATAGTCATGCATGCACATTTACGCACCACTGGCACGTGCAGGTGCACATTGCTGAGTAAAATCGAAAGTGTTCACTGTCTCCCCTTTATTGAAAATGTGATCAGCCTTGATGTAGGATAAGCATTTTCAATACCTTTATTTTATAAAAATATGACATCAAAATTATTATTCATATAGTCATTTAGAAAATTCTTATAGAGTTGAAGATGTAGCTTAGTGGTAGATGCTTGACTAGTATATTAGATCACCAGAAATACACACACACACACACACACACACACACACACACACGACACACACACATGTACAAACACATGCACACAGAGAGATGTAAATGTATGCTAACTAGCAATATTTTCCAATTTATTTCATTTTCCCCTTTTTAGTTTTGAAAAATAAGAAAATTATAGGGATTGTGTAATTTTACTTCAGCAATTAAAATGGAGCATCCTCAAGATGAATTTCACATATACTATTATACCAACTGTGTTTAGCTATTTTGGACATATAAACAGTTTTTATTGGGCACACAACAGGAGTCTGTGGGTATTAAGGAACTTTGTGAACTTTAGTTTTTGTTTACACATTCTTCTCTGCCTGTTCCCAGTCTAATGAGCTGCTGCCGCTTTGGGCAGAGGTGTTGGCATTTTCCGTTCTCCTCCTTTATTGTGGCTGTCGCTGCTTTCTTCCAGTCGACCTCATGGGAAGGCAAACTCACCAGTACTTGTAGTGGTAGCCCTTGAGGGCTGAGGGGACCACCATCCTCTCTTGCCACAGGTAGAGGCTCAATCAGGCACCTTGTGTGGTCTGGGGTGGCCTCGCTTTCCTGCAAGGGGAAGGCAGAGGGTTGGTGCTTACACCCTTGCAGAGGAAGGCCGGGTACTTAACTTGTTTCTGTAGAAATGACCAGAAATGTGGATGCCCTCATATGTGGCCAAGCAGTGCCTGTCTGACCACAGTGACACAAGAGGTGGCCCTGCTCTTCATCCACCTGCCCTTCCAACCATCTTCCCAGTCACCTTGACTGCTTTTCCACACTGGTACCAATTTGTATTCCTACTCACACTGTGAGTGGATAAGCTCTTCACACATAGCCAACATTTGTCTAATGACTTTTTTTTTTTAATGTGAATTGTAGCCCTTCAAATTTAGTGCTGGGTCACCGTGGGTAGGATTTGTATTTCTGTAATGACTGTGTGTTGAGAATCATCTCAGGTACTTATCAGCTGTATATGTGTTCTACAGAGAGATATCTATTCTAATTCTCTACTTCCACTCTTTTTTGTTGGGTTACTCATCTTCGATTGTTGAGCTATAAATTTGTGGTATATTCTAGCTAAATTATCTTATCAGAAGTGTGACTTGAAATATTTTTTTTTCATCCTATGGGTTGCCTTGATGTTATACTTTGAAGTACAAATTTAATTGTAATGAATTCCAATTAATTTATTATTCTTCTGTCATGGTGCTTCTGGAATTGTACCCAAGGAATTATCACTTAATCCAGGGCTATGGAGATTTATGCCATGTTTTCTTCTAGAAGTTTTTTTTTTTTTTTTTTTTGGTTTTTCGAGACAGGGTTTCTCTGTGTATCCTTGGCTGTCCTGGACTCACTTTGTAGACCAGGCTGGCCTCGAACTCACAAAGATCCGCCTGCCTCTGCCTCCCAAGTGCTGGGATTAAAGGCGTGCGCCACCACCGCCCGGCTTCTTCTAGAAGTTTTAATTTTTACATTTCTGTACTTTTTTGAGCTAGTTTGCAGGAGAGAGGCATATGCATTTAAGAATAAAATTAAAAGTAATGTTAAAGGACAAACATTGACCCATACTCAGTTTTTCTCTCTAGCTTAAAATAGACCATTTAAAAATAAATTTATAGTAACAGTGAACTAATAGCTTTTAAAATCCTAAAATGTCTTGCCTCAAAGTTTGTTTTCTATTAGACTAGACATTTCAGTGGATTATCACTAGACTTAAATCCAGAAAGATATTTAAAAATTATGTTTTCTACTTATACAATCTGGTGAAAAAAATAATCAATGTCTGATGAGTGAGGGCACTCATGAGTATTTTCATAAGAATAATGGTCATAAGAAATGTGTGGAGTTTCCTTAAATGCATTTTCCTAGCTGCTATGGTAGGTTCTAGGATATAGGTCTTTATCTTAACCATCTCTGTTCTTTTTCCAATGTCTGGAGTGGGGGTGTTAGCCTGAATGAAGAGTGACTTGCCCAGCTCTGAAGAGTTTGTGGAGCTGAGCAATGAAATCTGTCAACTGTACATGGTACGGACCAGAACCACTGGCTGCAGTACTGTGCCTTCGCATTTACTTGTAGAACTGAAAGCAATTATCTGAAAACCAGTAACAGTTTTTTGTTTGTTTGTTTTATGTACAGAATACATTTAAGGCAGGGAGAACAAATACTGGTCTTATTAAATGTTTGCAATGAGTACCAATGATACTTTTTTTTCCCCAGCATAATCATAAGATGGACTCTAGTTTTTTTGTTTTTTTAATAAAACTTATGGCTGAGTTAGTCCAGGAAGAGGCTGTGCAGGCTGCTGGAACACATGCTGAAGGTGCTGTGAAGTGGACTCCTTCTGTCCTGCAAAGTCTAAGAAGCTTTTTCTCCTTGGAGCCTGTAGTGCTGGATCACTATACCCTAGTGCACAAAAAGTGTGCACTGGAGTTTCTTTCCTTTTTACCGCACCAAATTGAATTTGGCTTTGAAATAAACAAGGCTGGTTTTTTGTTTGTTTGTTGTTTTGAGTAACATAACAGCTGGTATATTTTGGAGAGGGTTATTTCTCCCCAAAGCTCTTCTCATTTCTCTATCATCTTTCCCTCTCCTCTCTACCCACACCCCTTCCAGTTTACCATACCCGATAACCATGCCCGAACTCTCGTTGTCTTCTTTCCAATGGAGACACTTCCTTCACTCAACTGCTTTCAACAGAAAAACCAAGGCTTCTCTTTCCCCCAAACCACCTGCCCAGTACGCAACGGGAGACCAATTATAACCCAGAGGAAAAGCCCCTTTGAACAGCTGATTGGCAGGACGGATTTGGAGGCTTATCTTCTGTCTGCATCACAGGGTCATGCAAGGGTCAGCCCTTGAGCAAATGTCTCCGTGGCTCCTACTGAGCTTACCCTGCACTGTGCAAATGGGGCCCTCTTTCTTTGGTTTATGAAACTGTTGGGCAGAAGCACCTGTTTGACATACTAATCATCTTGATATCAAACATGCAGCAAGCGTTGCAGAATTTGCTCATGGCATACTAATCACTGTCTTGACATCAAACATGCTGCAAGCGTTGCAGAGTTTGCTCATGTGTTGCGAACCTCCCTAGGTGAGCCTCCCTGGGTACTTTCTATTGGTTTCCTATAAACCTAAAAAGAACTTTTAAAGAATAGGGCAGCCCTTCTCAGACTCCTACATGTACAGATCCTATGGGGATGTCACAGAAATGAATATTCTGGGTCTGCTCTGTATTTCTACCAAGCTCTCTACCGACCTGATGCTGTGGTCCACAGAAGCACTTTGAGTATCCTCTGCTGGACACGGCCAGCTTGGGAACAACTCAGAGCTCTTCCTGACAGCCCAAGGATCTCCTCTATATAGCTCTCTGACTTGGCTAAGTATGCATTCGAGTTTTGTCCCCTATATATAGTTCAACTCTATCCTTGCCATCAGCACACGGAATGATACTTGTCTACATATCTGCCTCCTAGATTATGAACATTCAGAGGTAGGAACTAACTCTTACATTGTTTTTGAAATGTGAAGAGCTGGAATATCACCTAGAAAAAACAGTAGGCACTTGATAAATATTTACTGAAAAAAAAAAAAAAAAGAAGCCATCTCCCCCACACACATACATACTCATTGTAGTAGTTAGAATGAGAATAGTTCCCATAGGCTAATGTGTGTGTGTGTGTGTGTGTGTGTGTGTGTGTGTGTGTGTGTGAAGGCTTGGTCCTTAGTTGGTGGAACTGTTTGGGAAGGATTAGGAGGTTTGGCCTCATTGGAAGAGGTGAATCAATTAGGGTGGGCTTTGATGTTTCAAAAGACTCCTGAGATTCCCAATGCTATCTCTCTGCCTTGTGGTTACAGATAAAGTTGTGAGATCTCAGCTGTTCCTTTGCTATGCCTTTATGGATTCTAAAGCTTTCAAACTATAAACCAGATTAAACACTTTCTGTAAGTTTCCTTGGTCATGGTGTTTTTTCATGGTAATATAAAAGTAGCTAGTGTACTCACAGATAAAATTCATGAAGTTAAAACAATCTTTCTCAAATAGCATACATTCACTGAAAGGCAAATGACTGATGCACAGACCTAGCTGAGCATATGGATCTGAGCTATGGTTGGTTGAATTGCACCTTTCCCACATATATTAAAGTTCTTGCCCCCAATACCCATGAGTGTGAGACTTTATTTGGCAACAGGGACGTTGCAAATCTAATCAGTTAAGATCGTCATATGGAATAAGGCAGAGACTTCACCCAAGAAGAGTACTGTCTTTGGTTACTTGGTTGATTGGTTTTGTCTTGTTTTGTTTTTGAGACAGTACCCTATGTAGCTTAGATTGGCCTTAGGCTCATTATATAGCTGAGAAAGACAATGAACTCCCAATCCTCCTGTCTCCGCATCCTGAGGGCTAATATTACAGGAATGCCTGCTTATGTCTTTATATGAGGATGTATTAGTTAGGGATCCTATTGCCGTGATAAAACATCAAAACCAAAATCACCTTGGGTAAGGAAGCATTTATTTTACCTTATAACTCTCTCAGGTTGCAGTTTATTGGTGAGGGGAGTCAACTTCTGCAGGAACAGAAGCAGGACAATAATCTGAAAGCAGGAGCTGATATAGAGGAACGCTGCTTTCCGGCTTGCTCCTCATGGCTTCCTCAGCCTGTGTTCTTACAGAACCCAAGGCCATCAGCCCTGGTGTGTCCTCACAGAAGTTGGACTGAGATATCTACAAGCCTGTGCTTCCAGAGGCTGGAATAGGTTAAGACAATGCCTATCCTGGAGGCGCAGGGCGAGCATGACTCTGCCAAGCTTGACTTTGAACCTCTAGTTTCAGATGTATGAGAGAAGCATTCTGTGATTTTAAAGCCACCTGTTGGGTGTATTGTGTTACTGTAGCACTAGGGGGCACAGCTTCAAGCAAGAAGAAAAAGAATCACTCATTGGTCCAGTCAGTCATCAAAGAACACTGCAGGCATCTTAGAAAAGAAACAGCTGCTTACAAGCAAGACATGTTCAGGGGCTGTCACTCACAGAGGGAGGCAGTGCTGAAATTCTGCTTTGTTATTTTATTTGTTATTTGAAGAAGAAAAGTATTGTGTGAAAGTTTGGGGAGAAGGTTTTCTCATGTTCTTGAGCAGTGCCAGCTGTTGACTTGGTCCCCAAATACATCCTAAGTACTTCTGATCCTCTGCGTGTCCTCTGACATGGCCTTCTTCAAGAGACAGTCATTGAGTTTGGGACAACTGAGTGGTCTACACCGTCTTGCTCCTTATCAACCTTAGAATAGTCATAAAATTATGACTCACATCACATGTGACACTTGTGCTAAAAACTCTGGGTGCACACCTCAGGAGGCTGAGGTAGGAAGATTGGCAAAAATCTTTGAGGCCATCCTGGGCTACACAGTGAGAGGAAAGTCTAGGATGACCCAGAAAACAAAGACCCAAACAGCAAAGTAAGAACACTCCAAGACCAACAATAACTCTGCAGTGGCCATTTCCAGCAAGTTACATGGTCCATGTGGTCTTCCTGTCAGTGGGGTACTGAGTTCCAGCTCATGGCTGCTGCACTTCCTCTGTGGAGCACTTGTCCTGGGGCCTGCACACCTTGCTAGTCCCTCCCTTTATTCTTTCTTTCTGGTCTCAACTTCAGTATCACAAAGGTATTGTCTTTGGCATGCCTCTTCTGGCCTTGACTGAGTTAGGTAGGTCCCTGTATTGCATTTTCTTGTGGGACTCTGGCCTTTTCTTCATTTGTCCATTATAGATGGATAGTTTCTTGCTGCCCTGTCTCTGACTAGATTGTAAATGCTGTGAAGGCAAAAGCTCTATTTTACTTCCCATTGTAACCTGACTTGAGCAGAGAACCAAGCTCATAGCTTGTGATCAATGTTTATTTGTTGACTGGATAAATGGAAACTTGTTTGGCAAAATGAGCCAAAGACCTTAGCGATGTATAAATTCTTTCAACCAGATGTGCCATTTCCAGGAAAATATTGAAGAAGTAACTGCAGATGTATGTCAAGATACTGTAACTTAGATGACAGAAAAAATAGTAATATATTGGCAATAAAAATAAATGTCTAAAAAGGACAGATATAATAAACTGTGGGTTGAACTTTCAAAGTGAGAGAATTCAAGCACTCAAAATGCTGTTGAGGAAAAGTATTTAGACATATACTTTCAGTGATCATATATTTACTATATGTTAAAATATATCATATATTTTATGTTGTTCAGTAATGTATAAAACTATACAACAAAACGTTAACTAATTTATTTTTTTCTCTCTATATTTTATTTAATTTTTTATGACACGGGGACAAGGACCTTGCTTCTGCTAGACAAGTGGTATACCACTGGGCTACCCCACTTCCTCTTAAATGTATTTTAGACACATTCTATATAGAAGATTTTTTTTAACAATTAGAGGAATAAAAGTAATCCAAATGTTTCTCAAGTAAATGAGTGGAGATTAACTAGAATTTGGTTCAAATTTCAGAGTTTCATTCCTGTAGAAAAGAGAATAACCGGCATAAACAGGGTAGTGTTCAGAGATACCATACCGTCCCCTGTAACCGTACTTTTAATTATTAAACACTTATTTATTAACAAATACACTTAACCACTATTCCTATAAATTCCTACAGCCCCTGAGAATGCCTACAACCCCTATAAATTCCTACAACCCCTAAGACCTAACCACTAAACCTATTGATAAGTATTACAACTATTTTCATAAAGATACAGTCTCTGGGGCAGGTCCTCAGTCGTCAGGAAACCAGTCTCGGGGGTAGACTCTTTAATACACTTAGCAGTCCTTTTTCTGGAATATCTCAGATGCAGGTTCGTCAGGGTAAATTGGCTATCGAAGTCTCACCTTAAATAAGGCTTGAGGCTTTCTTCTCTCTGGGAGACCTCAGCCGTCTGTAGGCCACCTTACTTCCTTCGTATCAGCAACTCTGCCGCTCTGCCTCAGTCTTTAAAGCTGGCCACAGTTCCGTTCAGGCCACTGTTCGGACAGGTCAAACCCCTCTAGGCAAAAGCTGAGCCATAGGGTTTAGTCCTTGGCCTTTTGCTGACTTGCTGAGGCTTTCTCTTCTCACCAGCTTCTTTTTTTTTACATACAAGCATTTTAATAGTACAAGTGTTGACAGGATAGCCAACAGGGGTAGTATATACTATATAGTCACAGATATTGTCCTAGATACTTGTCCTAGGTGAAAAAGAATGAGATGATATAAAAATCCATTACTATTCAGAATGATGCCAGTTTAGCATTCAATCATTTGTTTGTTTCTGGAATTTTTATTTGAAGTACCAGGTAACTGAATCCTCATAAAGCAAAACTGAAGTTAGAAGAGCACAAATATGCTGGACTTAGAACACCAATTGCCTGTGGATAAGAAGCCCACAGTAAATGTTAACTATTAGTGTTCACATTGTGTGTCAAATGAGCAAGGTGACTTTGGGAATATGGTCCACAGATAAGTGCTCACATGCAGATTCTGTGTTATCAGAGCACAGCATCCTTACAGAAACTGAAGACAGAACCTGGAACATTTGCAGCAGCCAATAGACACAGCAAGCTTAGTTTATCCATTACGTTCCAGTTACATGAAAATAAAAATAACAGTTGTATGTCACAAGTAGCTTGAAAACATCCTTAATGAAGCTGCATACACCAATCTAAAAGTGATGGTTAGTATTGTTTTATTCCCCAGACTTTCCTCCGGGACTCCAAGAAAAAGGACTTAATAGGTAAAAGGTAACACACACACACACACACACACACACACACACACACACACACACACTTTTTAGCTTACAGCTGTGACAAAATCAGTTCTTAATAGCACTCATATTGACCATAAGGTAGACCATCTGTCTTTTACTCTGGCAGCATAAGTCTATTAGCTAAACCTTTCCATAGATAAGTACTGAATTCTGAATGAGCTAGAAGTTGAGCCCTAAAATG
>CAJQZJ010032648.1:4367513-4404128 GCA_907164525.1 Lophiomys imhausi | reverse complement strand
CCCAGCCCAGTCAATGACATGTTCTACACTAATGACATTCCTCCAATACTGGGTAAATACATGTCGTGATTTAGAGCCCTGAAGGCTCATGTGTTTAACATATAGTCCATCTGGTGGTGCTGTTTGAGAAGTCTATGGGACTTTTAGGAGGTGGAGCCTCACTGGAGGAAATATGTCCCACAAGGCAGAGCCCAAGCCTCTCTAGCCAGACCCCAGTTGCTGATTACTCTGTGTCCCGACTATGCGATGTGACCAGCTGCCCTCAACTCCTGCCACTACGCCTTCACAGCCGTGATGAACAGCCCTACCATGAACTTCAAGGCTAAATAAACTCTTTCTCCCTTTTTTTTCCTTTTATTTTTTTAAGGGTTTTCTTTTTTTCCTTTATTTTTTATTTCTTCAATTTACATCTCAATCGCAGTCCCCTCCCTATTCCCCCTCCAGTCCCACCCTCCCACCCTCAACCCCCCCCTTCCCTTTTTTTTTCTTTTAAGTTTAAGCTATATTATTTCCCCCTACAGTTTCCCCTTTCAGTCCAACAAATGGCTCTTTCTCTTATAATAACAAATACAATACAGTACAACAGAGGTAATTAGGCCACAGTTATGAGGGTTATATGGCTTAACGTACATTCCCAATGACCAGTCCATATGTATTTGGTACCTGACTTTAACATTCTACTATCTAAACATCTCCATGAGTTTAAAGGTCTAGAAATAGACCCACACACTTATGGCCACCTAATTTTTGACAAAGAAGCCAAAACGGCACAATGGAAGAAGGACAGCATCTTCAACAAATGGTGCTGGTCCAACTGGATGTCCATTTGTAAAAGAATGAAGTTACACCCATACTTATCACCCTGTACAAAACTTAAGTCCAAGTGGATCAAAGACCTTAACATAAGGCCGGTCACACTAAATCTACTAGAAGAAAAAGTGGGAGAAACCCTCGAACTAATTGGCACAGGCGACAACTTCCTGAACAGAACACCAACAGCTCAGGACTTGAGATCAACAATCAATAAGTGGGACCTCATGAAACTGAAAAGCTTCTGTAAGGCAAAGGACACTGTCATTCGAACAAAACGGCAGCCTACAGACAGGGAGAAAATCTTCACCAACCCCACATCTGACAGAGGGCTAATATCCAAAATCTACAAAGAACTCAAGAAATTAAATGCCAAGAAACCAAATAATCCAATCAAAAAATGGAGGACAGAGCTAAATAGAGAATTCACAAAGGAGGAATCCCTAATGGCTGAGAGACACTTGAAGAAATGCTCAACATCCTTAATCATCAGAGAAATGCAACTCAAGATGACTCTGAGATTCCATCTCACACCTGTCAGAATGGCTAAGATCAAAAACTCAAATGACAGCACATGCTGGCGAGGGTGTGGAGAAAGGGGTACCCTACTCCATTGCTGGTGGGAATGCAGGCTTGTGCAACCACTATGGAGGTCAGTCTGGCGATATCTTAGAAAACTTGGAATAGCTCTGCCTCAGGACCCAGCCATACCACTTCTGGGTATACACCCAAATGCCTCTTCACGGAATCATAAAGAAGTTTCCTCATCTATGTTTATAGCAGCCTTATTTGTAATAGCTAGAAACTGGAAACAACCCAGATGTCCCTCAACCAAAGAATGGGTCAAAAAACTGTGGTACATCTATACAATGGAATATTATTCAGCTATCAGGAACAATGAAATTATGCAATTTGCAGCCAAATGGATGGAGCTCACCAGCTTCTTTCTGCCTCAGGGAGATCTGGCCATTGGTCTACCAGCACTTTCTCCAGCAGTACTCTCGGAGCTCTCTTGTATCAGGGGCCCTTAGCTTGCTGCTCTCCAGGCTCATCCACTTGTCCTTAAATAGGATCGATCCTTGTTCCACCTGCTTCAGCTTAATGTGGGCTCTGCCTACTTAGCAGCTGAAAACAATGCCAGGTCATAAAGTCTTTACTTGTTTCACCTGGCTTCAACCTTGTTTTTCAGTCCATAGAGACTCCCCTCGTTTCACCTGACTTCACCCATAAGCTGATAAGCTGATGGCTCACAGTGAAGTTGATCTTCATGCCCCGGATTAAGAGAGTGTATCAGAAACGTAGATATTCACTAAATCTAACTTATATTAATCTATCAACCCCTACAGGCCCCAGACGCTGCTCTGCCTGCCACACAAAAAGTCCTACCTGTGGTTAAGTCCCAGCCCATTCTGCCTCCCCACAGCTTGAAAAGTTATTCTGTGAATTTTCCTGAGCAAATTCTTTTTTTTTTATAGGAGAAACTATCTTTTTCATTTTCACCTTCGCTTTTAAGTAATAATGGAAAAAAGAGTACCACAACTGGAACTTCTCTTCCAAGAGTTCCGATATCATATTTTGGTAGTGATCCAAGCAACACATTTGACTGCATAGACAAAATACTGAATAGAAAGATGGGTTGAAACAAATTTATGCAAATATGCAAATGAATTTTATCACCTGAAAATTATCAGAGGAAAATTTTTTACCTAATTTTAGTTCCTTATTTTTTAAGCTACTATTCTGTCAGGAACTTGATGGCCCCTGTTTTTTTCTGGAGATGTTCCAATGTGGTGATGGTGCATTTGCTTGGTCCAGATAAACCCTTGGTACCATCATGTAGGAGCCCAAGATTGGTTTATTTCCAATGTCTAGATTTAATAGGAAATGCTATTTTTTTCACCAAAAAGAACAAACTAAGTAATGCATGAACAGTTTGTGTATTTATTTCTGAATATACACTTACAAATTAAGGATGCATGAATTTATAAAACTTAAACATTTATAAATGAATCAATGACATAACATTGGAACAATTTTTAAGCAAAAATTTTTGCTTTTTTAAAGCAATTTTTAAGCAAAAAGGGCTCCTGAAAATAAAAATGTTTCTTAGAAAAACAAACATGGAGTTGCTGTCATTCCTGACACTAGACTGAACCAACAAGTGCTATATCTGAAGGCCGGTCAAGGTCCTTCCTCTTTGATTCTTCCTAAGACTCTAATTGGAGCCTGGAGTGGTGATCTGATTCTGATCTTCTGAACTATTATGCATTTTTCCCCTTGGGGTTGAGTAGAGGCTCCCATGAAGGAGAGGAAAGCTATTACCAAAATAGTTCATTAGAATTCAAATTTTTGTGAAAGGCAAATCTTTGTAGTCTTAAATTAGTCTAAGCTACTCATGGAAATCCAATTACACTCAAACAGTACCCATGACAGAAAAGTCTTCAATGAAAATAAATTCCAAATATGTAAGGTAAATGGATCTACAGTTAAGTAAACTCTTTTAAAAATGATTTTGGTAACCGATGTTCCCTGTGCAGCTTCATAAATTCTGAACACAGTACAAAATGAACGTGTAGCCTCCTAAGATGAGTTTCAAGACAGTGCTGGTGGAAGACTGAATCATGAGCAAACATCCCAAGCCAGCCGTCCTCAGCCTTCCGAAGGCTGCAATCCTTTAATACAGTTCTTCATGTTGTGGTGACCCCCAACCATAACATTATTTCCATTGCTACTTCATACCTGTAATTTTGATACTGTTATGAATTGTAATGTAAATATCCATGTCTCCTGGTGGTCTTAGATGATCCCTGTGAAAGGGTCTTTCAACCTTGGAAGGGGTCATGGCCCACAGGTCGAGGACCACTGTCTAAACCAAGAGCTTTATGAACTACTGTGGTCACATGCCCATGGAAGTGAGTCCTGTTTCCAGCAAGGAAATTGTCGTTGTGCAGTATGATGGTGAAGATGCAGAGTCTAGAGCCAGGAGACCTGGGCATAAGTCCTTGGCTTCCTGCCCACTCACTGAGAGACCAGGCACAGACCAGTTTCTGATTTTTCTCTGGGCACCAGTTATTCACTTGTATTGTGGGGAAAATAATGCTATCAGATTTATAGAACACAGTGAGCATCAAGTGAGGTCATACATAAAAGTACTTTGAATGGTACCCAAGATGCTAAAAGTGTGTGTGTGCGTGTGTGTGCACGTGTGTGTGTGTGTGTGTGTGTATGTGTGTGTGTATTGCTCTACCTTGTCCTTAGAAGCAGCATTCTCATCTTTGAGGTTCAAGATGCCACCTTTTTTTTTTTTAATTATCTAAAAGGCTGTGTATATATATCACAGTTTTGCTTAGTTGCTCCTTCTCAGTCCCACTTGGATTGTAAATGGTATATAAGATCTTTGAAGTTTGTGACCCTGTAGCTAGGATACTCCTGGCTGGGGTAGCCAAGTTCAAGGCAACAGACACTTGGCCTTTCTTCTCTTTCTTGCCCCATTCCCTGCTCTGTGTGACCTCAGACAAACTACACCTCTATGCTTTCTTTCTGCTGCATAGCCTGTGCTGTCAGCACAGAGCAGAGCCAAAAGCAAGCATCCACACACCCGATCTACTCTGATACGATATTTACTTAGTTTTAGGTGCCATAGAAACAGACAGATGTAAAAGTGCTAACAAGTCTCCAGACCCCAGGCCAGAGGCAAAGAAGGATTCCAGACATTTAGCAGAGGGAGTCGTTTTGGACAGGGGCAATACTGTGTACAAGGCCCCAGAGAGCACACACAGGTCTGAAGACAATCTGGGAACTCCTGCTGTTCTTCTGAGATGTAGAGAGGGGGACAAGATCAGCTGTGCTGTCATCAACTAGCTAACTGAACAGATCTCTTCCCTAGGCCTTGTCTTGTCACCCAATGGATAAAAAACAGTTTATAAACAAAAACACATTTAAATTAGATCCATGTCAGAGTTGATTGGGGTCAGAGCAGCCCTTCTGGTTTTCTTGGACCATGATAGTACTGGGTTATGAAAGAAGTGTGATTGTGAAATTGAACTCTTCTAGCAGTTTATTCTACAGATGGCCAAGTTCAGACTTTATGACCATGGCCTTGAAGGAAGCAGAGTTCTGTTCATGCTGAACTTCTCTTGAGGAATAGACTTCCATGGCAGGAAGCTGCTGTGAAAGGCTCATGCCTCATCCAGTGACCAGGCCGGAGGATGTAGTGGCCTCTTGCCTGGGTGTCAAAAAACCAAACAAACAAAAGTGACAACACATCTCCAAACACATGCCACTGGCACAAAGATGTTCTGGCCAACTTACAGATGGAATCCATTTGGACAGGGACAATTCCGAATGACTCCAGAGCTCACCACGGGCTTCATGGATACCTTTCATGTAACTGAGAGTTTGTTCTGCCTCTTTCTGTGCCCAGTCTGTTTCTTGCATGCCATATAGCAACTGTAAACCTACTGCTCAGAAAAACACTCTTCTTCATGACCACCTTTTGAGATCTCCAGACATCTGAGGATGGGGGTCTGAGCTGATATGTTTTTTCTCCAAGGAGATTTTTGATAATGCCCAGGAATATTTTGTTGTTGCTGTAAGAGTGGGCTGATGACAGGGCGAAGATGATACTGGTATCTACTGCCTGGAAGACCTGGGTGCCGCTCAGTGTCCACAGTGCCCTGCAAGTCTCCACTGCAGGGGAATCATCTGGCCCTATGTCCCAGTGCTGAGGTTGAGAAAGGCTGGGTTAGATGTGTTTCAGGCATGATTGTTTCTAAGTATAAGATCAGGAAGTGATGTCACCCAGGTCATCAGGTAATGTTTAAGTTAAGCAGGGCAGGCCATGACCCTGAGCCCTACTCTCCCTCCCCCACCTCCTTTCTTTTTCCTGTATTTCTACTGCCTCTTGATGCCAGCACAGGCCCCATTATCAATGATAGCTGACATCCCAGAAAACACAGGATGCTCCCTCTTATGGAAAGCGTTTCTCCAGTGAGGCTTTTTTTTTTCCCTCCACTCACTCTGTCTCTGTGTACAAACTTTCCTATCAGCTTAGGGAACGAGCGCTTTCTGAATCAAAATGATTTCTTTGCTTCTGTCCTTAGCTGGGGAGTGGTTATGCATTCAAGATCTGGAACTGTTTTTTTTTTGCCTCACCTCAGGCCAGGCTGAGCTTGTGTTCTCAAAGTGTCACACTCAGCGAATAGTTGATGCTGTAGGATATGCCCTGCCTTTGAAGCTCAGGGTTGACCCTCTGAAGAATCAGGCCTGTCACCCCCCGGGGATCGGGCAGCTGGTATCTCCTGCACAGTCACTCCACTTCCCACCTCTTTGGGAATGGGATCGTTGGAGGGTTTCTGTTCCAGGCTGTGGCGGTGAAATCAGTAGCAGTGAAAGAGGCTAAATGTGAGTTCTTCTTTTAACACATCAGCTGTGAGCTATCTGGTATATGTTAAGTGAAGAAAGCAGATGAGAGAAGAGGAGATGGCCACAGGCAGGAAACTGGCTGCAAGTCAAGTGCTTATTTCCTGCTGGTTGAAGGAAAAAAATCAGCAGCAGGCTGGGTCCAGCAAATGCAAGCCATTCGCAGGAGAGGAAGCTGGTCAGCCATGGCTGATGCAGAAGAGAGGTCTCAGGGCAGAGACAGACACTGGATTGGATTTAAATGAGAGCTGAGCCTGGTAGTGCAGGATTAGAGAGTCTGAGCTATTCAGGAGGCTGGTGCAAATGGGTTTGCGAGTTCAAGGGCCTGACTCAAAACCAAAAAGTAAAAAGAAGGCTAAGGATATAGCACAGTGGCAGAACACACACTGAGCAGGCCAAAGGCCTTAGGTTCAATGCCCAGCACTGAAGAATGAAGAGAGGGCGAGGTGGGGGGGGGGGATTAAAAGAAGAGAAGGAGGTGGGGGAGGAGAAAGAAATTAAAGGAAGAGAAGGAGGTGGGGGAGGAGAAAGGAAGCCCGCTGGAGCACCTTGCTCAGCACTGGCAGGAGTTTGCACCTTGGCTGCAGCAATGGTTTAACAGCAATCCGTTCAAACAGTCCCCAGAGGAACACCCATTACCTGCCATCTTCCGTTACTTTCATCCTCATCTCACTCTAAATTTGAAAGCCTTGATAGTTCATAAAAAGAGTTTGTAGAGAGTTTCCCCAGGTGAGAGGGAAGATGTTGGGAAGAGAGCTGATGGGAATGGCCTTTCTCCGTCAGCACTCATGGTCTCTGGAGCCATCTCCTTTGGACATGTACCTTTACCACAATGGATATGGGCCTGCTATGGATATGGGCGTACTACCCTGGGGTGAGCCTCAGTTTACATTAAGTGAGCTGGAGGTCATCAAGGTCTTCTCAGATCCCAGTGTTGCCTGGACTGGGGAATCCACTCCATTTGCCAGCAGTTCAAAGCAGCAAGCCAATCCATTTTGCAAGCAGAGTGATCAAAGCTACACAGTCCCTTCTTGCCTGTCTCCACGCTACTCATAGCATGGAGGAGCTCGTCTGAGGTCCTTAAGATTGCAGGCTACATCTAGTTTTTGCTAATGATCCCTGAAGCTGATTGTGGTTTTGATCATGCAAGCCCAGCAAAGCAGACACTCAAGTTTGTCATACAGACTGTAAAATCAATACAGAAAAACCTTGGCTTATATGAGCCTGCTACCACTCCCTGAATCACATCATGCAATATTTCCTAAAAGATAATGGATTTCAAAACCCAGAATAAATCTTCAATGACAGGTTGGCTATTTGTCATGTTTTCTGGTGGTGGAATTACAGCAGCTTCAATAAAATCCACTTGGTGGCTGGGTCATAGATTAATATCTGATAGAGTCATAGTTTCAGGATCACAAGAAGTAAAATGCAGGAGAGGAAAGCAAGTTTACAATTACTCTAGGGTTTTAGCAACCCTTGTACCAAATGGTGGCTCAGAAATTGCTCAAAATTTTGATGAAGAGCAGCATGATGTGGGGTTTAATTATTAAGCACTGTAAAGTGATACTATGTTCTTGACATGGTCAGCATGGCTTCCACAGGTGGCTGAGCATGCACAGCACAGCCAACCATAATGCAAAGCAAACTGAGGTTTGTATCTATTGCTTACATCCTTTTAACACCTAGCTTTGTGTTGGAGTCCTTGACACAATATTATTCCTTCCATGTTTTTCTTGACTTACTAGAAATATTTCCCCATGACAAGTAAATGAAATTGATTCTCTGATTAAATGACTCAAGTGAGTCCTTGAGAGTTAGTTCTGCTTCTCAGTGACAGATGAGTCAGCAAGGTTTATTGAGTCTCCACTGGGCAAGAGGTTATTTCCAAGGTGTTAAATGAACCTGTAAGAACAATAACTTTGTCGTCTTCCTAACACATCCACATTTGGAATTCAGCCACTATTTCTGTCCCTATGCCAGGCTGACACCTAATTCTCTCAATGTTACGGGGAAAGGGAAAGTTGTCTTGACAACCATTTGGAAAAAGTCAACTAGAGGAATTTACTTAGCTTAAAACTACAGTCTTAGCAACTAACCCCTTCTTGTAGTTTAGGTTACTGTCTGGTAGAGCTCTCTTTTTTTCAAATAATGAATTAAAAATTTCAAAGTAGGAAATACAGACATCAAGTGTTACACCAACAAGAAGTGTACTTATTGGTACCCTTCCCACCCAATCCAATCCCACATATAACCACTGACCCGATTTTCTGTATGCACTTCCAGAGATTTTAAATGCACATGAAGGGAAAATAGGTGTATGATTCTTCCCTCCCTCTCTGTCAATATTAATACTGCCATGCTGTGGACAGTGTCATGAAAAACTTACAAATGATATTTCCTGAAGATTTTTGCATGCAGACCAGGATAAAAGAAGTGCCTACCTCTAGTGTTTAAATGGCTCCTATCTGCTAAGAAATTATATGGATACACCACGATTAATTTAACCAGTTTCTTCTTGATGGATTGATATATATCCTTTGGATATTATGAAGAGTGTACAAAGGAAACCTTGGTGTAAGTGTCACCTTTCTCATGTAGTGATATGTTGATAGGAATAACTATTGGAATGGGATCACTGAGGCATCTTAAGTTTTGAGAAGTACTGACAAGGCACCCTCCACACAGTGTGTAAACTCCCATCCACAGTATATAAGAAAGCCTGTAGGTCCAGTCCCACCCAAATTATATGCTGTTATACAAGCTTTTCTGCCCTTTTTTTTTTTTGTGAATGTTAGAAAGGATACAGATTTTTATCTCAGTGACTTCTGAGAAATGGAAAGGCAGATAAATTAAGAGCCCAGTGGAGCTGGAATCCAGGCTTACCTTTCAGTCCAAAACCTTTCCCCTGAGAGGGTTTGCACACAACACGTGGTAGGGTAGATGGAGATATGGGTATATGGGTGGACAGAGGCTCACTGGACGCAGATGGAATGGTTGGTGCTTTCTTTTCCCCAGCGTTGCAGATCAAACTCCGGGCCTTGTGCATGTTATTAGACCATCTCTCCAGCACCGAGCTGCACCCTCAGGGGTGTTGCTTTAATTTAATCTACATTATAAAAAGTCTGCTCAAACATCGTTTTGAGTTTCAGGACTTCTTTCCTTCTATATCCTGGGCTGATGCTGTATTTTTCTAACTCATGGTAGTTTCTATATGAAAACCATGGAAAGTCATACTGGGCTTGCTCCTCCTGTCATTCATGAGAGTTCTTTGTTGAGTCTCTTGGGTTTTCCTGTCCCAGAAACCATGCCTTCCCTTTTTCAAGTCTTGTCTAATTATTTGGATGACAGTGGTGGACATGATGCTGTCTTCTTGGGCCTAGTGATAACAGATTTTTCTTTCTCCATTGACATGTTTCTGAGTTGAGAGCATATTTTGTCATTTTGGAAAATAATTTGTTTAACCTAATTCCTTCGAATTAAAAATATTTGTAAAAAAATAAAAAGAATGATAGTGATTCTTTCTAAAAGTAGATCAAAGACCTTAATGTAAGACCCCAAACTCTGAAACCACTAGAGGGAAACTTTGATCAAAATATTTCAAAATGTAGAAACAAACAAAGACTTTTTTTTTAAAGATTATTTATTTATTGTGTATACAGTGTTCTGCTGGCATGTACACATTCACTCCAGAAGAGGGCACCAGATCTCAATGTAGATGGTTGTGAGCCACCATGTGGTTGCTGGGAATTGAACTCGGGACCTTTGGAAGAACAGCCAGTGTTCTTAACCTCTGAGCCATCTCTCCAGCCCATAAACAAAGACTTTTTGAAAGGTTCCAATAGCTCAGGGAATACTTGCAAGAACTGAAAAAAAAAATCAGGTTTCACAAAATTAAAAGTTTCTGCACATTAAAAGAAACACCATATATAGAGAGGGGACAGCCCACCGAACAAAAGATAGTCTTTGCCAATTAAACATCTGGCAGAGCAGTAATATCTAGCATCTATAAAGAGTGCAAAAAATTAAACACCAAACCCCCAAACCAATTAATAATAAGTGAGCAAATAAACTGAACAAAAGAAGAAATGTAAATGAGCAACAGAGGATGAAACATGTTCCATATTCTTAGCCGCCAAGGAAATGTGAGTTAGAACCATATTAAGAGTCCATCTCACTCTGGTTTGAGTGGGCATCATCCAGGAAGCAGATGGTAACAGGCACTGGTAAGGATTCGTGTGTGTGTGTGTGTGTGCAACCTGAAAGCAGGAAGGAGGCTATTTTGTAGGAGGGGAAGGGCCAGCATGATGGTGAAGAAGAGGCAGGGGAGGGTAGTTGGTAAGGTGAATATGAACAAGGTGGAATAATGCATATGAATGAAGGTATCACAAAAAGCAATTATTGAATGCCAACTGAAAAGGTAATTTAAAACAGGATGGATATTGAATCTCAAAAAATTAAACCCAGAATTATGATCTTTGTAACTCCATTGTTGAATGTATACTCAGAAGAGTTAAAAAACATGAACTTGAACAGATATTTGTGGGCACATTATTCCAATATGAAAATGTGAACATATTCCAACTGCCTTCAGATGAGTGGATAAATAGATAAGCAAAATATACTACACATAGGAAGGGCTATCCTTTCACCAAATAAGAAGGCTGTTTTGATGCACACTGCATATGGATGTACTTGAAGACATTGTACTAAGTGAAATTGATGCTTACTATATGCTTCCATTTATGTAGGGATTCTGGAGTCCAATTAATAGAGAGAAAAGGTAACATGCTGGTTGTTAGGTGTATTAAAATTAAATAATTACCAGTATTTACAGTATAATTATTTGGTCAATAGTGTTAATCCTTAACCTGCCATTATAAATAAACACACAGACACCTGATGTATTTTAACAAGCCTTAGCCTGGATTGTGCAATCTTAGCCCATATAAACTAGTTTATAATTCTGTCCCCCCAATAAAATCCTGTATCATATACATATGTCCCCTTGGCTGTTATTCTCCATACTATGCCGATGTTCCAGGCTCTGCGGAGAAATATCTTTCATTAACCCAATGTCTCCCTTCTCCTCCTTCTCCCTCATGCTTCTTCTCTCCTTCTTCTTCTCTGTTCCAAAAGCCCACCAACATTTTCCCCACCTACTTCTCTTTTACCCAATCCAGACTACAGTATTTTATTCAACCAATCAACTTTAAATTAGGTAGAGCAAGGTTTACACAACAAAGTTCATCTGGGCAGCAACCAGATCTTGGGACCAATAATTAGCAATAGAATACAAACAGCTTTCAGATCACCCTAACAGTCGGGGAGTAGGAATTGCAGGGAATGAGGCATTATTGCTTACTGGATACAGAGTTTCCTTTGGGGAGTTTTCTGATATGCATGGTGGTAATCCATACCCAACAATATGAATGTATTTAAATATCATTGACTGCACTTTTAGAATAAGCTGGTAAATTTGATGTTATGTGTATTTCACCACCACAAAAAAGAAATGATATGCCAGGCGGTGGTGGCGCACGCCTTTAATCCCAGCACTTGGGAGGCAGAGGCAGGCGGATCTTTGCGAGTTCGAGGCCAGCCTGGTCTACAAAGCGAGTCCAGGACAGCCAGAGCTGTTAAACAGAGAAACCCTGTCTCGAAAAACAAAAAAAAAAAAAAAAAAGAAATGATAGTGAGTTTTGTCAAATTTATATTCAGCATACATAAAAGGGATCTGAGCTTCCCTTTGGTCCCAAAACACAGTGAATTAACCTAATAGTTTGCTCTAATTCTGAATTCTTATATTTTTTGACTTTAACCCTACTAGATTTGACTTAATTTATTTTCAGTGCTGTTGTTGGCCCATGCCTGTGTTCCCAGCACCCCACAGGTGAAGACAGGACCATAAAATCCACTCTGGAGCACAGAGGGAAATCTGACCTCAAACACTCCCTCCCCAGAAAAGGCAGAGAGCAATTGCATTGCTGATGGTAAAAACGTGACACTCATAAGTGAGATGTTGGCATTCTCCTTATCCCCTCTTCCTTTTCCTTTGTTCCTGTGCTTTCCTTCATTCCCTTTATCTTGCTTGCTCTTCTTATGAGTCTCCTTAATAGATGCATTACTTTTTTCTGATTTAACTATATCATCATCTCTAGAATCTTTCAGCTGCAGTTCTGCTTAGTCACAAAATTTTGAAGGTTTTGGCCTGTTTTCCTGTTTAAATTACTCTCAATCAATTTTTAATAAAAAAATGTAATCTAAAAAAGTCAAGATATTTTAAAAAAAGGATATTGTTTCAAGAAGAGGTGAGCTCTTTAATGCTGCCGGTGGAAAATCAAATGGTGGGTCAGAAGCCTTTGCTGACCTCCTTCTGAGAGCCTGGGTATATCTTATATACAGGGAAAAAAGCCACAGCTAAGGCTAAGCCTGAGTTGGTGGAGATGGAGAAGTCAATGAGCAACCAAAAGGCAATCAGATGAATACTGATCGGATGCCAGCCCAAGGTCCACAATGAGGAGCTCCTGGGGGCATCTGGGAAGCCTTCGGTGCAGAACCTTCTCTTCATTTCTCACTTTGTACAATTCAGCTATCTCTTGGGATCAACAGAGGATTTTTTCCATGGCACCCTCCCCAGCAAGGATGGCCAAGCCCATACATGTTCAAGTCCATTATACAAAATGTTGTACAGATAGAAACCTACCATAACTATCCTAGGAAAAACTCCACCTAGCCGTGAGTCATGAACCTGTTGCAGGTTAGTGGAACACCTTACCCTAGATGGGGAGCCATATCAAGCCCCAGCACAAGAGGAAGCTCTTGGCCCTCACATGATTGACAAACTGAGGGAGTATGATATGTGAGGGCCCACCTCATCTGAGAAGGAGAGGACTGAGAAGAGGATTGGTGAGAGAGGGAGGATGAGGGGAGGGAGATGTGGACTGGGAGGGGAGGAGGGAGGAAAATATGTTCGAGAGCTAACTTGAAAAAAATGAATTAATTTTAAAAAAGGGTTAACTAAGCATAAAATATAATAAAAATAAAATATAAAATTTTCAAATGATAATTTACCAAAGGCATACTTGCCTTACTGGCATGAAAGGAAAAATGGTCTTAATTTCAGGTTAGAATATTAGACTTCAGGTTGCCACATAGCTCACACATTCTTGGATATCAGATTATAAGGTTTTTTTTTCCTATATATAAAGGATATTTTTGTTGTTTGGTATTAAAAATGCAGTTAAGAGATTTAAAATGTAGGTAAATTAAGGGTTACTCAGTTCAAACTGGTTTTCTAAATCTCTAAGAGTTGAAGTAATTTGGAGCTAAGATGAAATATTTGAGAAGGGTGGTTTTAGCCCATACCTTTAATTCCAGCAGAGACAGGAGGATCACTATAGAGTTGTCTTTAAATTCTAGAGTTACAATGAACAGGGTGATGATGATTCACACCTTTAATCCCAACACAGTGGAGACAGAAACATTCAGATCTCTGAGTCCAAGGCCAGCGTGATACAGAGCAAGCTCCAAATAGAGAAAAACTTAGATTCAGGTGTGGAGGTATGCACCTTTAATCCCAACAATTGGGAGGCCTTTGATCCTAACACCTGGGAGGCAGAGACAAGCACATAGTATTTACAATGATTTAAGATTATAAGCTGCTTGCAAAAGGCATGCTGAAATTCAAAGTGAATTGTCCTTTCAGATCTCAAAATATATACACTTAAAGGTATGTTTAGTTCCAAAATATCACATTTTTAAATCTCAATTGAAAGATAATGCTTTTTATATTGTCAAAAAACCCAATTTGCTCTAGGAAAGATACTACCTGCCCATAAAGTAGCATTCTAGAGTTAGGATTATTAGTGCAGGGCTCTGTTCTTATCTTTCCAGGAGATTAAAAGTATCCAACTAAGAAGTCCAGGGACAACTGGACAACTGAAACTTCTGAAGAAAAGGGACCAGACACCAAAGACAAGTAGCCCAGACGATCCAGCCTAACAGATTGCCTCAATAGCTGTTTCCTCAAAAATCTACAACCAGAATAACTCAAAATGGCTAACTAAGATGTCTCAGCCCCCACTTACTGTTCCAGACAGGACTTCAGTAAAGCACTGAACTTTCCCACCCAAAGTTCAGCTTCTGACTACAAACTTGTTAGGACATTTAAATAGCTGAGCACAAAAAGACTAAATATCAAATGTTACTATTAATATTCTTAATCATTTTCCATTCTTATTTGGGACCCCAAATAGGTTTCCTACATCCCAAATCAGCAGGAAGCAATTTTAAGAGAGTGATGTCCCATAGAAGCTGGGGTGGGTGATTTTCCCCTCCTTTGGTCATTTGATGGGTTATAGATGTTTATTGTTATTTAGGGGGACTGGTTACAAGTTGTTAAATGGTCTTGTTAAGCAAGGTTTAGGAGGTTAGACCCAGGGATTTATCTCTTTTTCTTTTCTCTATCCTTCTTTCTCTCCTATGTAGAGGGTGGGGAACACTTGAAAAAAAAAAGATATATAGACATGATATAGGAATGAAAAAGAAAAAGGGATAGATTATTGAATATGCTCTTATATCTTGGTATATTGATACAAAATTAAGATTATATTTGGCTGCATTGGTTACTGATCTTTGTATACTGATACAAAATTAAGGTTAACTCTTTTTTAAGATATACCTATGTAATGTTTAAAAATGCAATGTGAAGTTTTGGCCTTTTGATAGCAACTGTCACAAACTGGTTAGGATAATTAAGAAATGCAAACTAATAGTCATTCAATCATGTCATTTTGTTAGGTACTAGCATAGTATATCACAAATGTTAATCAGAAATCAAGTTGTTAAGAGACAAGCAACATTTGCTTATTCAAATATATGGAGATAGATAGGTGGTCTTCAAAAATATCAAGAGAGCTGTAGAATATGGCATTCAAAGATGTTTTCTTAAGATTTTTTTGATATTGAGGCATGTCTCCTGACAGCACCCCCCATTCTACTCCAAGTAGATGATGAGCATCAAAGAATCTCCATTTGGAGATGGCTGCATTAGTGGCAAGGTTGTCACTGGGCAAGAGAAATCCCTTGCTTCAACTGTAGACAGAATGCTGTCCAAAATGGACAAAACTTGGAAGCAGGTAAGTCAACAGGCTAGTTCTTCCAAGGCAGGGTAGGCAAGTCCTTCATAATTCCTGTTTACAATTAATGTCTGTCAGAGGTATTGGGCCAAAAGGCTGAAGATAAATGCTCCAACATATTGAGAGAAATTAGGGACTGTCCAGGTAGCCAATTGTCTGTCAACTCAAGACAACTCTGAGAGTCTATCTCACACCTGTCAGAATGGCTAAGATCAAAAGCTCAAATGACAGCACAAGCTGGCGAGGGTGTGGAGAAAAGGAACCCTCCTCCATTGCTGATGGGAGTGCAGGCTTGTACAACCACTATGGAAATCAGCCTGGTGATATCTTAGAAAACTTGGAATAGCTCTACCTCAAGACCCAGCCATTCCACTTCTGGGTATACATCCAGATGATTCCTCACCAAACCACAAGGAAGGTTCCACATCTATGTTCATAGCAGCCTTATTTGTAATAGCTAGAAACTAGAAACAACCTAGATATCCCTCAACCAACAAATGGATAAAAAAAAAACAAAAAACTGTGGTACATCTACACAATGGATTACTACTTAGCTATCAGAATCAATGAAATCATGCAATTTTCAGTGATTTCTTAGTTTAGGAAGCTGCTGGCTCTGCACTTCCTGTTTATTTAGATATATCTATCCTTCTCAGGTGTCTGATGTAGTTGAAGACTAGATAGTTATAGTCTCACAGTTAAATATTAAGTTGTTTAGGAATTGAAAGGATGTTCTATGTCTAAGAAGATGTTTTTAAGTTGGTAATGCAAATTAGGATGGAGACTGAGTAAGGTATAGAACTTTAAACTCATTGAGATAGATAGATAATAGAATATTAACATCAGTTGCCAAATATGTATGGACTGGACATTGGGAATGTATATTATATTTTATAGTTTTCATAATTGTGGCCTAATTGTTCTTATTGTTTTGTATTGTATTTATTGTTATAAAAAAAAAACAAAGCAAATTGGAGGGTGAGGAGGAAGAGAGTAGGAGTGTGGGACTAGGAGGGGGATGAGGGAGGGGACTATGATTGAGATGTGGCTTGAAGAAATAAATAAATGTTAAAAAAAAACAAAAAAGGAAAAAATGTTGTAGTATTTACATAATCAGCATATATGCTGTATACTTTTAAATCACCTCCCAACAATGTAAAATAGCCAATAAAATGCAAATTATATGTAAAGTTTTGTGTTACTGTATTGTTTAGGGAATTATCATAAGAGAATCAGTGTGTGCATATTCAGGACCCATATGCTATTGTTTCAAATGCTTTCAGTCCAGGATTCATTGAGCTCACAAATGTGGACTCCAGAGCTGAGGGACCCACAGTTAGGTAGGCCCCTCACCTAAGCTCAGAATTGGTGTATAGATCTTCTACTTTCCTAGTGTTGTGCCTTCTGTGTGATCCCAGACTCCCATATGATCCCCACAGAGTCAAATCATCTGCCATGGCTATGGGGCAGCCAGTGGGGATGTCAACAAAGGGTGGAGTCCAGGGTCCATCCAATCTGCCTTAGGAACAAGGGGGTCTGCTTAGGCACTCCCAGGGAGTGACTAACGGCCTTGCTTTGCCTATTTAGTGCAGCTCTCAATACACAGAATGCTCCTCCCAGGTCTCTATTACATTTTCCTGTTTCTTCAGAACTTCCAGCAGGCCGCTTGAAAGTCATACAGTTTCCTTAGCTTGTGCTCTCTGCACATCCTGCAGCTTCTGTCACTTCAAAAGGTTGCCCAGAGTTACACCGGGTGAAATCTTGAACTTCCAGAAGATTCTCAGTGCCGACTCTGGTCCTCTTGAGTCACGGCAGCCAGAGGTGTGCTGTCTGCTCATTAAGACGACGGCAGATTGGGAATGGCACACATCACTTTCAGTTAATCTTGCTCCTTAGAATCTGCATATAAAAGGAATTGCCTGCATTTTAGACTGAGCATTCCCCCCCCACCATGGGTGAAAATCTGACGTTGGAAAATAAAATCAATTCTACACCCAATTCTACAGCAATATATTCTAAGTAAAATGCAACACAGCTGGCCCTTCAGAGCCTGGGCACTGTACCCATGCATCAACCAACTGCAGATGGAAATTTTTATGGGGGGAAAGTAATGCTTCTGTCCTGGACATGTACAGACTTGTGTTCGTGTCCTTATTCCCCAAATAACGCAGCATAAGATCAGTTCCCACCACACTCCCACACTGTATGCAATATTATAAATAATCAGACATGATTTAAAGTATACTGAAGGATTTTCATAGGTTGTATCCAAATACTTCTCCATTTTATCTGAGGGATTTGAGCACTGGTCAGTCACTGACGGATATTGAGGGTATACTGTGTGGAACACATTCAAATTCTTTTCCAGAGGATTAGCTACAAGAGCCAGACACTAATGTGGGTTTTGGAATACGTTGGCTTAGTGTAATTATAAATGTACATAAACTGGTGATTCATGAGCTTTCAAATTATACATCTGCATTTAATTTTATGTTGAAGTGTTTTTAAATCCTCAGAAAATGATGTTACCAAATGTTTCTGGCTCACTAAATGTTCTGTTTTTTTTAAAAAGTCTTAATCAAAGGCAAAGACTCATCCAACACCTTCATATAAAATTTGATGAGTGGGAGATACTTTCTTGTAATGTAAATATATTGGGCCGAAGGAATTCAGGGAGAAACTTCTTGAATTTTAAACACAATAACCCGCCAAATGGATTGTTGCTGTTTTGGGTTTCTACTTAAACCGGCTGTAAGAAAACAGCAGGAAATGATTGTGACACAATTGTGAAAGCGCAGATTAGGCCATCGTGGACACTATCACCCCTCCACCCCCCTGACTGTCACACTTGGGTAGGATCCTTTTTGGCCTTTGCTGGCCGAAATTATCTGGTTGCAGCCAGAAAATCAACCAAACATATTGCCACTGGGTGGCACAATTGGAAGTCTGTATAGAGATCCAACCTCTAAAGGAGCCCCTCTCGGACTGGGAACTATAAACACCGGAGCTGCTGCCCATCCTAATCGCTTTCTCTTTGGGACTGTTTATAAAAGGGCGGAAGTCTGTGGCTTTTCAAAGAGTGTGGATTTCACTCTGGAAGTCTTTCTGTTGTGATTATCTGAAATTAGCTAGAGCTCCCCCCTCCTTTAAAGTTTATCTTCCTTTTGATCTGAGAATTGCAAGTAGTGAAGTCTGACACAGGTTTTGAATATGGTCATGAACTTGTGGACAGAAACAGCGGTAAACGTTCCCTGCCATTGCTCTCTGTCCCAGAGGTGTAGGATGGTATATACTGGCTATGTGAAGCTGCTTTAAGTTAATTAACACTCAGTGAATTAGGAATCCAGACTTTGTTACTGTAACCCTACTCGGAGCAGGGGACGCCTGATGTGGCAGTAGGCATATTGTACAATGCAGACAGCAGTTCCACCCCTGGAAAGTTCAGGGAGATGGAAGAGGTGATATCTGCTCATGCCACCCAAGGACACTGGGAGGTCATGCCCAGAAGTTCAGTCTGTAAACCAGCTGCTGAGGCATCTGCGACAGGAGGACCACCCATTATAGGCTTTCCTGGATGTGATGGTGCATCTTCATTTTTAACTTGACTAGATTTAGACTCAGTATGGAAGCACACCTCTGACTGTGTTTGTGCGGTTGTTTCCAGAAAGACTGAACTGAAGAAGGAAGATGCACCCTGAACATGGTCAGCACCACCAACAAGGTCCTGACTGGATAAGAGAGCAAGCAAACTGAGCATGTGCACCCTCTGTCTGCCTCCGGACTGCAAAGTGTGGCCAGCATCCGGAATTCCTGCGGGAAGTGTTTCCCACCGTGACAGACAATACCCCCCACCCCACAACTGTGAGCCACAATAAACCATTCCTTTCTTAAGTTACCTCTACCACAGCAACGAGAAAACTAACGAATTTACTAGGCTGTAGAGCAAGGTCGAAGCTAGCTGGTGTAACAGTGGGACCCTGCCCTAAATGCAAAAAGGGCTGGGAATGTAGCTTGGGGAGGACACTTACCTATAAAGCTCTAGGTTCAATCCTAGCACTGGGGAAACAAAAGAGCCCAGTGTACATTTGCTTAACATTTAAATTATGCTAAATAAACACATTTTCATTCTTGTCATATTATGTTCCCGAAGCTTCAGAGCCACAGTGCGCTAACACATAGACTTTGGGTAATAGTTTTGATTGACAAAATTACCTTCGGGTCAAACGTACATATTTCATAATAATTAGTCCAGAATCAGTATCACCAGGATTTGGGTAGTTAATACAATTATTCAGTCATTCCTGATCCCTCTAGGTTCATGTTTATATCATACGTTTTTGATCCCTGTCATATCTGCTCTCCATTTTGTTTTTTTACACTCCCTTTTTTTTCCATTCTATTTTGTTTTTAACCTTAAGTGTTTCATTTCAGTCCAGCAGGGAGGACAGTTCACCTTTCCCAGCCCTTAGCTCTCCAGGATTGGTTAGAACATGCTTCTGATGCTCCCATTGAGAATATCATATTTACCAGCTGAATGACTGGATTGTAAGGAGACAATTTTCCTAAGAGTTTTATTTACATGTTGTTAAGAGAAGGCAGCTTGGTGAAAAAATGAAGATTTTCAGGTAACAGCATGATTTCTTAACTGAGAAACTTCCCATTTTCAGGAGGCTGGTATTGGAAGGATTACAGATATATCTGATTCTGAACTCATTAAACATGTTTGTGTGTTCACCCTCGTGCATAGCACCCGGTGATTCAAAAACATATTAAAAAATGGCTCCAGTTGGGGGGGCTCTATACTCTAGTAAAAATGAGTGCATATTTGAACAAAAAATCCCACTCAATATTTAGTTTGCCAAGGGATGGAACTGTGGATGGTCTGTATGACGATTAGTTGAGTATAATTTACTAATGATGACACAGATTTTACAAGAGAGATAAGACCCAATCTTATTATTTTAAAGACTCCTCTACTCTTTCTCTAGAATAGCAGTTCTGAAATAAGACTACACATTCAGTTTTCTTTTTTTTTTTGGTTTTGTTTTGTTTTTCGAGACAGGGTTTCTCTGTGTAGCCCTGGCTGTCCTGGACTCAATTTGTAGACCAGGTTGGCCTCGAACTCGCAAAGATCCGCCTGCCTCTGCCTCCCAAGTGCTGGGATTAAAGGCGTGCGCCACCACTGCCCGGCACATTCAGTTTTCTTTAAGGGTTTCTGGAAAATTCTAGCATCCAGAACTAGCTCCTTGAATAGAGTTTCTCAAAATGTGATCCACAGATAATGACCAGCGAGAATCGCCTGGGAACATGAGGGAATGCAGGCTGTCAGACTCTCCCCTTACCCTCCTGAGAGTCTAGGTTTGAAGCCTAATCCACTGTGTGTTAGCAAACTCCTCAGGGATTCGGGCCCGTGGGGAACTTGAGGACCACCGCCCTGGAGCTTCTGGGTTACTGAATCTCTGTTTTGTCCTTTCAAAGGCTCTCTAGATGATTCTAACGCGGGGAGAGATTTAAGAACCACTGCTCTGAGAGACAAGTTGCTTCAGATTCCCTTTTGATGGGGAACTCTTCAGGTTGGGATGAGCTCAGAGAAGCATCTGTCTTAGCTGCTCACTCTATTGTGGTCTGTCCGGAAGATCATGCTTGTGTTCACATACGTGAGGGATCACAGGCTCAGATTTTGACGGAAGGTTGGAGCAAAACCCATTGGTAAATAATAGCTGCGCCCAGGCAGTGGCTCAAACACTCACGTGCGGTGTATGTCTGGGATTTTGTCAAGTACAGTTTCCGAGTCAGTGGGAGCACAGCAGTGTTGAGATTCTGCAGTCCCAGCAAGTTCTCAGGTGATGTGGCCGCTGTTGGCTGTGGGACTTTATGAGGTGAATTATAAACGGGAACTGTTCCATTTCTCCCATTCAACAGCTATTGAAAAAAGAGGCATGAATCTGAAAGAGAGCAAGGACGGGTGTATGCGAGTGCTTGGAGGGAAGGAATGAAGGAGGAAATGATGAACATACATTTTAATACAAACAAACAACAACAAAACCCTGGGCCTAACCTTGGATCTACTGAATAAGGACTTGCATTTTAAGAGATTCTCTATTGTCCAGAGGTGTTTTATGCTCTTGACAGAGTAAAGAAAGTATCCAAGTTTCTATAAGATACAGCTTTATGTGAATTTTGGTTGTCCAGAGGTTAGTTTTATATTGTTCAGAAGAGGAGGGTACAGAAGGCACATTAGGAAATGAATTGTTTGGGGCTGGGGAAATAGATCAGTCTATAAAATGTCTGTGGGACAAGCATGAGGACTTGAGTTTGAAACCCTAGTACCCATGTAAAACCTAGTGTGTGGTAGCACATGTGTCTAATCCTAGCATGGTAGATAGGCAGGAGATAGGGGATCCCAGGGGCTCACTGGCCACCCAGCCCTTGTGGTACATTAGTGATCTTTAGATTCAATGGGAGGCCCTGCCTCAAAAAACGAAGGTGGAGAGTGATACAAGAAGATAAACCAATGTCAGCTTCCAGTCTACACACACACACACACACACACACACACACACACACACACACACACGAGGACAGAGACAGAGTGACAGAGACACACAGATACAGAGAGACAGGGACAGGGAGAGGATGTGTTTGGATTTTGCACTTGTTAAAACCTATTACCTTAAGACAAAATATTTATATTGACTTTTTAAATAGGCAAAGTGAGTGAATACGAGTTTCAGTTATTTGTTGCTTCAGAAAATCCCAAGTGATCGGGCTGGAGAACATTTTAATTGATCCATTAAGAATATATTTAAATTAGGCTGGAGAGATGGCTCAGTGGTTAAGAATATATTTAAATTACTGATGGATCACTAAAAAATTAATTTGCTAATAAATGTGGTGTATTGTTTAAAATAAACACAATGAAGTGTGGCATTTCAGCATTCCAATATATCACATTAAAATATTAACTCTCAAGTTTTGAAGCAGCAAATTAAAAGAAGCTGCTTATGTCTCGTCACATGACATTCCATTAACAGCTTTTGGATTTGGAGTGTGTATGTGTCGATTTTTAGTTTCTACTCAGAAGAAATGCAAACCTCAATTATTCAAAAATTCCAACACTGATATAATTCTCTTTATGAATAACAAACATTTAAAAAGTGTCTTAGTTTGAATGACTCAAATGTTTAATCAAAGCCTTGATAAACTTTAATGGTCTTTGGTCGCATTTAAAATATCAAATAGAATACCGTGATCTCAATAATGTGATTTTAATATAATGAATTCGTGGAACTCATAGCTGGAAAAGACAGAAGGTTTTGAATCCAGTTACTTCACTTAATAGATGAGGAAACAGCCAGAAAAAACTCAAGTCTCTTCCAAAGTCCCAGCGAGCAGGCTTTTAGCTCCTGCGGGGTTGAGGCCAAGAGGGGGAGGGGCAGACGCTTGGAGTCTGTGGGGCCCCAGGGGTGAAGCTTCTCACCTTCCAAGGAGTGGGCCGGCCTCTCTCCAGTACAGAGGAAAGCCTTGAAAGCTCCGCCTTTAAAGGCCAATGTGGAAAATCACTTTTGGAGAACCTAAATCCACATCTGCCTGGCTTTGGACCCACAGGAATTACAGAAATCACCTCTTCTTTGCCCACCAATTATGGTGATTAAATTACTATAAAAATCAAACTTGAAAGAGAGCATGGTTCTACCAGATGACGGGACAGGAGGGGTTGGGGCTGCTCCTAGTTATCCCTGTAGTTCTAAATGGCCAGTCCCAGTCTTAGAATGAGTTGCAGCATGTCTTATTCAAATGCATACACAATATGTGTTTAGTAAGCAGACCTATTGGTTTCGGTAAGTGCCATTAGACTAGCCCAATTCATAAGCATGACTTTTGAGGCCACATGACATTTAGGTTCCTCAGATTTTTGGCACAGTCAGCTAAAACACAACAGAAAAGCAGAGCAGCATGCCATTATAATTTCATTTTACTGCAAGAAAGAAGCCATTAAACATTCTTCTAAAATACTGTAACAATAAATCAAGAGGGAGGGATTGGATTATCCAGCCTTGTTCTAGTTAATGCTCAAGCACCTTTATGCTCAGAGCTGGTACTCCGATGGTTTCTGACGTGGTCATATGTAAGAATACACAACGTCCTGTAAATGGCCTTTCGATTAGGTTGTTTGATACAAATACATCTGTGCTTGTGGAAGATGAATAGGAACTTTATACTGTGCTGGGACTTCTACAAGTCTGTAAAAGAACAGGATTGATGTAAGTATTCAGTTTGCCTCCAATGGCCTATTTCTTACTGTCTAAAAGCCTGTGGACACAATCCAACACACACACAAATGCATATGTATTTAACTTAGGATTACTGCGAATAAGAACTTGAGAAATGTGGGACCCCATTAATGTTAACCATGTTTTATAATATTTTTGCACAAGTGTTCAAAATAAAATTTGAACATGTGTAAAGAAACTACCCATTTAATTTTCATTGACAGTGAAAAGAAATAAATACAGTTTAGAAAATTAATAAAAAAATCAGATAATATTGCTAAGAACAGCCACTTTTGACCCACTCCTATGTTACCATTCAGAACAGTATAACAGTTCAGATGTGTAAACAGTATACTTATAGTTGAGGAAAACTAGAACAGACATAGGCTCCAGACTGTTCACTGTGCTTTAGACGTCTTCAACTAAAGACACTAGCACGTGTCTTGGTCAGCCAGGAGCTCCCCCTGCAGCAGTTGGGAATATGGAGACCTGCAAGCAGCTATTGTACAGAGAATGAGAAACCTTGGAACACTCAGCTCTAAATGGGACGTCTCTATCAAATCCTTCTCCTCGGGGCTCAGGGAACCTGTGAAAAAGGAGGCGGAAAGAGTGTAAGAGCCAGAGAGGGTGGAGGACATAAAGAAACAAGTCCCCCCGAATCAACAGGACCAAAGCTCATGATCTCACAGAGACTGAAGCGGCATGAAGGACCCGCTCGGCTCTGCATCAGCCCTCTGTGTATATACTACAGCTTCCGGTTCGGCGTTCCCTAAATGTGAGAGGGAGTGGGTCTCTGATTCTTGTGCCTTCTCTTGGGCTCTTTTGCTTCTGTTGATTTGTTTTGTCTACTTCTGATGTGTTAGCTTTTGTTTTATTTTATCTCATTATAGTTTGTTTTATTTTATTATTAAAATTATGTGAGCACAGTCTTAAGTAAAAAAGATAAGTAAGAATCCTGATAATTTTTTTTCCTTACCGGAACATAGAAATTGTTTATGGTTTAAATATGCATCAAAATAACACAAATTTACGAGAAAAGAAAATGGATATATTTGACTCAAATCATGGATTTATAGCACAAGAGGATGTATCTAATGACAGCAGGTGAAAATGTTCACCTTCATGAGTGACCAAAACAACTTTTACTTTAAAAAAGATGCTTTCCCTAGGGGAAAACTAAGAATGCTGTTCTGCTAAAGGAGCACAGCAATAAAATGACTCCTTAATGACACTCTGCTACACTCATAGATCAGCACCTGCCTCAAACAGGAACAGATGCAGAAACCTACAATTGGACATTATGCAGAGAGTGGGAGACTTTGGAACATTCAGTCCTAAATAGGATTGTCTCCATCAAATCTCTCCCCTCAGGGCTCAGAGAACCCTGCAGAAGAGGAGGCAGAAAGAGTGTAAAAGCCAGAGGGGGTGGAAGATACCAAGGGAACAAGGCCATCTAGACACAGCAGGACTGATCCACAATATGAACTCACAAAGACTGAGGCAGCATGCACAGGGCCTGCCTGAGTCTGCACTAGATGGGGTCCCAGCACTAAGAAAGAAAGTGGACACAAGCCCCCATTCTTAACCTAGAAGTTATCTCCAACTGATGACTGCTCGCAAAGGAAACATTAGTTTTGTAACTTTGGAAAATGTACATCTATTTTCAGTTTGACCTCTGTTATGAATTATAAAGACAAGGAATTCCAATTTTACCCTAAGCACAACCTAGGAATATTTACCATCTCTCTTTCAGTGAAGCTCTTTAAATTCCCTTCTCTTTCTCTTTCTTTCTTTCTCTCTCTCTCTTTTTAAACATTTATTTATTTCTTCAAGTTACATCTGAATCATAGTTCCCTCCCTCCTCCCCTCTCGGTCCCACCCTTCTACCCTCTTCCCCATCACCCGCCTATCTGCTTTTTTTTTTTCTTAATTCAAGGTGTATCTTTTTTCCTCCCAACAGCTCTCCCAACAGTTCAATGAAAGGCTCTTTTTCTTATAACAATAAATACAATATAAAACAATAAGAACAATTAGGCCACAATTATGAAAATTATAAGGTATAACATACATTCCTGATGTCCAGTCCATACATATTTGGCAATTGCTACTTATATTCCATTATCTATCTATCTCAATGAGTTTAAAGTTCTGTACTTCGCTGTTTTCATCCTAACTTGCATTACCAACTTAACAACATTTTCTTAGACCTAGAATATCTTTTCAATTCTAAGCAGTTAATTTAACTGTGACACTATAACTATCTAGTCATCAACCACATCACAGACCTGGGAAGGATAAATATATCGGAATAAACAGGAAATGCAGAGCCAGCAGCTTCCAAAACTGAGAAATGACAGACAATTGCCTTCCTGGACAGTCCCCAGTTTCTCTCAATACATTGGATTATCTATCTTTAGCCTTTTGGCCGAGTATCTCTGACAGACATTAATTGTGAAGCAGGAATTATGAAGGACTTGCTTGCCCTCTCGGCAGAGCTAGACTGTCAACTTACCTGCACCCTTCTCTTACAATTCATGTCCATAGCTTTTCCTGTTCTTCTGGGGTAGGTCAGGTTTTATGTTAATCCTCATGCTGGGATGCAATTTAGAATCCTCTTCTTGGCTTGCTTTTGTTTTGGATCCTCTTTTACAGTCTCCAAGACTCTCATCCTCTTCTCCTTTTCTGTCTCTTCCTCCTTGCCCTCCTCTCCTTTGTCCCTCTTTTGTCTCTTCATAGCACATCTAGGAAAGCCTATTGTTTAATGCAGAACAATGTCTTGAGGAGAACCTACTATTTTTTTCAGTATCAGAGCAGTTGTCAACTCTGACAAGGCTTGTTTGAGACTTCTCAATCTGCAGCTTCATAAAGCTGCCCCAGAATTTTTTGAGGTCTGGGTAGGTACCTCACCCTGCAGCTGTGGTCTTCCCTTCTGTCATTCTTGGTTAGATAGAGTAAGTTGAAGAGTGTCACTACAGGAGGGAGCTGGGTGATACACAGTGGTGTATATAGACATTTCCTCTGAGCTGAGTTGAGACAGTCAACTTCCAAGGGAAGTTTCTTAATGTTCAGGACATATCAAAGGGAGGGTGGTTAAAACTCATGAAATGAACAACTCAGAAGTTTCAGGAAATCCCAGAAACTGACCAAATATGCTAGGCCTCTCCCTCTCCAAGCTTATATAAACAGTAAGGACTGCTAAGAGACACTTCCAGAGCAGGTGAGGTACCTGGAACAGATGATACTCTCCAACTTGCTGAGTTGCTTGCAAGTTGTGGAGCAAGCTCCAGAATTCCAGCTTTTGTGAACTTTCACCATGCCACTGGGATGTGCCACCCATGCTGGAGTGGGCTTTGCTGATACAGCAACCCTGGAGTCACTTCTGTTCCTGAAAGTAACCCCTCATCCATATTCCTATCAGTAACTTCAATAAACTTATTGGTTCACCAATTGGACTTTGGTAGTATCCTTAGTTGATTCCCTATGTGAGATTTGTAGTTATTTGGCTCACATTTCCACAGGAAAAGTGTCACACAACATTCCTGAAGTGACTCATTCATCCTATGTTCCAACAACTAACCTTTCCTACCCTCTCCCACTCAGCATTTGTCATCATTGAGAACATCATCTGTTTGCTTGCTTTTAAGATGTCATTATTTTATTTCATCTTTTTCATTCAATGTGTTCATTTACTTATCAATTAGTTCAAATAACATATTTTTATCATAAGCTCATGGAAATAATATCGAAGTGTCTAAAGTTTCCTCAGAGATACCAAGTATGACAATGTCATATACTAATCTATCTAGATATGCCTTTACATATAAGATAGTTCATTGGTATGTCCTTTCTTAGTTTTGGAAGCTGCAGGCCCTGCACTTCCTATATAAGCAGATATATTTATCCCTCTCAGGTCTCTGAGGTGGTTGAAGAATAGACAGCTAGAGTCTCATAGTTAAATTTTGAGTTGTTTAGGAATCAAGAGGGTGTTATAGATCTAAGAAGATACTCTTAAAAGTGTGTGGCAAGTTATTATGAATGTTGAGTCAGATATAGACCTTTAAACTCATGGAGATGGTTAGATAGTAGAATGTTAAAGTCAGGGGCCAAATATGTATAAATTGGACATTGGGAAGGTATACTGGGCCATTTAACTCTCATAAATGTGGCATATTTATATCTGTTGTTTTGTATAATACTTACTGTTATAAGAGAAGGAAGCATCTGTTGGACTGAAAGGGGAAACTTCTGGGGGGGAAGAGGGTGGAAGGGCGGGATAGGAAGGGGGAATAGGGAGGGGTCTGTGACTGAGATGTAACTTGAAGAAAAAAAAATAAAGTATTTAAAAAAAAAGAAAAAAAAGATAGTTTGTATATTTATGTATAAACCATATATGTATAGGCCTATATAAGTATTTTTTTAAAAATTCTTGCTATCCAAAGATAGAACATTGTTCTTTACAACTTGATTTTATGTGATAGTCTGCAGCTAATAGCTTTTTAGGTGGACGTCTGTTTTTCATTTTAAATTCAGTATTCTAGGGATGTTCGCTGACACTGATGTTGATGACACTGTTCACACTTGAGCAGAAAACCCAAATCTGTGAAATGAATATGAGTTGAACCAGCTATGGATTACTGAACATTCTTTAGGCCCCTCTTCCCTATTTTGCGTCTCCCAGAGGAGGACATGGGGGTTCTTTGGGGATCATAGCCTGCAGACCATAACATACACCTCTTCAAATGCTGGCTCTTACTCTGTCTGGCTTCCAGCTCATCCAGCCACCCTCCCTCTGCCGCTTCAACTTTCTCATGGGTGTTGACATCCTCCAGGACAAAGGCAGGTTCTAAAGGGGATATGGGAAAGAACCCAAGTCGGTACACGCAAATATAGTTTCATAGATGGTGAAAGGGGTTCACAGATGCATGGAAAGTGTGGGGAGGTTATTTGGAGGGGTATCTACTGGACATTAAACTTAGGTTTTCTTGTTTTTGTTTTTTTTTGTTTTTTTTTTTTGCAGTGTAAATGTGGCATGAACAGCTTCTGGCTGTTTGCGTAAAAACCACCCCTTTCCTTTTAACTTTATTGTTTGCTCTTAAATCTGACACAGTGTTGTATGAAAGATTAACTTTTAGCAGGCAAAGAGATGGATGCCACATACCCTTACTGATCTCAAATACCCTGCAGGCGGGCAGGCAGGCGGGCAGGCGGGCAGGCGGGCAGGCGGGCAGGCGGCAGGCAGGCAGGCAGGCAGGCGGCAGGCGGGCAGGCGGGCAGGCTGGCAGGCAGGCAGGCAGGCAGGCAGGCAGGCTGGCAGGCAGGCAGGCAGGCAGGCGGGCAGGCTGGCAGGCAGGCAGGCAGGCAGGCAGGCGGCAGGCGTGCAGGCTGGCAGGCAGGCAGGCAGGCAGGCAGGCTGGCAGGCAGGCAGGCAGGCAGGCAGGCAGGCAGGCAGGCGGCAGGCAGGCAGGCAGGCAGTCAGTCAGGCAGGCAGAGGGCAGGCAGGCAGTCAGTCAGGCAGGCAGGCAGGCAGGCAGGCAGGCAGGCAGGCAGGCAGCTTATTACAGCTATTCCGTGCTGGCACTTGCTGAGTCCCTCCAAAACCTGTGTTCAAATGCAGTCCTCAGTGTGTGGTACTGAAGTGGGACTTAAGTGGCTGATTAGGCTTCATACTACAAACCAATCACTGTGTTATTAAAGGGGGTGGCTTTTCCCTTCTGAACCTCTCACCATGTGAAGACATAGTACCTGTCATTTCGGGGGATGTAGCAGCAGGTTGGCATTTGAGGAGGAACCAGACTCTGTGCTAGATACTGAACTTGGTGGTGCTTTGATGTTGGGTTTTCCATTCTCCGAAACTGTGGGAAATAAATTTCAACTCTTTCATAGAATCATGCAAAAGGAGTCACCCAGCCACTGGCAGTTTTAGAATCCCAACTCAACATTTCTGGCACTGGGGCCTGACTGGGGCTGAATCTGTCATCTCTGCAGCTAAGTTATGCCCACACATACTGCTTGAGCTCTCTGTGGCTGGAACTCTGTTGAATTCCAAAGGCAAGGTTGGTTCCTGATCTCAGAGACTTACTGAGGAAGAAGAAGGACAATATTGGGACATTTAGTTACAGTCCCACTGACTTGTTCCCAGATAGGAGCATGGGCTACAGGGTCATGGGTCAGGAAGACTTTCTTTCCTTTCTAGAATTGGGAATGGGAATCAGAGCACTACACAAGCACTGTACCTCTGATTTATAACCAACCCAAGGAGAGCTGCTCAAGGCACAGGTAATGAATGACCCTAGAGACTCTGAAGTCAATTTAGAGGATGTGGGGAAGCTGGCAAGCTTTAGGTCTGGGGGACTCCTAAAGATAGCTATGAGGTGAATCTATGCTGAGACCTATTCAGAACAAATTAGGGTAGCATACAGGGCATGGCATGGATTTGGGGGCTCTTTCCTAAGGTAATGTGAGATCTTGGGTGAGTTTCAAATCAACTTAAGTAGATTTGCTTTGTAAAAACATGGGCCTGAAGTGTAAGTCAGAGTCTTTACGTGGCTGGTCCCTTCTCATGTTTCAGTATTTGAAGAAAAAAAATCAGGTTGAGCTTTCCAGAATGCTGAGAGCACAAAACATGGATATTATGGTCCTTAAACCAAAGCCAGCAAACAATTCCATAGCATTGACCTGGTGCCAGGCTCACCAGATCTGTTGAATTTTGCCAGCCTTTGGCATGTGGACTTGAGATGTTGCATTGGATTTAGATATTGCTACTTTTGCTTCATTTTAAAGAGGAAGAAGGTGAGGTGCCAGGAGAGGAAGTGGCTCATTCAAGCTTATAAATGGTGATCCTCAATTAAAACCAGGCAGAGTGACTCCAGTGTTTGTATTGTAGTGACTGGCCTAAGAGGCTACTCCTTCCATACAAGCTAAGTGGTCATTTCTTACCAGGCCATCAACATACCATTTCTTATCCAGCCCCACAAGCTCTTGCCCTTTGCAAGAATCCTACCAGGAAAAGCCCTTTTCTGTTTCTGCAGTGATGGAGACATTTTAAATGTGTCGACTAGGCTGTGGGGTTCTCAAATCTTTGGTTAAATATTATTTTGTGACTTTATATGATTTACTCACTTATCCAGCTTGTGGGGTTGGACTAGACAGGGTATGCTGATGACCTGGGGAGAGGTGACCACTTAGCTTGAAAGGAAGTAGTAGTTTCTTATGCCAATCACTGCTCATTTACCAATACTGAGGCTTCCTATTAAATCAGACTTTCTGTGATCGTGTTTTTGGAAGAGATTAACAGAAGCTGCTCTGCATAATGTGGGCGGGCCAGAGAACTGAACAGAACAAAGACTTAGCTTTCCCTGAGCAAGAGAAAACTCTATAACTGATTGCCTCAAGACCCAGACTTGGAGCATCATGGCTCCTGAGTCTGCCATCCCATCCTGTGAAGTTTTGCACTCATCAGCCTCCATAGGTCAGTAAGCCAATTTCTTATAGTCTCTATATGTACACCTATGTATCTATCTGTCTATATCTATCTGTCTGTCTGTCTGTCTATCCATCCATCCATCCTATTGGCTGATTCCTCTGTATAGCCCTAACATACCTCTATACTCTTATTGTTTGGCTCAGAGTCTATGCTTAGTAAATATGAGGGAATTAGTAAGCCAGGGGCACTTGCCCATACAGTGTTGTCCTCTGGATCTCCTCTTTCCTCTGGGTCCATCTGTATGTACAGCTGTCTTGCCTGATGTTGTGAAGCTTATCTCTTCCAGACTGAAACAATCTCACCTGGAAGAAAAAAGGAAGCTCATAGGACTCGGGAAGCTAATGAAACTTACCTTACATAGCTTAGGAAACTTCCGATGAGAGAAGATTCACAATGTAAAAAAAAGCAGCCAGAGATTTTGGGAAGTAGAGATACTTCGGTGGTGTTGACTGCAAGCTATATGGTTCCTACGAGTCATCACTTACAATGGGTAGACTTTTTGGTGATGTTGCTGTTTTGGGGTCACCCATACCCCTATAAGTATCTTTTCTTTCACCTGTGCTCCTCAAAGTAGTCCCAGTAAACTCCTGGACTTACTACCATTGATGTGTGTGGAATCGTTTCTTTGGTCTGACGTTGGAGCTTTGACTGAGAGGAGAGCACATTTGTCTACAGTTCCTGGGGAAAAGCCACACAGGACTTGGTTTGGGGTTTTTCTCCTCATGCTCACCCTCTTTCCTCTGGTGAGGTAGAGGTCTGCCCTGATCCCTGGCTCTGGGCTGACATCCTGCTTATCTCTCATCATCTTTCGAGTTTGAGGGCCTAATTGGCGATGCCTTATCCCTTTTACTGAACTTCCAGAGCAGTTCCCATCTAGGCCTCCCCTCCTCATAGGGTGGCTTCTCTCAGAACCTGGAGCTCCCATCTGGGCAAAGGTCAGGTTTCTTTTGCATACTTGTAAATCGTGCTTGACCTTGAGCTTAACACTCTGACTCCCTCCTTTACTACTTACCTAGCTGACCACACCCCTGGTGACAACTCCTGCTTTGAGTAGGCCTCTTTGGCCTCAGCATTCCCCTTTTCTCTTCTTGTTGCTCCTTGATGTCTTAGCAGGCCTGATATGAAGTTATCAAAGAGGGGTAGGTCATTCAGGTGTCTTACTATAAAAAAGGAAGGAGGTGAAACCTAGGCCAAAATGAGGCTTAAAACCAAGGGTAGGGGTATCCAGGGAGGGATGAGAATCCTCTCTACCATAGGAGGGGTGGGTGGTCCCATTGTGCTGGGCTTTGAAGCTAAGTGACATTTTGAGAGGAGCTTGAGATGGACCTCAGAGAGCCATGTGAAATGAAAAGCTGTGAAGAAGTCAGGGAGCCTGCAGGATAGGAGGCATTCAAAGATGTTTTCTTAACTTAAGATTTTTTGATATCGAGACATGTCAGCTCCTGACAGCACCCCCTATTCTACTCCAAGTAGAAGATGAGCATCGAAGAATCTCCAGTGGGAGATGGTTGAATTGGTGGTAAGCCTTTCTCTTGGCAAGAAAACCCCCTTGCTTCAACTGTAGACAGACTGCTGTCCAAAAATGAAAAAACTTGGAAGCAGGTAAGTCGACAGCCTAGCTCTGCCAAGACAGGGTAGGTAAGTCCTTCATAATTCCTGCTCTACAATCAATGTCTGTCAGAGAAACAGGGCCAAACAGCTGAAGATTGGTGCTGTAATGTATGGAGAGAAAATGGGAACTGTCCAGGCAGCCACTGGTATGTCATTTCTTAGTTTTGGAAGCTGCAGGCCCTGCACTTCCTATATAAGCAGATATATTTATCCCTCTCAGGTCTCTGAGGTGGTTGAAGAATAGACAGCTAGAGTCTCATAGTTAAATTTTGAGTTGTTTAGGAATCAAGAGGGTGTTCTGGATCTAAGAAGATGTTTTTAAAATTGTGAGGCAAGTTAGTATGAAAGCTGAGTTAGATATAGAACTTTAAACTCATGGAGATGGTTAGATAGTAGAATGTTAAAGTCAGGTGCCAAATACATATGGACTGGACATTGGGAATGTATGCTAAGCCATATAACTCTTATAATTGTGGCCTATTTATTTCTGTTGTTTTGTATTGTATTTATAGTTATAAGAGAAAGAACCATTTGTTGCACTGAAAGGGAGAGCTGTTGGGGGGGAAAAGAAATACCTTAAACTAAAAAAAAAAAAGGGAAGAGGATGGGGGGTTGAGGGGGAGGAGGGTGGAAGGGTGGGACTGGAGGGGGGAGTAGGGAGGGGATTGTGATTGAGATGTAACTTGAAGAAATAAAAAATAAATTATTTTAAAAAAAGAAATACAAGAAAGTGTGGGGAGTGGGTGAAGCTAGAGAAAATGGGGAGAGTCATCTAATGCAAACATGTATCCAGGATGCATAAACGAGCTGTATGCTTCTGTAAACAACCACGGTGATACCTCCCTAGAGTATAACACAAGGTCGGGAGATCAGCATGCTTATGCTTTTTCTGGTTGCCATGTGGTGTAGGAGCTCTGGCTGAGTCTCTTGAAGGAGCTTGAGGGAGTCAGACCCTTCATCTGGAACACAGGGATGGATGGTACACTGAGAAATGCCTAACATCCTGTCTAGCCATACAGCTTAAGGAGTTTGATAGAAAATTTGCTCTCAAGTTATAAAATTTCAAGCATAAAGAAATTATTTCTACCTCCATTGTTAAGCTCTTGACACTTTGAACCATTCTCTCTCTTCTTTAGATTGAACTATTTAAAAATATTGAAAAGTCATTTACTTTTTCCTCCTGCCATGTTCTAAAATAGATATTAGGATGGTTCTCAAGTTCATTGTGACACTTCACAGAGAAAACTTTGATCTACTGTGCAGATCAAGGTGATGCTTTTCCAGTAGTCTTAAGGCCGTCTTTTGACAGTCTTTCTGAATTTGGGTATAAACAGGGTTCACATATGACATGTAACATCTTTTTCATCTCCTTTAAAGAACAGACATCTTAAATGCAAGAGTTATTTTGTTTTTGTAGAACCACCAAGGATTAGCCTTAGGAGAGTTTAAGAAGAAAATGCAGAGGGCCTACTGTCTGGCTGCTCCTTGGCTGGCCTTTTATGAGCTTTCTTTGTTTTGTGGTGCTCTTGGGACCTATTTTCTTTTCATTTAAAACCAAGCAACCAACCAAACTAAACCAAACAAAGCAAAACCAAAAAGCACAAGATCTTTTTCTGTAGTCCTGGCTAGCCAAGAACTTGCAATGTAATCTGGAGTGGCCTTAACATCACTGAAACCTGCTGACCTCTACCTCCAAAAGTGCCAGGATTAGAGATATATGCCACCACATCTGGCAGGACCTATTTTCAAAGAAATATGCAGTGCTTAAACTGTAGATGCTTCATTAAAACAGTTATGGAAACAGAGCAGTTGGAACTCTTCTGTGTAGGGCCTTGAATGTACAACCCTCTCAAGGATTGATGACTGGTGATCTTTGGAGCCTTCCTTCTCTTGTCTTATTTTATTCTTAAATCTTAAGGGTTTTGCTGTTGTTGTGTTGTTTGTTTTTGTTTTTGTTTTTTTTTTCCAGTAGAATAACCAGTTGGTCTCTTCTCACCAGTTTCTCGCTGATTTGATTTAATTCTGACTCAAGGCACATTGCTTTAGAAACAGGAAGCTAGGAGTCATAGGATCTGGCCCTGGCTCTGCCAATGACTGGCATGTCGTTGGTAGGTCACCTCTCTGGGCTTCTGCTGACAGGACCCAAAGACCTTGACTAAACCAATCAGAGCATGGGGTAACTTATCAGGACCTTCAACATAAGACTAGATACCTTGAGTCTGATAGAAGAGAAAGTAGGGTATAGGATTGGACTCTTGCACAGGAGAAGACTTTTTGAGAAGGACACCAATAACATGGGCACGAAAATTAGCAGTTAATAAATGAGACCTCATAAAGCTGAGAAGCTTCTGTACAGCAAAGAACAACATCATTCAAACAAAGTGGCAGCCACAGAATGGTAAAAAAAAAATATTATCTATACATCTGATTAGTATCTAGAATATGGAAAGAACTAAAAAACCTGAACATCAAGAAAACAAATAACCCAATTAAAAATGGGATATGGAACTAAGCAAAGAATTCTGAAACACAAATGGCTGAGAAACACTTAAACAAATGTTCAACATCCTTAGCCATGAGGAAAATGCAAATTAATACTACTTTTATATTTCATCTTACCTCAGTCAAAATGGCCAAGATAAATAAAACAAATGACAACATATTCTTGCTAGGATGTGGGGAAAGGGGAACACTTATCCATTGCTGGTGGGAATACAAACTTGTACATCTACTATGGAAATCAGTGTGACAGTCCTTCAAAAACCTGAAAATTAATCTACTTCAAGATCCAGCTATACCACTTTTGAACATATATTCAAAGGACTCTATATTGTACTAGAAAGACACTTGGTCATCCATGTTCATTGCTGCCCTATTCACAGAAACCAGAAATTTGAAACAGTCTAGCTATCCATCAACTAATGAATGATTACTGAAGATATGGTACATTTACACAATGTAATGTTACTCAAGGAATTTGCAGGTAAATGGATGGAACTAGAAACAATTATCCCTAGTGAGGTAACCCAGACCTCAAAAGACAAATATCATATGTTTTCTCTTCTATGTGAATATTTGTTTTTAAGCTTTAGATATGTATATTTTGTTAAGAATATCCAAAGTTTAGTTACTATGGTGGTCTGAATAAGAATGGTCCCTATAGGCTCATATATTTGAATGCTAGTCATTAGGGCATGGCACTATTTGAAAAAGGTTAGGAGGTGTGGCCTTTTTGGAGGAAGTATGTCATTGGAAATGGGCTTTGGAGTTTCAAAAGGCCAGAGTCTCTCTCTCTCTCTCTCTCTCTCTCTCTCTCTCTCTCTCACTCTCTCACTCTCTCTCTCTCTTTCTGTCTGTCTATGGATAAGAATAAGTTCTCAGCTCCTGTTCCAGCACCTGCCTGCACGCTGCCATGGTCCCACCATGATGATAATGGACTAAACCTCTGAATGACTAAGTCAGGTAGTAAAGAACCATGGGAGAGAAGGATATCTTCCAAGAAAGGAGAAGTAGAATATAGTGTTATAAAGAGATGAGGGGGAAAGAAGAATACAAAGAGTAAATGGAGAGGGGCATGAGAGGGCAGAGTAGGGGCAGTAATATGGGGAAGGACAATTAACACTAACGACCTTTTAAAAAATCCATATGGAAACCCACTACCATAGAAGCTTCCTAAAATACATGTGCATATGAAAGGAATTTAGGTAGAGTCATCATATAATGGGGATGGTGACACCCCAACTATACATCTTACATCACCAAGTAAAAGTTCCTGCCAGATCCCTACTTCCCTACTCACCCAACTTCATATTCTCTCTCTCCATATGTATACACACACACACACACACACACACACACACACACACACACACACACA
>CAJQZJ010032648.1:4344660-4367503 GCA_907164525.1 Lophiomys imhausi | reverse complement strand
ACACACACACACACACACACACACACACACACACACACACACACACATCTTTCTCCCACCTATTTCTGACCAAAACAAACAAACCCAGAACAACCAAAAACCACCCACCCGACCTCTCAGGAATGAAGGTGTTATATTCTTAGAATTGCTTCCTGCTGTTTGGAGGTGAAGGCATATTTGGGGGCCCTAAGGAAATTGGAATATAGGTCAAGTCTTTGGAGATCTATTTCACTTGCTGTCCAGTCTCTGTGTGATGAGAAAGTGCAGGGCTTACTGAAGTCCTGGCTGAAGCAGTCTGTGAGGCTAGACCATCTAAGTTAGTGGCTTTGAAGTTGTCCTGGATGCTTTTTTTTTTTTGAGGAAACAGCAACTGAGGCAGTCTGTGAGACCAGATCACCTGGACTACTTGCTTTGTCTTCATTGGTATCTGGCTCTTTTGCTATGAAAACTCACAAACTTTTAAAGTTTAACATACATTTCTGCATTAACATATATATGAAATGTGCGGTGTGCACAAATCAGCTAAGGATGACTCTCTGCTCTGTTTGAGCAGGTGAAAGCATCTGTCAACTTTATAAGTCTGCTTGGGCTGTACAAGCAAACAGTTAAATAAATCTCCATCCATGCCATATTAAAGGATGCCATGTAATAGTAAGTCACGATGACTCTGTAGCCAACAAGGTTTGTTGGCTATTGCAGAGACATTCATGTCTCAGCCAGTTTTGGAGATGTTCTTATGTAGAGGGATCAACAATTAAGTTATCTGTTTTATTGCTCTTCTGGGTCTCTTCATTCATATCTGCAGCCAAGATTTTTCAGGAGGTCTCCCCTAGTCAAATCTAATCTTAATTAACTTTGAAGAAATTCACAGCTTTTTGTTTCCTGTTGAAACAAAAAACAAAGGTATATGCTCTTCCCCAACACACACATTTCCTGACTGTGATAACTTATTCTGAAGTTATCACATCCTTATAATATATAGGCTGATTTAATTCAGCAGTCCTTCCTAAAATCCATTGTTTTTTTGGCAGGTATTCTATTGGTCTCATTGATATGTAAAAAAATTTAAAGTCAATACAGCATGATTTAATCTATCACTTGGAGATCTCCTATCCCCCTTCTGTTTTATGAACATATTCTTTAAAATAGGATTAGAATTTCCCACAATTGCTTGACCTGTAGGATTTTAAGATATACTTGTAACATGTTTCATTTCACAATGTCTAAAAAATTGTTGCATTCTGCTGGATTGCAATATTTAACTGTTTGCTTGTACAGCCCAAATATGCTGGAGCATCAGCTTCAATCTGCAAAGGCATCCCTAAGATAGCCATCACTTCTAATAAAAGTGTAATCACAGAATCAGGCTTTTCAGAACTCAAGGCAAAAGCCCATTAAAATCCTGAATAGGTATCAACTGTGTGATGTATTAACACATGTACTTACTTTAATTTTCCAAATTCTCCAAAATGAAAAACATAAGATATTATATGACATTGCTTTAAGGTGGCATCATCAAATGATCTGTATTCTTTTTTTTTTTCTTTGAGACAGGGTTTCTCTGTGTAATAGACATGGCTGTCCTGGACTCACTTTGTAGATCAGGCTGGCCTGACCCTCACAGAGATCCACCTACCTCTGTCTTCTGCTGAGTGTTGGGATTAAAGGTTTGTGCCACCATGCCCGGTACAAATCTGTATTCTTAACTCAGCATATTGTCCTTTATATATCAGCGGATCCTTGGCAATATTAATAAATCTTGTCTGAGTTCTTTGCTTCATAGGTGAAGCCTCTTTAAATCCATTTACATCTAGCATCTCTATGGGTTGCTATCTTGTAATCTCATTATAAGGTGGCACTGTAGACTCCGGATTAGATTCTTCTGAAAATTCTTTATTCTGATTTAAAGGCGCTTTAATCTCTGTTCTATCACCTTTAACCTAGCATTCCATTTCTCAGTCCTTTCCTTATCTTAGTCCTCTTTATTCTGATCTCTCTTAAAGAGGGTATATAAAATTGTAATCATTACCAAACATATAATTATTTCTATGCTGATAACAGAAACAAAACGATACGGGGTCCAAGTAACCTCTGCCATTATTTAAACTTAATATTTGTTTCTATTTTACTGTTTTCAAATTTAGTACATTACCCATTCACAAGTTTGGTACTTCAGCTTCTCAGTCACACCATGGCTCTGGGAAGGTGTTTCTTCTGCAGGGTTGTAGGCTTCTGTGGCTAGCATGTAGCTATGGTGGCTAGCTTTGCCCTCTTGGGTCAGTCTAGCAGGCTGCCCTTCTGCTTCTGCCTTCTTTCTGACTCTGGTCTGTCTGCCAGCCTGTGTGCCAAGCCTCTATGCCCACCGTGCTTGCAGTCACAAGCCCCATTTCGCCTAATGGCCCTGGCCAGCAGCTGCCCAGACCCACCCTGGCTCTGAGCTTTTGCTTCCTGCTGCAGTTCTGGGTGTGGTACAGGTCTATCTACCAACTGGGGCTTGCTGTTGGGCAACTGGTGTTTGCTTTCTCTGCCAGCCTTGCCTTCTGCTCAGCTCTGGGCTGCAGTAGCCCACTGCCTAGCTAAGCAATGCCATCAACCAGACCTCATCTGCTCTGTGGTTTCTGCCACCTGCCCCCTGCATTGGCTGCTCACAGGCCCCACTCCATTGCTCCACAGCTGCCTTTGCTGCAGCACAGGGGCTCTTAAAGGAGCTGAGCCTCTGCATGGGCAAGTACAGGACCTGCATAAGAGACCATGGTTGCTAGGAAACTGTGTCTGGCTCCATGTTCAGAACTTTCAGGCCTAATACTTGAATTTAGTGCCTAAGACTGGATTATGTGCCCACATTGGACATCAAATAGTGGGACTTCCTTGGACCTGTCAGAGGTTAAATAAAGACATGGAGACTTTATATTTAAAAGCTTAGGCCTTAGCTAGGCAGACTCTCATCCAGCTCATCTAACTTAACCTGACTATTCTAGCCCACCACCCACCACGTGTCTAGTTCTTTACCTGTCTGCACCTGTTCACTGTGCCTATTCTCATTTGTCTGTCTCACTATCCCGCTGGAGAATCCCCTGAGTCTGCTCCCCTCGCCCAGAAATCCTCTCTCTGCCTGGAAGTTCTGCTCTTCCTGCTGAGCTATTGTCCATCAGATCTTTATTTAGCCAATCATATACAATTCTAGGTTGCCTTAGGCAGGTAAGGAAGAGCCAATATTTACAAAATATGAGACCAGTGATGGGCTATAGCTCTCTGCTGGTACAGAATTAGCAATTGGATATACAGAGACACACCTTCACACAGTGTACCACATTACCCACTCCATGAGATGAAAACCATACCGGACACTGTTAAAGTGGCCAATATCTTGAGAGTAGATAAGTCATTGGCTCTAGGTGAAAACCTACTACTATGATTCTGCTAAAGGAACATAGCAGTAAAACTGACTTCTAATGATACATTGGTACACCCATATCAACGAGTATATCATTGTACAGGTCAATACATCACTCAAGCCTCCTCAGAGGACCCTCTTCTTGCAGTTGATGACAATTAATAAGGAGATTATAATGAGACAATGTGCAGAGAGTAAGAGACTTTGGAACACTCAGCCATAAATGGTACATCTTTATCAAAATTCTTTCCTAAAGGCCCATGCATATGTATAGAAGAGGAGTTGGAAAGATTATAAGAGCCAGAGGTGGTAGGTTGTTCCAAGGAAACAGTGTCATCTAGGCACAACATGATGGACAGCATGCATAGACCTGCACAAGTTTAAACTAGAGAAAAATCCCAGCATTGAGAATGGGAAGTAGCCACAAAGTTTCACCTCCTAACCAAGAAGTTATTTGCCATTAATACCTGCTGGTGAAGAGAAACTTGGTTTTCTTCAATGGTGGTGGCACTAGGGCAGACCTCATGCCCAGGAGTAGTTTTCTAACACAAAGTGGACTCCGTAGTTTTTTGTGAACTTTTTCTTTTGTTTTAGTAATTTTTTTATATTAGGTTTGCTTGTTCATTTCTTTTGTTTTTTTTTTTTTTTTGGTGAGAAAGAGGTAGGATATATCTATATCTATATCTGTCTATATATATGGAGAGAGATAATATGAAGTTGGGTGAGTAGGGAGGTAGGGATCTGGCAAGAGTTGGGGGAGGAAAAGAATATGATCTATGTTCAAAATATATTATATAAAAAGTAATTTCTAGAAAAATAGGTTGGTAATCATGTCTATAACAGAAGAATATTGTTGGGTAGTATTAAGCATTCTAAATGTTAATTAATTGGTCCTGTTTGCTGTCTGTAACTTATATTAACTCTGATTGGTTAAATAAAATGCTCAGGCCTGAGATTGGGCAAGGACAGAGAAAGGTGGGACTTCCTGGGATTAGAACAGGAAGCCTGCACTTTAGACAGAGAAGAATTCATTCCAGCTAGCAGCAGGAGGAAGAAGACACACGCCATGGGTTAGAAAAAAGAACCTCATTTCACATGGCCAAGAACATTGGCATGGCATGGAGAATGGCAGTCCAAGGGTGTATGTATATATGGGGTCATATTTGGGTAATAGAATTACGAGCTAGCTTAGATGGGCCAAGATTCCTCAACTCAGGCCTAGGCTTGGTAGAAATCCATACGGTCTCTGTGTGTATTTATTTATAATGGTGAATTAAAGATTAACAGCCTCTGAAATAATTAACAATAATCTAAATAGTGGCTAAATAATTTAATTAGCCATATTTCTTTTAACAAATGGTGCCCAGTGTGGGGCAATTAGAATCCATGCTTACAGCCTGAGAAGGCCCGGGTAAAAGCCAGTTTCCTAGCCAAAGAGTGGGGAACTGAACCCAAATGCATTTCAAAAGTGTGGCTAACTTAATAAAAGCTGTTGCCTTGCAGCAAAGGTGGAAAACTTAGCTCTCCTTATTTACTAAAAATCTGGCAGCCTTCTAAACAGAGCTTGAGAGTGGAATTAACCGCCTAGATTAAAAATGGAGGAATTCATAATGCCTCAATACGTTTGGATTCCAATTGAGTTTGTTTCTCTTAGCATGCAAATAATTTTTACCCTGACAATTGTGGTTCTGTGTATCGTTTTTGAGAAAGTTCAGACTAGGATAGTCTTAAAGGATAGAATTTACAGATGGAATGCTAAATTGCCAACAATGATAATGAAGGAAAGAGGGAGGCCTTTCTTGATAAATAAGGCAACATTGATGGCAGCTGGAGCTAAAAGCTCCCTGGCTATGAGGTGCTTCTCAGGGCTTTCTGGGAAGGGTCCACCAGTGAAATACAGTCGCGACTAGATTTTAAGGAATAATTAACAAAGCTTTAATTGCAGCATTGGATGGCATGGTTAGACATGCCAAGGCTTTTGGAATGTTGTTTCTTTGCTTGATTTTTGTTTAGATGTCTTTGATTTTCCTATATTGGGAGGTTGAAAGGATATTTTTCTGGTTTGGCACTGCTAAAACATAAGAGATTTTTTTGAAGATTTTGGGCCAATTTTGAATTGTCACTACAGTTCAAAGTTACTCTCAAGGTTACAGAGTTACTAAAATCTGGGATTTAAGTGAAATATTTGAGCAGGGTGGTACTGGCACACACTCTTAATCCCTTAATCCCATCACACTAGAGGAAGAAGCAGACAGATCTCTGGATTCTAGAACAGCCTGGTTCAAACAATGAAGGCAGGGTGGGAAACCTGCTGATAAGACAAGTCTGCTTTCTAAAGTCAGTCTAGAATTCAAAAATGACACATTTTTTCCTTGATGTTAAGTTTAATAATGTCCTTACTGATCTAATGGATAAATACATCACGTAATCTTAAGTTTATGTAAAGAGAAAAGTGTCACAAGCCAGTCTCCTTAGTTGTGGGGCTCCCACTGGAGAACTGGTTTTAAGAGGCATTTTGCCCCTAAAAGAGATCTGTTAATGGCTGGGCATGGTGGTGCACACCTTGAATCCCAGCACATGGGAGGCAGAGGCAAGCTAATCTCTGTGAGTTCAAGGTCAGCCTGGTCTACAAATGAGTCCAGGACAAGGATACACAGAGAAATCCTGTCTCAGAAAAAAAAAAAAAAAGGGAGAGAGAGAGAGAGAGAAAGAGATATATTCTGTTAATCTTGTAAGGACCCAGAGTCAGGCTAGGGAAGAACACGCAAACTGCATGCCTCCCACAGTCAACAGTTAAGAAAAGCTAACATAAAATAGCACATCGTGCTATCCTACAGCAATCTCCTTTAAAATGGAGTTTACATGGGAGAATTGGAACTCAAACTCATACAAATGGTTTAAGTAATGTTATTGTTTAATAAGGGTAATTCAATTATTTAAATTCATACCTTGATCTCAAAACTTGGGAGACAAGGAAAAAGCAGGTTCCTTGTGTGTTCAAGGCCAATCTAACCTACAGAGCTCTGCAGAGCAAATCAAGACAGCCCAAGCTACAAAGAGAAACCCTGTCTCAATAAGGATAGATATATCCACATAGAAATTAAATCTCCAAAGAAAGGAGAAAAGGAAAGAAAAAATATGTAAATGCATACCTTTGTTACCAAAACATGGGAGACAAAGACAGAGACAGATTGGTTCCTTTTGAGTTTGAGGCCAACCTAATCTACAAAAAGCCAGAACAACACAGAATAAACCTGTTTTAATCAATTAATAAATATATGTCAACTGTTGAGGAGAATACTTAAACTCCATACAGTCTTATGCTGTATTTTCAATTTAAAATAGATTATATATAGCATATATATGTAATACTATTATATCTCATGTTTTTATATGGCATGAATGGAGACTTGAAAATGTCTTTCTGCTGTTCAAAGAACAGAAAATATTCCTTAATTGATTTGTGCATCCCACACATCCAAGACATTTTGGTAATTGCAGAACTATATATTTCTTGTGAGAAATTATATATTTTGAGAACCGGACCAGAGTCCAAAGAAGACAAGACAAGTAACCCAGATGATCCAGCCTCATAGACTGCCTCAATAGCTGTTTCCTCAAAAATCTTCATCCAGAAGAACTTCAAACAGCTTGCTGAGATGGCCTAGCCTCAAAGACTGTTCCAGACAAGACAGCAATAAAGCCCTGAACTTTCCTACCCAAAGTCCGGATTATAAACTGCTCAGGACATTCAAATTGCTGCGCACATAGAGACTGGACAACAAATATTACAATTAACTTTCTTAACCATTTTTCCATTTTTGGGCCCCCAAACAGGTTTTCTGCAACCCAATTATGCAGGAAGCAGTTTTAAGAGAGCGACGTCCCATTCCCAAAAGTGGAGTAGATGATAGATGTTGTTTAGGGGGAATGGTTAATTGTTAAATGGTCTTGTTAAGCAAGATATAGGAGATTATATTCAAGGACTTTTCTATTTCTTTTTCTTTTCTCTATCCTTCTTTCTCTCTTATACAGGGGGGAAAGACTTGAAAAGAAAAAGAGGGGGAATATATGTATATAATATAGAAATGATAAGATATAAGGATAGATTATTGAATCTGCTCTGAAACTGAAAACTATTTTTATTCTTTAAATAAGGTTATCTTTCAATACATTGGTATAGAATATTGTATATTGATACAAAAATAAGGATTAATTTTGATTAATTAGCACAGAATTTTATATTTTGACACATAATATGTTTATTTCAACTCTTATAAGGTATTAGGCCTATACAAATCATTTAAAAGTACAGGTTTACTTCCAATCCTTTTATGGGTTGCTATTGCAATCTATTTAGGAGTCTGGGTAATACAGGTTGATTGCAGGCCAGTCAAGCTTTTGGTCATGTCAAATACTAATCTTAATTTATCACAAAATAGGCTTACTAGGTTAAACAGATACTAAATGGATAAAAATATACAGTTTGTTCATAGATAGATAGAAGATAGATGATAGATAGATTTATAAATAAATCGATAGATGTCTTCAAAACCCTCAGAGGCATACAGAAAATGGCATTTAAAGATATATTTATTATTTTAAGAATTGTTTGACTTAAGACAGACAGCTCCTGACAGCTCCCATTTACTTGGAAGAAGACAATGAGCATCAAAAAGAAATCTCCCATCAGGAAATAATTCCTATTGGGCAAAAATGCCCCTGCTCTCTCAGCAGACTGTATACAGTCCAAAGATGGACCAGAGCTTAAATGCAGGTAAGTCGATGTCCTGATTCTGCAGAGACAGAATGGGAAAATCCTTATTTCTTGCTGCACAATTTAGTCTGTGAGAAATGCTTGGCCAGAAGGCTGAAGATGATGTTCTAACGATATTGAGAGATATTTGGGACTGTCCAGGCAACAAACTGTCATATTTCTTTTTGGAAGCTGCTCTCCTATGCTTCCTACTCACTCAAATAATAACTTTATCCCTTCTTATGTCTTTGATGGGGTTGAAGGCATAATAGTTATAAAATTTCTATTGAACTTGAGTTGTTGAGGATTTAAAAGGATATTTTCAAGTCTAAATAAAATCTTTAGGTTTATAAATATAAGATATGAAAGAAATTGTTTAGGTTCAGGCCTTTAGACACACCAAGACAGATATTTTTTTTCTTCTTCAAGATTGCCTGATACAAACATTATGTGCATAACTTTTATATATGGTTTTCTTCTTTGTTTCATATTTGTTCTTATTGTTTCTACTATATGAATTAAAAAATTAACCTTTTTATTAGACAAAAGGAGAGAATTGTTGGGGTAGTGTTAAGCATTCTAAATGTTAATTAATTGGTCCTGTTTGCTGTCTGTAACTTATATTGACTCTGATTGGTTAAATAAAATGCTCAGGCCTGAGATTGGGCAAAGACAGAGAAAGGTGGGACTTCCTGGGATTAGAACAGGAAGCCTGCGCTTTAGACAGAGAAGAATTCATTCCAGCCAGCAGCAGGAGGAAGAAGAAGAAGACACAAGCCATGGGTTAGAAAAAAGAACCTCATTTCACATGGCCAGGAACATTGGCATGGCATGGAGAATGGCAGTCCAAGGGGACGTATGTATATATGGGGTCATATTTGGGTAATAGAATTACGAGCTAGCTTTTTTGGGCCAAGATTCCTCAACTTAGGCCTAGGCTTGGTAGAAATCCATACAGTCTCTGTGTGTATTTATTTATAATGGTGAATTAAAGATTAACAGCCCCTGAACCAATTAACAATAATCTAAATAGTGGCTAAATAATTTAATTAGCCATATTTCTTTTAACAGAATATTATGACAACTAAATGAGAAAATTAATATGAAAATACCTGATAGAAGGCAGCTGCAAACTCTGTTTCTAAAAATCTTGAATTCCAATTTTTCATTTTTAAGCTTCTTAGGTAATGCCCAATTTATAACAGCTGTGAGAATATACTTTAGTTCTCTCTATGAAATTTATAGTGTTGCCTGGGTCAGGACTGAGTGTTGATAAAGCACTTTCAAAAAGAAAAAAAAAAAGTGTAGAACAATACCCCTATCAGGCTCATGGACTTCCAGGGATGAGTGGCCTTCTAATCCAGACTCTCATTTGCTGGTTGGATTTTCTTTGCAATATTCTTCCCAAGATGTAGTTTAGGACACAACTTCTCAAACTTCAGTAGGCACCAGAAACACCTGAAGATGTGTTGAAGTACAGACTGCCAAGCCTCAACCACAGATTTTCGGCATCAGAGGTCTGGATGGACTCTGAGAATACTCATTTCTAACATGTCCCCAGGTATTAGTGCTTTGTGTCTGGAAACCATGCCTGAAGAACATTTGACCTAGACAGGACCTAGTATATCCAGAGGTGAAGTCTCTACTGCCTGGGCCTTCTTAGCTCAGTTTCCAAGAGCCTGATACATTTATACAAGAAATTGGAGGGAAAGGTTTTGTTTGTGTTTTGTTTTTTCATATTAGTCTGAACTCTGTCTCCCTATCCCTTGGTCCCAGAGGCTCTTTGTCATGCCCTTTGACAATAGAGTTAAAAATCATTTATCTTAGCTTTAGCAGAACACATTTGTATTAGATTTGGTTTGTGATTCACTATTCTTACAGCAAAAAGGAGGCTGATTATAATTGACACTCAGAAAAACCTTAAGCCATTTTAAGGAGAAAATAAAAAAAAGAAGAAGAAATGTTTCTGGGATAACAATGTCACTCAGATTCATTTAAGATACTAAAAGTGTTTATGATAGGAGATACACAAGCAACTGTCTCCTTCAGGAATTCCTGGGAAAAACAACAGCCTCTCTCAGCTTGGAGGATACAGATTTTAAGTGATGAACAGATCAGTGATCTTCCATGATTTTACCAAAGCCTTGTGGATACATGACCAGTTCAGCAGTGAAATGCATATTTTGGCACATAAGCCCCTTGCTGGAGAAATAAAAATTTAATGGACATATATCTGAAAGTTCCTAACACGTTGGGGAGGTTTTGAGATTTATTCTAGCATGCCATACAATGAGTTTTATTGGGAACTGCTAAAATATATAATTTTAGTAGGAATAGGTAAGCACAAAACATTGACACCACTGAAAAAGTATATGGGCCATGCCAAAGTAACTGCAATAAAAGTTCTCAGAATGTTTCAGAAAAGAACCAGAGACTTAATAGGGGTTGACGTTCTCGTGGAGCTTCAGTCAGGGACTCATTTTAAGGAAACGCATATAAGTTTCCAAGGAAAAGCATGTGGTTGCTGTCTTTGAACGGGCCAATCCTGCTAATTCCTGTAGTTACACAAGGGAGGATCATGAATGTTTCACCATGAATATTTGATGAAACCCCTTAATTAACAATTGAGTTACAACAGCCATATTAAATCAGGCGTGGTTCAAGAAAATACTTTGAGGGGAAACGTAGTTCTCTTCTGCACTGAAAGGCTAAAAATGTAAGTGCGGCCATGTCAGTTAGTTGTGTTCCAGAAGATGTGACATATGTGGTCTGTCACCGTGCAAACAGAGCTAAGACTTTTGCTAAGACAGCTCTGTCACTAGGCAGCCCTGGGACCTTCATCATGGATGCATGGACTGAGATCTCATCATATACACTAGACAAGTCTGCATCTTCTCCTCTTTGATGGCACTGTCTGTTCGTCACTACTATTCTTCTTGTGCACATATGAAGACTCCAGTGTAGATGTAAAGCCAGGGACAGTAGCTTATATCTGTAAGATGAGAGAAGAGGTGGGAAGTGGAGATGGGAGAATCCTAGAAGTTCATGGGTCAACTAGCTTGGTGTACCCAGTGGGAAATAGAGACCCTGTTTAAAAAAAAAAAAAAAGGTAGAAGACAGGGACTGACACTTGAGGTTGTCCCTGACCTTCATATGCATGCTGTGCCTCTTATGTGCATACTTCACACATACACACACATGTGGACATACCAAAAACACAAAGGAGTGCATGCGTTTTGGACTTTGGGGGGAGGGGTAGTGAACAGCATCCCTCATTGTGGGATAGAATATCACAAAATAAAGGAACACTAGATACTTTCTGAAAATTCATGGCTCCAGAGCCACCCTGGCTTTTCTTTTTTTTTTGGTTTTTCGAGACAGGGTTTCTCTGAGTATCCTTGGCTGTCCTGGACTCACTTTGTAGACCAGGCTGGCCTCGAACTCACAAAGATCCGCCTGCCTCTGCCTCCCAAGTGCTGGGATTAAAGGCGTGCGCCACCACCGCCCGGCTCTGGCTTTTCACTAAGAACCTATAGTAAGCTATATTCTCTGAACCACCGATGTCCCATAGGGCCTTAGGAAGGGCTCTGTGTACCATGGCTCCAGTCTACCATGAACAAATTTGGCAGGTGCTACCGCCAGGGCCACATTTTAAAGCTGTGAACTGCCCTACTTTCAGGAAACCTGTTTAAACTTCAATTAAACACAACATTTTCTAAACTTAGTCCAGCAAAAGGAGCCTTTTTTTTTTTTTTTTCTGATGAGACCTTCAGCACCCTGTGGGACATGGGTATAGCTCAGGACACAGCTGTGGATCTGTTGAACTATATACCTACTCTTTAAGTCCTCAGGGACATTTTGACTTTGGTGTTTGATCTGGTGCCAGCCTCCAGAATTACAGGGTTGAAAACACGGCTCAATGTATATACCAGCTTCTGGGTGCTTCTTGCCCAAACAATGACTTCCTGTGGTAGCAGTTTATTCTCCTTATCACCGCAAACAAGAACAACAGCACAAGATTTTTGCCCATAAACTTCTGTTCCTAAGTATGCCTGACCGGTCAAATCTGAGGGGGGTCTTCTGGAGAGTCCACAGCACTCTACTAGTAGCTCTCTCGGAAGTAGAAGCTAACTCCTGTTCTCTTCTCCCATTGGCTAAACCCGAGCACTGGGCAGGTGCCAAGGACCCTGGGGAAGGTGTTGCCGGCTAGGCTCCGCTGAGAACTTGTATCCCAGGGGCCTCAGAAGACACTGAAAATAGGGCTCCCTTCTTCACAGTAGATTTCATCACTGCCTGGTTCCCCTTGTACTTTCACCCCCACCCCACCCCGCCCCTTGCACTTTTGACCCTCTTTCTTTTCAGAAAAGGGTATTTTGCCCTTGACCCTTTCCTAATACTTTGGTAAACTTCCTGCCACACCAACTTTGAATTCACCTTCCTGTGCTGGCTTGCCTGGGCCGTGTGGCCACATTCATTTGCAAGATTTTCTTCCCAGGTCTGCATATGGTGAGCTATGCATCTCCAAATGTGTTTCCTTTTGTAGGAAAACGAGCTCTTTTGCCAGAGCTGGCTCAGGACACAGAGGACTGGCTCCTTGGCAGGCTGCCCCAGTGATAATCTGGAAGCAATCAGTGGAAGAAAAAGATAACACAGCTGTGATTTTCAAGGAGACAGGTCCTGGTTTTTCTACCTGCCAACCACGTTTCCTCTGAGGACTTTTTCAGCAAATGCTGTAAAAGAGACCTTTTAATCTTGTTTCAAAAGCCCGGAATCCCAAGTCGTTCCAGATCTTGGGTAGAAAACAGGCCAGAAAGACATGTGGGGCTGAGGAGCTCAGGACTTGTAAGGGGAGGTGGGGGGGGGGGGCGGCAAGATGCCACCGCGAGTCGGCATCTTAGCTCTACATGCTCTTGAGATAGCTCGGTGAACTTGGCTTCCAGGGCTCTCACCCTCAAGTAGGATATGGTTTGGGATGGAGGTGGAGGATGTTGCAGAGGTTGACAAGCATAAATCTGTCTGTGGATAATTTTCAGACATCTGCCTGGAGCCCTTGGAACCAGTGAGATACCTGCCCACTCCTGGAAAAAGAATGGTTGCTCCGAGAGTGCTAGGCCAGGGAAAAGCATGCACTTGTAATGATTAAGTAATTAGTTTATTGTTTAAATGTGGAGCTGAGAGGAAAGGAGAAGAGAGAGGAAGGGAAGGGAGAGGAAAGCAGCAGGAAGAGGACAGGATATATTAGAATCTGCAGAACTTGGCAATTAATGTTCTTTTTTTTTTGTTAAGAGTAAATGAAAGCTGCAGAGGCATCCTCCCAGTCCTTGGCAGTGCCTGCTATCTACAGGGCATCTCTGATCATTCTTGCCATCATCTTGGTTGTAGCTGAGGAGTGAAGCCTGGGAGGTCCCCAGCACTGGGCTCCGGAAATGTGCTCCACAAGTACATCCTACTTCCTGTGTAACTGGCAGTTACTTCCTGGTTCAAAGCAGGCGATTTTGCAGCTGGTGCCACAGCTGATATCATGATTACATTTAAGAATATTTGCAAAAGTCACTTGCACACTCAGTGTAGAAAGGAATGAAATAGAAGACAGCTGGATGCCAAGGGCCTCGCTGAGCCTCAGTAGATTGGTAATTATAATGAGGAAGCTAGGGACTGGAGGAGTGGATCAACAGAATGAAGGGCTTGCTTTGCAAGTGTGAAGACCAGAGTTCAGATCCCAGCAGCCACATAAAAAGCTGGGTGTTAGCCATATGCCCGCCTATAGCCCTAGCATTGTGATGAGCAAAGACGAGAAGCATCCTGAGGCTTCCTGACCACCAGTGTAGCTCCAGGTTCCCTTGCCCCTCTCACAGGGAATAAAGCAGAACATGATAGAGCAGGGTACTGGATGAGCACACACTTGCACACACCAGTGTATATACGCACACACACACAAACACACAAATAAATAAATAAAAATTTAAACTGGGCCAGCCTATCCTCATTTTACAAGGTTGTTGGAAGAATGGGTGCCCAACTGGGTTAACCGTAAGCATGATTCTACCTCTCAGGAAACGCCAGCTCCTCAGACTGAAATCCCATTTAAATGCTTAGCTCTTGCATTGAGTGTTTTCTTTTGATTCCTGGCTTATCTTCCTCCTTTTTAAATGATATCAGAAGAACTAAATAATGTATATAAATTATTTAGCATAGTTCATGGTGTATTAGTAAGTACCAGTAGACATTTGTGTCAGAACTAACATACAGGAATTTTGTATTCTTGTGCTGTAGGCACAGCCCCAGCATAAGGAGAGGATCTGGGTCTCTATTTTTGGAGCTTTTCACAAGAGTCCTGCATCTAACTGGACACACACAGTTGATGGCCATTCAGTATTGCAAACATTAGTCTCTCATGACAAGGCAAAGCCAGCCATTAGCAGAGGAAGAATGGATATTGAATCTACTTAAGGTTCTTTAGGTCATTTTTTAAAAAGTTTCAAATACATTTCTGGAACTTTCCAGTAATATCATAAAAGCATTTCAAAGATTCCAATAAATCCATATATTCCTAGTGAATTATTCTCCAAATTTATGAAGTTATCTAGTTTTCAAACCTATCGGGCATTCTTAATATTTATCCCTGGGATTTTTTTTTTTTTAATTTGGAATGGTTCTAAAATTCCAACCCACCTACCAAAGCCTGTGGTTCTCTGCTATAAGTTATCTGAGATAAAGCCCATTCCTTCAGGTTAGGTTACCACAGAGAGACTTTCAATTTGATACATGAATATTGTACTTTTGATGTAACCAATGTGCAATGTGTCGGTCCAAGAACCAGCAGCAATAATGATGCCTCAGTAAACAAGATGTGGATGTTCTAGAAGTATCCATGCTAGAGAAAAGTGTATTTCAAAACTGAATAGGTGCTATTTGTGAGAGCATATGAAACTCTATGTCTCAGAATATGTTCACTGTAGCCCTTTAGGGGTCTGTGGATTAAACTGAAAGTGTAGCTATATTTATTTTAAATAAATATGGGTTACACACTCGTGTGGTCAACCTCACTGACCCTGATCATGTTCCCTTATTCCAAGGTACCGACAAGAACTAGACTCAACCGCCACACTGAGGGGCTATGTTCTGGAAGAGCCCGGCAGGCTGTCAGTCCATGACAATGCTGACAGTCTCCTCAGAGTTCTATATTGGGCTCTTAGGAGAGGCACAAGATACTACCCTAAATTCAGCTCTATGAAGAGGGAGACATTTCAAGGTTCACCAAAATCCATTCGCTTGTGTTTTTGCAGACTGATAACACCTTGAAACCATTATGTGGGGAAGAAAAGTGAAAAGTACCAGACATGCTCTCCAAACAACCTCCACTCAACAGATTCCAGTTCTTTCCTAACGTTCTTATCTGTGATATTTCATCAATGTAACTGAAGTAAGCCAGCACATCTGCATGTTTAATATGCTAATTCAGTTGGTAAAGAGACACATGAGAGCATTCCAACCCCCTCTTCTAGTTTCTTTTTGATGAGGACCTAGAGCAAGCTTCAAGCCCTGGGCTCTAGCTTGAGAAGGGCAGAGACTAGAAGTGGTATCCTCATTAGGTCTGTCACCCTATGTGGTAAGGGAGAAAGACAATGGGTCGAAGGGCAACTGAACTGCAGGACTAACTAGTGGGGGCAAATGGACTTGCTTTATTCGTTAATGCCCATATGCCTTGCTGCTTCTTAAAAAAACCATACAGTCATATATATTCACATCAAACTATGCTTGACTTTTTATACTGGTGATGTTACAAGGCAGCTTAAGGTGAAAGACAGCAGGGGAATATTCTCTTGTGATTCCCAAACTCAGTGCAAGCTTCTCTTGCTTATTCTCTGACTGTAAGAAAAGGCTGGGCTTTCAAGTATTCATGAAGATGCCATTTGTTGTCCTGACTCTATTTATGGGCCCTTCTGTGACTGCTTGATGAAAGGGGGTGTGTTTAAGCCCTTTCTCCTCCCATCCTCACAGTCCACCTCAGCTTCCTCAGGAATTTCCCAAATGTCCCTGCAAGTGCAAAATCAGCACTGTGAGGGTCTGAGCGTCCACTCCCAGCATTTACTCCTTCATCTCCCCTGTGGACCACTCTTTCAAGTGCTAACCCCTGTGTTTGGCATAGCATTACTCCATGGAAGTCTCTGGATATAAGAGCTGGGAATTAAGCAAGAGTGGGTAACTTTTCATTCTTATGGGGATCCTTTTATAAATGTTTTTACTGAAAATTAAAATTATCTTTTTCAGTAATTTGGGGGACAAATGTATGTATGTATATGGTGTATGTGAATGTATGTGTTTGCATGTGTATTGATGCACATGTGTGTGGATATGTGTGGAGTCCAGAGGCTGACCTTGGACATCTTCCTTGATCACTCATGAGCCCAGAACTCACTGATTCAGTTAGTCTAGCTAGGTAGGCAGTTAGCTTTTTCCAGGGATTTTCTGTCTCTACCTCCCTAGTGTGGTGTTCCTGGGTGTTGGGGATTTGAACTGTGGTCCTCATACTTGCATGCTTGGCAAACACTTTATCCACAGAGCCATCTCCTTAGCCTTCTTTTAATTTTGTCACAAAATGAAGGTCATTTATTCATCACAGTATAGAAAGGGTATAAATTGGTGATGAAGAAGTATTTTCCTTGTCAAAGAGGAGGAAATCATATAGCTGGGACTCTGAAGACCTCTGTCAAGGTTTCTCATCCAGGGAAGCTGGTGGCTACAGGATGAAAGCCAACAGTTTGGAAAGAAAATTATAAAACAAAACAGGGGCTGTAAGAATCTAACAGTCTTTTTCCTCATCAGGCTGAGTTACAATCTCACCTGCACCCTGATGGCCTGTCTACAATGTAGACCTCTCTCCAGATCATAGGAATATGAAGACTGTTTTCTATATGCAGGTTTCAGCATAGGCCAATGCCTTCAGCCAAACCAATTATAGGTGCTGAATAAATTATACTTGCCTATACTTGTTGTCTATTGAAGCAGAGACATTTTTTTCTTTCATTAACTTATTTATTTGTTTATTTTACATCCCATCACAGCCCCACTTCCTCCTCTCTTCCCAGTCCCAGCCTCCCACCCACTTCTTCTATTCTCCCCGCCCCAGCCTGGCACATCAAGTTGCATCAGGACTAAGTGCCTCCTCTCCAACTGAGGCGAGAGAAGACAGCCCGAAACACAGACATTTTATTTATTTTTTTCCTTTATTTTTTATTTCTTCAAGTTACATCTCAATCGCAGTCCCCTCCCTATTCCCCCCCTCCAGTCCCACCCTCCCACCCTCAACCCCCCATCCTCTTCCCTTTTTTTAAAATTTAAGGTATATCTTATTTCCCCCTACAGTTTCCCCTTTCAGTCCAACAAATGGCTCTTTCTCTTATAATAATAAATACAATACAAAACAACAGAGGTAATTAGGCCACAGTTGTGAGGGTTATATGGCTTAGCGTACATTCCCAATGTCCAGTCCATATGTATTTGGCACCTGACTTTAACATTCTACTATCTAACCATCTCCATGAGTTTAAAGTTCTATATCTAACTCAACATTCATACTAACTTGCAACAGAATTTTAAAAGTATCTTCTTAGATCTATAACACTCTCTTGACTCCTAAACAACTCAAAATTTAACTATGACACTCTAGCTATCTGTTCTTCAACCACCTCAGAGACCTGAGAGGGATAAATATATCTGATTTTATAGGAAGTACAGGGCCTGCAGCTTCCCAAACTAAGAAATGACATACCAGTGGCTGCCTGGACAGTTCCCATTTTCTCTCCATACATTACAGCATTAATCTTCAGTCATTTGGCCCCGTTTCTCTGACAGACATTGATTGTAGAGCAGGGGTTATGAAGGACTTGCCTACTCTGTCTTGGCAGAGCTAGGCTGTCAACTTACCTGCTTCCAGGTTTTGTCCTTTTTGGACAGCATTCTGTCTACAGTTGGAGCAAGGGGCTTTTCCTACCAAGAGATAGAATTGCAACTAATTCAATCATCTCCCACTGGAGATTCTTCGATGCTCATCTTCTACTTGGAGTAGAATAGGGGGTGCTGTCAGGAGTTGATATGTCTTGATATAAACAAATCTAAAGTTATGAAAACATCTTTGAATGCCATATTCTGCAGATCTCTTGAGGTTTTTGAAGAGGCCCTATCTATCTCTTCTATTAGGGTAAGCAGATGTTGCTTGTCTCTTAGAAGGTTTATTTCTGATTAGCTTAGAAAATAACTATAATAGGCTGTCATAGTACCTAACAGAATGACCGGCTTGCATAACCATTAGTTTGCATTTCTTAATTATCCTAAACAGTTTATGACAATTAGAAGTAAAAGGCCGAAACATCACATTTCATTTTTTTTCTTTACCTCCTAACCCTTCCATCCCATTTCTCTGGGGTGGGGTGTCCTTATATAACAGTCCCTCATCTCAGTTGAGAGGTCGTATGAGGGCCAAGAGCCTCCTCATTTACTGGGTGTCTACGAGACAGTACCATCAGTGAAAAGTGTCTCATTGCCTGGGAGAGAGAACTAAAAAACAAACAAACAAATAAGCAGACAAATAGATAAAAAAAGACTGAAAAATAGAAAAAAAATAAAAAATATAATAAATAAATAAATAATAATAAAAAATAAAAAGTCTATGTCCAAGTTCCCTTTGGAGTGTTAGTTGTAGTATCGATACCTTCTACTATATAGCTAAAATCCTACTATACGTGAATAGATGCCATATGTGTCCTTCTGAGTTTGAGTTAGCTCACTCAGGATGAGCTTCTCTAGTTCCATCCATTTGGCAGCAAATTGCATAATTTCATTGTTCCTGATAGCTGAATAATATTCCATTGTGTAGATGTACCACAGTTTTTTAACCCATTCTTTGGTTGAGGGACATCTGGGTTGTTTCCAGTTTCTAGCTATTACAAATAAGGCTGCTATAAACATAGATGGGGAAACTTCCTTATGATTCCGTGAGGAGGCATTTGGGTGTATACCCAGAAGTGGTATAGCTGGGTCCTGAGGCAAAGCTATTCCAAGTTTTCTAACATATCGCTAGACTGACCTCCATAGTGGTTGCACAAGCCTGCACTCCCACCAGCAATGGAGTAGAGTACCCTTCTCCACACCCTCGCCAGCATGTGCTGTCATTTGAGCTTTTGATCTTAGCCATTCTGACAGGTGTGAGATGGAATCTCAGAGTCGTCTTGAGTTGCATTTCTCTGATGATTAAGGATGTTGAGCACTTCTTCAAGAACACAGATGTTTTAAATATCAGAAAGCTCACATCCCTCCACAGTCAGGTCTGTTCAGCATTTCTATTAGTTATGGCTCACTGAAGTAGATGCAATGCTTAAATTAAAAAAAAAAATTATAGCTGGGCGGTGGTGGCACACGCCTTTAATCCCAGCACTCAGGAGGCAGAGGCAGGTGGATCTTTGTGAGTTCAAGGCCAGCCTGGTCTACAAAGTGAGTCCAGACAGCCAGGGCTACACAGAGAAACCCTGTCTCGAAAAACCAAAAAAAAAAAATTATGAGTGAAAAGGCAAATATAAGTAACAAAGATTCATAATCTAAAAGTTCTCCTTGAAAATAAAGACTCAAGTACTAGTCCATGTAGTTGACATACGATTCTGAGATGGCAAGCAGTGATGACCGTGGGCTCTCTAGAGAAACAGACCTTAGCATTGCCACATGTCACCGGTGCAAGTCACCTACCCCCTGACCCTCACTCTGCCCTTCGTATGATGATGAGGACAGTGTTCTGAAAAGATGGCGGAGGGAGTATTAAACAGACTGAAGCCTGAAAAACAACTGGAGTGCTGCTAGGCAGTGTGGAGGATTCCACTGATAGGTAAATGTGGACCTTTACAAGCTTGTGACCGCCTCCCACAGACGTAGTGCACTGTGTGTGTCCACACTCAACTCTCACTGTGTTTATGTGCAGCCTCTTGACAGAGGTAAAGGGTGGCAGAGGTCAGTTGGCAGAGGCCAGTGAACCCAATAGTGAGGAGGGTGCCGCGCATGTACAGAGGCCCCAAGCCCCAGTATGCGCATCATTGTTCTACTGGACTTGACTTACAAAACATTCAAATAAAATTAGTAACAGTTTTTGAGACTGTGACCAGAGAGCACTGCAGCTCCCAGCATGAGTCTTCTTAGGAGTGCAGGATCCCGAGTCATGCCTCTATGAGACAGACACAGATCAGATCTCCAGGACTATGTGGAGTTAGTTATTAGTATGTTCTTACCCCAGTTCCTTTGTCAAACAATTCTTTAGATGAAGGCGTGGAAGTTGGAGTCCATTCTGTTTTGACAGAACTCATACAAACTGGGTAAATCTATTTACTAGTCTATTTATTTGTGAAAATTGGAGGAAGGGGAATATGCTTTAATCAAGTGGTGAGCCCCAAGGTGTATTTATAAGACAGATTTTTATAGACACTGAGTGCTCTTCAGATAAAAAGTATTAGATTAACATTTCTCAAGCACATTTCTTGAGAGAAGGATTGTATGAGGGAAAATTGGGATTCTGAGTAAAACAAATTAGTAGAATTGTTAAGTTCAGTACTATCTTCATAGAACTAATTTTTCATATAGAACTAACTTTTTCTGATCAGTTACTTTGCATATTATTATTTTATAATTAGTTTTCTTATAATTAGTCTTTGGAATGGGTGAAAAACTAAGAAGAGATATTATAAAGCTGAGATATAATTTTGTAATTAAGGTTAGCTTTATTGGCTCCAACGATCTAGTCTCTTACCTTCTGTGGCTATCCACTCCCCAAACCACATTCTTGATCTCTCCTATCTCTTAGCTCATCTGCTTTAGCCCCTCATCATAAGTCACCTACACTGTAATGAACAACTAACTGGCTATTCCTTCTAGTTGCCTCCCTTTGCACTTTCCCTTTCTCCTCTAGCTACCTTAAATGCCAGGCCCCATTTTCATGGACTCGTGGATGTCAACAGCCTTAATTCTTTAATAATACCGTCCTTCCTCAGTGACCTTAAAAGGCAGAGCCTTGATCCCAGTTAAACTCACAATTACCTAGTCATCTTTAAATGGCTGGAAAACCCTACCACTGTGCTATCGCTGGAAGAAAACCCTACCACTGTGCTATCGCTGGAAGAAAACGCTACCACTGCTGCCTCTTTAAATTCGTTGGATAGGAAGTAGAGATGCTCAACGTGGTAGTGATGTTCACATGGCAACTCTTCTGAACTACTGTTACCCCTTATCCTCCTCACGTACCATTCATGACCCTGTTTTATTCTGCACTAGGGAAATCAATGCAATTGGTAGTCATTCTCATTTTTTTTCACCAATTAATCCACTCAATAGGCTTTCTTTTCCTTATATCATAAAAATGTCCCTACTTTGTTTTATCAAAGAGTTATTTGTACTGAGTTTTCAACATTCAGATCATGAACTCTGATACATTTTTCTTCTCTGCATTTCAGTGTCCCTGATGTGGAAGCTGATACATAACTAGAACACAAAATATAATTCTACTGTCTTCTGTCTAAAAAAAAAAAAAAAAACCACAAAATTGAACTTGACTCTATTCATTCCAGATTCTGCCCCATTTATTTTCTCCTTTGCAGAGCAAAATTTCTTAAAAAGTTGTCAGAGCTCCTTGGTAGGGAGCTTCCCTCACATTCTATGCCAAACTCGCTTCACTTGGGTTTCTGCCCCATTACTCCTGAGACTTTTCAAATCAAAGTTACTATTCCTCCAGGCTATCAAAGCCAGTAGTCTGATTTTTTTTAATGATACATTCTAATTTTGACATGCCTTAAAAATGATATCCCAAACTGGACTTCCAAAGTACCTGTAAAGGTTTGGATGAATATTGTCCTCCATTTTCTCAGGTTTCTGAATACCTGGTCCCTAGTCAGTAGCACTGTTTGGAGAAGTTTAGTTAGTACATACTTGCTAGAGGAGCTATGTCACTGAGGGTGTGCTTTGAGATTAAAAACCTTGTCCCATTTCCGGGTCATGCATTCTGGTTCCTGCTTGTCATTGAAGACAGGAGCTCTCAGCTCCCTGTTCCTGCTACCATGTCTGCCATGTGCTATCATTCTTCCCCACCTTGATGGATTCTTATCTCTTGGGAACCATACAGCAAAGTAAATTCTTCTTTCTATAAGTTGCCTTTGTCGTGGTGTTTTATAGCAGCAAGAGAAAAGTAACTACTACCTTAATACAGTTCCCTATTCTTGGCATTCCTCTGATCCCATTGGCTGTTTCTTCTCTGCCCCTCTTCTGGCTCCTTCTCCCTAAAAGATGAGTAAATATTGGAGGTTTCTGGAACACATTCCTGATTCGTCTTTTAACTTCAAGCAGTATTTTTTACTTGGATATTCTCATAAACCTTAAGGTCTTCACTATGACCTACCTATCTAAGCCTTCCAGATCTGGGTCTCCAGCTCTGTGACCTTCCAGATCTGGGTCTCCAGTTCTGTGACCTTCCAGATCTGGGTCTCCAGCTCTGTGACTTCCTGTCGTATTTCAGATTCTTTATATCTGGTTATCTATTTTCATCTCCACACAGATGTTTGATAAGGTGTCGCGTCCCTCTCGACCGGCAAGAACGACGCAACTCGCAAAAGCTCTTCTCAGTTTATTCAGGTCCCTTGAAAACAGTCTTCCGAATGCCCGGGCAG
>CAJQZJ010032648.1:4297983-4326068 GCA_907164525.1 Lophiomys imhausi | reverse complement strand
GTATTCACTAAATCTAACTTATATTAATCTATCAGCCCCTTCAGTTAAGTGTGGTACCACAGACCTATAATCTCAGCACTTTGGATGAATTCAATAATATACAAGATAGATGGTGGAAAAACTTTTGCTAGTTTCTGAACATAAATTCCTTTCTCCAGCCATGGAAACTAGACTGTCCTGTGTGATCCCAAGAGCTCTGAGCTTTAGGAGTGAGGCAAGGAGAGGGTACCGTGAGGAAGCTTAGACAGAGGCAGACTACAGAAGGATGACTGAGAAATGCAGGGAGACTAGATTCCTGCTGACGCCTCTCATGCACATCCTACCTGAAGAAAGTTTTAACTTGGGATTTCCCAGTTAGGTGAGATAATACTTCTTGTCTCTTTCTTTTCTTTTAATTCAATTTTAAATTAATGTTTTCAGATAGCATACAAAGTGATGAGTTTCACTGTGATGTTTTTAAGTTTATACATTCCACTTGTTGTTACTTACCCAATGCCTCCTTCTGCTCCTTCTTTCTCTCTAGTAGACCCATCTGCTTTCATGTCATATACATTCTGTTACCCTCCCTTGCCTTTGCTTGCCTTAGGCCTCCTCTTACCCTCTCCAGTCCCCTTTCTACTTTCACAATATATAAATTTTTATATACATTGACGTTCAGATAACACATAGCTAAGACTACCTGATTTCTTTTGACATAATGGTCCTTGCTGAGACTGAGATCCTCCTGTCTCAGCCTCTGAAGTGCTGTGGTTATACTTGTGTGTCACTATGCCTGGCAGACAGTCTCTGTTTTAGCTCCGACCTGCCTGAGCTAGGCTTTATAAAAGCCATAAAGAGTGCCTGCCAGAGGTCTCCATGGGGTTTGAGCTCTTCTGAGTACCAGTCACATAATGTTCTCACAAATTCCCACTAGACACCTTTGTACTTTGTTTTGTGGTACTGGAAGTTGAACCCAGGGCCGTTGCTCATGCTAAACAAACACTGTACTGTTGAGCCATACCCCAACTCCCATAACACACATTAATGTGATCAGAGAAGGAAAACATATTCCAAGGTGGACTATACACATCTATGCTTAAATTTATGAACTCTAAAAACTTGAAGTTCAGTTCTTAACCGCACAAGTGAGGAACTGAGACCAATGACTGGTATGCCAGAGGACAAGAACTGAATGCACGCATGGGCGAAGAAGGCATTTTGGGGTTTTGCTGTGTAACACATGATTTCTGGAGTCCCTCCGACTCTCTTCTGCATAACTTCACGAAACAATTCAGCACAAACAATCATGTGCAGCCATGCGGTTTTGCACACTAGGGTTTTCAAAGTTTTCCATGCTGTTTTCTACACACAGGAGAGAGCTCCTACTCACACCCAGAGGCTGTCTGTGCCCATCACCTGCTAGGCTACACAAAGGAGAAAGAAAGATGGCCAAGGAGCCAGAGGACAGCAGGTTGCCATGCCAAGAGCAGTGTCTTTTATGTTCTTTGATAACTTTGTGAGTCCTCGTTCCTGTGCCTTCCATCTATTAATGAACATGAACTACATCCTGGCCTTTAATCATTGATATCATTTCATAGAGACTTCTGCATGGGCCTCCCCTCTCCTTTGCTTCTCAGAACATCTGTTTCCCAGACCTTCTCTCAGGAACGAGCGTATACAGACAGCTTTCCCCTTCTCTGGGCCATGGAGCTGCATTTCCTATGCACCTTCAAGCATTAAATAGAAAATTAAGCCAAATGTACCATATTTTGTTATAATTACAGTGTAGGGAAAAAATCCTTGTTAATTGGGTAGCCAAGAAAGTTATGTGGCCCATATGCTAAGGAGAAACATATAGTTCAGAGTCATAAAGTTTGGTAATAAAGGCTTAGTGTTGAGTGAGAAGAGCAAATGTAAATTAACATCCTCCAAATAAATCAAACAGTTTAGATAATGGGACCACTCATGGCAACCATGTGCAACTAGTTCTGGCTGCCACTTCTAAGGTGTTTGATTTTAGCTCACTTAAATTTTTTTAATAAACAAATATAATATGAGGAGTAATATTCTGGTACCATCTGATAGGTATAGAATTACTGTGCTTGCAATGTGATAATAACACTACCAGCTAGGATGCCTGATGTGCCTCGTCTCTGCTGGGATTGAGGCCTGCCACTCAAACTGGAGCAAGCTTGTGTATTCACCACTTGACACTGTTTAAGACCCGACTCATTTTTTTATCTTTTTTTTCAGATATGCTGTATGAGTTTATCTTTGGGTTGGCTCCCTTCAAGGTGGCATGATAAGATACACAACCCCCAGAGTGACGTTCTTCATGACAATCCCCAGAGGAAACAGAGGGGATCAAATTTTTCTTAGCAACTCCTTTCATTATGGTAGGAAGACTTTTTCGGTGCCATTTCACTATAGGAAGGAAGTGGGCCTCGTCCACTATAGACAGCTAAAAAAAGATCCTACCATGCAGCCGAGGAACCTGGGAGTTAGAAGAGTAATAGTGACCTGGAGTAACCATCTAGGAAGTCAGGAAGCTAGGCTTTAAACAAGGTATTGTGACTTTAGCTACTGTGCTAAATGGCTGCTTGTGGCAAATACCTTGCTACGTTCAAGCAAAGCCTCCGAGTCAGACACACACTAGAATCACCTTGGAAGAGGCACAAAGTAGTTTGAAGTTGTCTTCAATTTTTCCTCATCTTCATTTTTATTCCCATAAAAAATGCCCCCAATTTCTTCCCAAAGTCCTGCACCAGATTTTATCCTGGAAAGGTTGAGTATAGGATTCTAAGAGGTACTAAGTGGAGGGACACTGAACTCTACCTTGGAGCAGCGCTCTGTAATGGTGAATAATGATGATAAACTTGATGGGTCTAGAATCGCCTAGGGCATGGATGATCCTCCTGGGGGTGCCTGCAAACAGTGAGCTAAGTTAGGCTAAACAAGGTGGGACAACTCACCCACTGTCAACAGCACCTTTCCCTGAGCTAGGATCCTGTACTGGAGAGAGGGGGCTGAGCACTGACATACGGTGTTCTGTGTTTTCCTCACTGTAGATGGGATGTGACCAGCTGCTTTCAGCTCCTGACGCCCACCCTCCCTTCCACGAGTCTGTATCCTCAAACCCTGAACCAAACAAGCCCTTCTTTCCTGAAGTTGATTTTCTCTGGGTATTTGTCACTGTCACAGGAAAAGCAGCTACAGCAGCTTCCCAGAAAAAGTAGTTCCATTATCTTCAGTGAGAACTCAAGGTCAATGATAATCAGCCTAATGAACAATCATGCTGCATAGGTGGGCTAGTATTTTGGTGAGTGGATACTGCGCAAACATGGGGAAATGGGGGTATATTTGAAAAACTGAAAGTATCCAAATGTCAACCACAAAGAGGAGTATACGTAAGTTCTGGAAGCATAAGAAGAAAGATCTGGAGATAAGTTGCAAGGAGTTGGGACCATATCCTGAGACTAGTGTGAGGTCATTCACAATTTTCAGCAGATGAAGGATTTGATAGGAATATGATCATAGAGATCTCTGCTTGTAGGGTAGAGAGTGGGCTCCCATGGTGTGAAAGCTATGCTTACATGGCCAGAAAAAGTAGAGAAGGAAGGCTCCTCTTTAGTCAGTGCCTTCATCCTCACTGCCTTGCAGGGGACACCCTGTAGTAGATTTTGTTGCTTAGCTCATTGACTATTTCCAATTTGTTTTTCCTTGGTCCATGACCCTCCCTCTTCTGACACTGAAGAGTTGAAATGCTTGTTTCTCAGTCATTTGTTTGGGATGACCACATGACAGGTCGGCTGTGGACTTGTGGGGAGGGATTTAGCCTGTAAACAGGACAGATGCACTAGGATACCATGCCAGAAACCTGACAACGAGAATCATTTTTGGCCCTGAAGGGATTTTCCCAAGAATGCATGTCTGTTGGGGCAAAGGGTGGTAGGACTCTGTGTCTCAGATAACAGCATGAGGTCCCCCAGAACATCAGAATGTCAGGATATTGTTAATACTGAACAACTTGTTAAGACAGCATTGACTTTTCTGTTTTACTTCATCTTACACTCCCAAGTCACAATCCATCATTGAAGGGATCTGAGAAGGGAATCATGGAGGACCTCTGATTTGTTTTATGGCTTGCTTATATTGCTTTCTTTAACACTGAGGGCCACTTGCTCTGGCATGGCACTGCCTATTGTGGTCTGGGCTCTCCCACATTGATCAGTAATCAAGAACATGTCACACACACACACCCACAGGTCAGTCTGAAGAAGACAATTCTTCAGTTGACGTCCCCTCTTCCAAGGTGATTCTAGTGTGTGTCAATGAGAAAAACTAACAATAAAAGCCCTGATGGTTTAAGCCTGACTTAGTGATGTCTTCTGCTACATAAGAGGCATCTTTAGGACAACAGTAGTCCATCTAGAAGCTTCCATCTGCCAGTTTTTCTTCTCAGCAAGAGAAAGGAACACCTATAGTCTACATATCTCATTGATGGTAGGAAGAGAGAGCTCTGAGGATTTTGTCCCCTTGGGAAGACACTGTTCAGCACTTCCCTGACACTGTAGAAAGACTCTGGCTAGTTCCTTCACCCTCAATTCATTTACTTGCTTCTGACACTTGGCATAGCTAGGGACAAAGTCTACTTGACTTGAGACTACATCTGAAGTGCCTAAAGCAATAGAGAGGACCAGGAGATTTCCTTTAAAAAATGTCTTGAAGTTTTAATAACGGTACATGTTTGAAGAAAGTGTTTACCTCTACCATGCTTTTCTTCAAGGAATTCGTGGTAATATGATAGTGTCCTAGGGAAAAATTAAAATCAGTGAAATATCTTGTTTTTCTCAAATAGACACAATTTTCTTGTTAGAATTGTAATTAAATATATACCCGTAAAAATACTCCCAATCCCTCAGCTCCCAGCACTTGAGCATGCTCACTGGCACTCACGTGTATACCCCCTCCAATAGCCACTGATTATTGTATTGTCCAAGTTCTGCCATCTCCTGACAGGATCAAGCTAACCCAAACCTGCCTTGCTTTTATGCCACAGCACTATTGAAAAGAAAGACACAATTAATGGAAGTGTGATGGAGGGGGGTCTGTGGGGCTGCCACATAGTGGGACCCCTGGAATGGTTTCCATGAGACACTGGCCACTGCAATAACATGTTTTATGCTACTTTCTGAAGAAAGGGGTGACTAAACTGATCCATCAGTGCAATTCCTTCTGGAGGAAGGATGACAGCTGTGGCGGGTATGAGACAGAGGCTCCTTGTTCCAGGGAGTGACACTAATTACAGGGAAGAGCTCTGTAAACACGCCTCTCTGTTCAGGGGAAATGAACAACTTATAGTAAAGAGCGGGCACAACCCAAATGACATCTATAAATAAATAGCAAACAAGAGCACTTTTCTAATTGAATGCAGGTAAGTAAATAAATCAGGAGACACTTAAGCCCATGCTGGAGACAACGAGTCATTTTCTGCTCCTTTGACAAAATGAAAGAGGGATTGACTCTTGGAGTTTGCCCAGACGTGGCATGCTGGGAAGAAAGTTTTCTACCTGTTCAGCTGCTACCTCAAAGCAAAGAGATTATATATCATGCGTGTGTCCAGGACCCTCTGAATTTAAAAATAGGACTTATTTTACAGCTTCATTTTCAACAATGGCTGGCCACTCTACAAGTAACGAACACTTTAGCTCTTCATTCAAAGCAAAATGTATAAATAAGAGCTGAGCAAGAGCCCATAGAAACCCCTGGGGAATCTATAGGCTTTGGGGAATCAGTCTCCTGATATCTTACCTACATTTATCTGCTGGGCTAGGATTGCATCCTGTCACAGGAAACTCAAAGGAAACATGTAGAAAAATATATTAATTAAATTATCTCCAGTGTTCATAATATAGTTAATTGCTCGGCAGTGTTAATCCTTAACCTGCCATTATAAATAATCATACAGGCACCTGATGTATTTTAACAAGCCTTAGCCTGGATTGAGCAATCATAGCCCATCTAATTTATCTTATAATTCTATTCCCCAAATAAAATCCCATGACATATACATATGTCCCCTGAGCTGCTTTTCTCCACACTATGCTAATATTCCAGGCCACAGGGAATGATGTTCTTTCATCTAACCCATGGCGTGTTGGTGGAAGCTCATTTACATATCATGTAAAGGGACAGGCTGGTAGCCCAGGGCTGCTGTGATTCCCATGGGGCAGGGAGACAAATTATTTCTCCTGTGTTTCTTCTGTGTTATGACTGTCCCTCATCACATCAAAGGCACTTTGCTTCAATTCCTGCATGAGTAATGGGTGCTTCATTTGGAAATAGGATAGAGAAGAGTCATTAAAAGACACGTGAACACTGTTCTGCCAAGTGGTCACATGATATTTATTGGCCAGAATGAGTATGACCATATCTAGCTGAAGAGCACTCTGTTAGCCATTCTTCATTGTCAATTTGACTGGGTTTGGAATCATCCATGAGGCACACCTTTGAGTGTATCTGTTGGAAATCAAGGGAGATTGAAACTGTTGAGTGAAGATCTATCATGAATGTGGGTGAAATTATCCTTGGGCTTGGATCTCAGACAAAAAGGGAAAAAGAAGAGAGGCAAATACATGCTGGCATTCCCATTTCTCTACTTCTTGGTCTGATGATATGAATTGTGTCATGCCTTCCTCAACATAACGAACACTATTCTCTCAAACCTTGAACCTGAATAAAACCTTTCTCCAGAAGTTTCCTTTTGTCAAATATTCAGTCACAGTCATCAGAGAAGTAATGAATATGAAGGCTCCTGATATATCATTCCTGGTGGTGAAGAATGTTATCACCATTAACATGGGTTCCATGGCATCTAGCCACCCTGTCATTTGTCCATAGAGAGGAAGTAGGGTGTTTGCAATGCATGAGAGTTCCCACTTAGTCTCTCACAAAAGCCACATTTGATGTCAGTCATCAAAAGGCATTTGATGTCAGTCAAGCAAATCCTAAATTGAAGGATATCCTCCCTCTGCAGAGCTGGGTATCAGGAGGACTGCCCTGCTGGTTACTTCCTCTCTAAAATTCACCTTGTTGGTGGTCTCATTCCACAGCACAGCTTTCTTCAGCATGGTTATAGAACCAGGCATGCCCGGCCCTTTGACACTGAAACAAAACATTATCACAAAGTTAACAGTTGAGAACTGTCCAGCTGAGTTGGACAGACACAGACATGCACAAACACACACACACACACACACACACACACACACACACACACACCTCCCCCAAATAATTTCTAATAATGCTCTTATAGGTTTATAGTTTTGTATTGGGCCATATTCAAAGTTGTCTTAGCCTCATGTGCCCTGTGGGCCACAGACTAGACAAGCCTGTCTGCTGTCGTCTTCTTGGAAAAGCAGGTTCCTCTAGAAATAATTTTAAGTGCCCAGAAGGTTTTTATATTTTAGTTTGAAGTGTTTGACGTTCCTATCCTTTCTTGAATTATTTTTGAGTTTTGTGTGTGTGTGTGTGTGTGTGTGTGTGTGTGAACGAGAGAGAGAGAGAGAGAGAGAGAGAGAAAGAGAGAGAGAGAGAGAGCATGTAGTTGCCTGTACCATTGCTGAGGTCAGAGAATAACTTGTTGGAAGTGGCTCTTTCCATCCACCTTTATGTGGCTTCCAGGGGGTGGACTCCAGTGATTGGGGCTTTACCTTCTAAGCCATTTCCTGGTCCCAAATGTCCTATCTTTTTGAACCAAAATTTTCCATCCCTTCCTGAGAGATGTTTTTATGGGTAGAAGATAAATGTGGTTCTGCTCTTATAATTGGTTGGAGTGAAGGGAGGCATAATAAATTAGGTATCCAGGTACATGTATAACAGTATTTTTTGCTACATGCAGTTATTGGTTTAGAATTCTATTAATCTGGAGTTCTAAAGGAGGATATTTCTCATAGCGTCCTTTTTCCTCTCATGAAACTAAAGAAAGGGAATCTTTTCTAGCTAAGCTTTTATGTCTCTAAAGATGTATGCGCTCAGATGCATGAATGGATATCATAAGCACATGCTGTCAGAGAGCAAGGGGTGTGTGTTTAGAATTGCACTGTGTGCAACCAGAGCTAAGTAAATACAGCACTGTGCCAGCAGCAGCCTGCCATGGAAACGATTGCTAGGAAGAGCATTTAGTACCACTCTATGCAGCGTTTTCATTAAAGCTTTCTCGGAAGTGAACGTGCTTCATGAAAGGAAGGAGAGATTCCTTAAAGTTAAAAGAAAGGGTATTATGGAGGATTATGAGCTGAGTAAAGTGGGGAGGGGCTAAACTCACATCATTGCATTTGATATATGTTCATTGATAGCAGAGAAAGCAGCCATGGTAGAGAAGAGAGCTTAAGAGGCTGTTGTTTTTTTCTTGATTTGCTTTTCCATTCTACAGGGAAGGACTCTATCATAGTCCTTTGCACCTTCCTAATGCTGCGACACTTTAATACATTTCCTCATGTTGTGATGATCCTCTATGATAAAACTATTTTCATTATTTCTTCATAATTGTGCTACTGTTGTGAACTGTAATGTAAATATCTGACATGCAAAATATCTGATATGCCACTGCTGTGAATATCTGACATGCAGGATATCTGATATGCCACTGCTGTGAAAGAGTCCTTGACACCCAAAGGTGTTGCGACCCACAGGTTGAGAACATCTTCTTTATAGCCTTTTGTGTATGTCAGCAATCATCCTAGTGTTTTCCATATACACTGCTATCTAATCTTCACAATAACTCTGGAGAACTGATATGGTTATTCCCATTGTATAGATGAAGAAACCCGAGTCACAAAGAAATGAAAGGCTATGGTCAAGGTTGTACCCACTGAAGTGCTTGAGGGTTGATTATAGTCTGCTGACTTTACAAGGTCTGTCTACCTCACAGCAACAGGTTATGCTGTAAGGGAGTAAGAAGATCTGGTAACCTGGTTTAACCTGATCTCCTGATCATACTACCTTTAGATCTACTCTCATATGCCTGTCCCACAAAAGTTGTATATTCACCAAAGCTGGGGAAGCTGCTGAATTTCCAGGTCTTGATGTGGGCTCTGGGGGCCCGACAGGCCAGTGGCGATAGCCGACTGTCAACATTGGCACATTAGTGATGTTTGAGCATCATTGCTGGCCACCACTTACTCACAGATGGGACAAGATTGGGAGGTCTAATGGCTCGTCAGAGCCTGTTGTCTATTTAGGCATCTCCTTGGTTCCTGATTAGCCAGGAATTTTGTTTGTCTTTTAAGTCACGAAGGTCCCAGCTGTCAAAGTCTTTCTTTCTCTCTTGAGCATCTGCAGCCATTCTGCTATGGACCATGAGCTCATCTGATCCCTCACTCCAAGCTGCTTTGGATTTGACCTGGTCTTGGCCATGAGACCTTCAGTGAAAGGCTAAGTGGTAAAATGGTATTTGTGACTCAGTTTTCCCAATGAGTCAGAAATAAAACTACACTTCAGCATGTTAGAAGCCATTCTGGGATAAAACCCAAAGGATGTTTCCTCTTTAGTTCTTTTGGGATGCAAATAGACTTATTATGTGTAAGGGGGGGGGTCCATTAGTGAGGGTGGGGAGATAGGCTCGGAGCATCCAGATGCCTTTGTTTCCTTCTTTCCTGTCTCCCTCTCCCCCTCCCTCCTTTCCTTCGATTTTTAAAAAACTTATTTTAATATAGTATGACCTAATCATTCAGGGGCAATTTATACTCTTTATTAACATTTTGATCAAGGAATTTATTCCAAAATTTAATTCCCTCAGTTAGTAAAACTGGAAAAATACCAGGAGCCAACTAAAACAAAATAAATAAAAACAGAAACTAAATCAAACAAAAGTTTTTGAGTGCTTTCTTTAAAAATTAAGAATGAAGTGATGCAGTGCAAGTCCGATCCTCAGTGAAACTCCCTCTCCTCCAGGAAACATGAAGTGGACCAAACTTCTACTACGACCCCCACAGAGGTGCTGTCAGGTGGTGGGATAGTCTGTGCTGGGCTCACCCCCACTTCCATGGTGAATTGACTTGTGACTACGGTGCCAAAACTCACAGTGGGAAAAGAACAGCTTATTTACTGATGGGATGCTGGAAAAATAGGATGGCCACATGCAGAAGAATGAGATTGGACCCTTGCCTCACAGTATGTGGGAGGACCAACTCAGTAAGAACAGAAGACTGGAATGTAAGACCTGAAACTGTAAAGCTATTAGAAGAAAATATAGATGGAAAAGTGGTACAGCAATGGTCCAGGCAATGATTTTGTGGATTTGACTCTAAAAGCTCAGATAACAACAGCAGACAAAGACAAATTTGATTGTATCTAGCTTTTGAAAAAGGTTTTATGTGGTAAAGAAAACAAGAGGGCAGCAACAACCCATGAACAGGAGAAAATGTTTGCAAATCAAGCATCTGATAATTAATATCCAAAATATAGAAGGAACTCAATAGTAAGAAAACAACTTTATCTTTAAAATGAGCAAAGAACTAGAAGAAACATTTCTCTACAGACAACATACAAATGACTACAAACACATGAAAAACACTCACCTTCATTAATTATCAGAAAATTGCAATTTAAGCCGGGCGTTGGTGGCTCACGCCTTTAATCCCAGCACTTGGGAGGCAGAGGTAGGCGGATTTCTGTGAGTTCGAGGCCAGCCTGGTCTACAAAGTAAGTCTAGGACAGCCAGAGCTGTTATACAGAGAAACCCTGTCTCGAAAAACCAAAAAAAAAAAAAAAAAAAAAAAAGAAAATTGCAATTTAAAGCCACATTGACTTATCACCTCATACATGACTATTGTCAACAAGTAAAAATGTAACAAGTGTAGGTTAAGGGTCAGAGAACTCGTGAACCTTGCTGGGGAAATTTGTACAGCCATTATGTAAAATGGTATGGAAATTTCTAAAAAAAAAAAAAAATCTTGAAAGTGGAATTAACATATGATCCTGAGTAGGTAAGAACCTGAAATCAGTATATCAGAAAGACAGTTTTGAGTTCTTGTAGTGAAGTCTTATTCACAAAAGCTAAGCTTATGTCCACCAATGTATGAATAAAGAAAATAGGGTATATGTGCACACCATGGGAAGTTTTTAGTCTTTAAAGTGAGAGACATTCTGTTATTTGTGGCTACATGGATGGACCTAGAGGACATGTTAAGCGAAATAAGCCAGGCACAGAAAGACACACTCTTACATATCCTGTGTGTGGAATCTGAAACAATTGAATTCAGAAGCACATGGCAGAATGGTGATTACCAAGACCCTGGAGGTGGAGGGAAGGAGGAGTGTTTGAACAGGTGTTTGAGAAGACCAATAATTCCATTAGTTGATTCAACCATCTTCTCCCTGTTGTGTAATATGATATCACTTAGTATATAATAAAAATGTATAAATTATAATTTGTCAATATCCAGTGATAAAAGTGCTGTATAAACTATAAGGTATATCATAAACATGGTTAACTGTGTGGACTATGGGTGTAGACAGGCCTGATAGTAAACTTTACTAGTGTGACTTGAGAAAACTATCTCAGTGGTTCTCAAAGTGTGTGTGTGGGGGGGTAATTCCATTCTGCCCTGAGGATATTTGGCAATGTCTGATAACACTTTTGCTCATATCTGTGATGAGTCAAGGTTCTACCAGCACCCACAGAGTGAAGGCCAAAGACATGGCGGAAGAGCCTCCAGTGTGCAGGACAGCTCCACAGCAATGAGTTTGTGGCCCCAAATGTCAACAGTGCCAAAGTTGAAAACCATGCTTAATCTTGGCAAGCCTCTGGGTTTCGTGTTTCAATTGCCTTGAAGACAGAAATAACAACGACAGTACTTATTATCTGCATTTGCTGGGCTGTCAGAAAAGTAATTTGAATAAATCAGAGCCCTGTGCCTGGCTGTGTTCTAATGTGATGTAATGTTCTAGGCCTATTTTATGCTCAGGGTCCTTGTAATGGGAATGCTACCAACTTGCTTGAAATCACTGATCGCTAGCCCTTCCTAAGCTTACATAGGAAAGGTGTATTGCCTTGGCTCCCTGGCATCTCTTCCCTACTTCAGCAGCCCCTGAGAAATTTCCCTCATTTAGATAACATCTTGGTGGCAATATAAATCTAGGCACATACCTAAGGAAGTCAAAAGGACTACAAACTTCCTTTCCTCATCCCAGTTCAGCCAGAAAGTAGCCTGTGTTCTGACGGCGGGAAGATAGAAAGTCTCTTCCAGTGTGTGGACTCTTTCACAAGGGAAGATGTGAAAAAAATGCAGCAATATGCCGATTGGTGTCAACCGGCTGAGTCTGAGGCTTTGGGTCTCCTTTCCAATGCCCCACATTCCCTGGTTAGTTCCTGTCTCTTCAGGGGCATGTTTCAAACACCACCCAAACCCTGTGAACTCAGTAGCACTTGTACAGCAATCTCATACATTTCCAGAACTGGTTCCTTTGATTGCAGTCAGGACTCTTAGCAAACTCACCACTGATTTGGTGAGCAGAGCCATCACTGTGTGGATGATGTCTCATTAAAGGTGGTGGGCCAGGGTAGCCTTGCCCGTGGCAGAACAGGGAAAGGCTTCTGGCTGCGTCTTCCCACCAGCAATGCAGCAGCATTAAATCCCAGACTCTAAAGCCAGATTCTTTATTGAAGCAAAAGCTGAATGTTCCTGCTCCAGCCAAGTCCTTATCAATAAATGTAAATGAGCAGAGTGCTTTAGCTCTCTATCCCGCAGTGAACTCTCTACATTTGCCTAATAGCATTGAGCAACAATCAGACTTAAAATATTGATTTAAGCAAATTCTCAGAAGCACATGGCATATTTATTGTAAAATATGAAGCTATCCTTTTCTTCCCTCATTTTATCTTCCCTGTTTGCCAGACCCCATTTTAGTATCTCTGTGGAACGGAAACACATTTTGTCCCCATTTGAGAGTAGGCTAGACAAACAATGACACTGCTTTCTGATAAACACATCAAGAGCCTCCAAGCTCATTAACCATTACCTTTAATTTAGCAGATATTTCAGAACCACAAGAGTGAAGATTTGTGGGGAAAGTAATCTGACAAGCTTTAGTTTCTGTTTTGAAATAATAGCTTAATAACAAATTGAATTTGTTTAGTGGCTTAAGAGTGGCCAATTATTTTTAATGTTGAGAGAATACTACAGATATGACCTTTCTCTTTATAGATGCAACCTGTAAAATTCAAGTGGGAGAGAGGACTAAGTAGCTTTTATTTTCTAAGGGTGAAAAAGACAATAGTTTGTGAATTACTCTCAGCTGATAACACTAGTAGTCATTCCAAGCCTGGATATGACAGCCTTGACTCTACTAAATATATATATATATATGTATATATATATATATATATATTTGTAGAATCAGATTACACATTTAAGGCTGCTATCAATTACTGTTCACATAGGCCTTGGGATGTACTAAAAAATAGAGAAGTAAATTTGGCAAATATTTTAGAAATGAGACTGTCAACTCTCTGTAAAAAAGCTGAGTAAAAAAGTTCAGTGTCTCCAAGACTCAGTGGAAATCAGAGTTGTTACCTCAGCTGGCTTTCTTTTTTAGAATTTTAGACTGAACCCCAGATCTTGTACAATCTAGGCAAGTTCTTAACTGCTGGATGACCTATTTTAGGGCCCAGCTTGCAATGTTAGTAGCTAAATGCATCTATGAGCTTTAAATTTACTTGAAGAGGAGAAGGAAAAATGGCCTAGTGGTTAAGAGCATCTGCTGCTTTTCCAGAAGACACAGGTTTGGTTCCTAGCACCCATGTAGTGATTCACAATTCTATAACTTCAATTCCAGGGGATCCAGGGCCCTCTTCTGGCCTCTACAGGCACCAGACACACATGGTACACATACACACATGCAGGCAAAACACTCATACACACAAACAAACAAATGCAATTGAAGGGTTCTTTTACACACTGGGATTTTTAAATTTATAATGCTTAGGGAAGAAAAAAATTCAGTGGCTATTCTCCCCCAAGGAAAAACTCAGCTGAGCCCTAGCAGCAGGCATTGTGTGTCACTGTGTCAAGCTGAGGAGGAGAGGCATCCTAGATGATGTCACTAGAAAACCCTGGTTGGAATCTTGGCAGTCCACTGTCTAGTGAGGTTACCTAAGGGTGCTCCTTAGTTTCCCTAAGCCCTCTTTTGATTTCCTATGAAATAAGGGGATAATCCTGATGTGAAAGACAGTTGATGACAAAAATTACCACCGTTGTCAAATATTAGTTTCTTAGTATTTTATTTTATTTTTGGTATTCATTGTTTCTGAGTTAACCGGATTCATATGCATGAATGACTTTACCTCCATTTTCAGAAGAGTAATGTTGGTGGTAATGTTGTGTAGCTAAAGTCTCCACATTGATCAAGTGAAGATGGACAGCTTAGGTTAGTTCAACTGGATAAGCAAGAATCTAACAGCCTCTTCCCCTAAAGTTTGATCTTAAGTCCTATTCATGAATGGCTCAAAAAAAAATCCATTCTCCTTCAAATATCTGTTCTAATTTTCTTTTGGTGGGCTGGAGAGATGGCTCAGTTCGTGGTTAAGCATACTTGCTGGCCTTGGATGAGCAGAGTTCAGTTCCCAGGACACACGCCAGGCCCCTCATGACCATAACTTCAACTCCAGGTGGTTCACTGTTCACTTCCTCCCTCTATAGTCACCCACATGTACATCCACACACATGTACATAGATACAAAAACATCTTTTGGAAACGTAGACACAATGGCAAAGATCTCTGCAGTAAAAGAAAAATGCCAGGTCACATTTAATTTAGAAAAATTAGGTTACAATGGTTACATTACTTCCCCTGGTGGCAGCATACTCAAATTGCAGAAACATTAACTAAAACCAAAACCAAAACCAATCCAAGCCAAACCAAGCCAAAACCCACCCCCACAAAATAAAACCAAACCAAGCCAATCAACAAAAACCCAAAAATAACAAAAAAACCCCACAGCACCTTGAAGATAAGTTATGAAAATACAATTCAAAAACATAATTTCTCTTTGTAGACTCTTCCATATCTATTACCTTTTTCTTTCTAGTATAGGATCTCAGTGACCTGGAACTCCTATACTTGAGCAATCCTCCTGCCTCAGCCTCCTGAACAGATGGAACTACAGATGTGTGCCACAGTTTCTGGATTTTAATGATTCTTCTATCAGTGAAAAATGAAGGAGCTAAGACTCATGAGAATTTACTTACGTATTCTTTAGTTAGATCCTGTGGTGTGCTGCTGGTGTATTGAGCCTAACAGAAAATTCATTCATCAGTGACTTCACCACCAGAAACTCAAGCCTCCTAGACCATCACTACCCAGGATCCTCCCTACAGTAGATCTGTTATTAGCACCCAGCTTCGCCCTTGCTTCTGATCTATCTTGGACCCCTTTGCTCCACCTGTAACTGCTATCCTGACCTTTAAGTAGCATCTTCTTTTCTCCCATGTTCTCTAAATCTCAGAGCTTGGAGAAAAGGTAGAAGTCATACTAGCATTTTGTTATCTCTCAGAAACTATTTGTATTCCTCCATCTTCCAGAAACCCCATCTCCTTGGCAGCTTATGGCATCCTGTTCTTCCACCCAATCTTCTCTTACAGTCCTCATCTCCTATCCTCCCAGTTACAGCCCTCGGGTTATAATTAGTAAATGATCCTTCTATTTTATTCCTGGAATGATTCTTGGATTCCTACACAGCCAAATCTTTTTGCTCTTCACTTCCTGAATGTAGTAAATTCCAATGATCTTTTGAGTCCCCCATCCCCATGTGTGGTGTGTGTGTGTGTGAGTGAGATGGTGTGCCTGTGTAGGTTAGAGGACAATTTTCCAGAGTTGGTTGTTTCATTTCACAGTGAGAGCCAAGGATTAGTTCCAGTTGTTTAGGTTTGCACTACAAATGATTTTCCTTGAGATATCTCACCATCACCAGATTCAACCATTCCTGTTCTTGGTACTTTGTGCCCTTCTATCTCATTTCTTTTATTTTCATCAATGCACTAACATCTGACCACATCAAAACCACGGATCTCTAGACAGTCCAACATGTTTTGTTATCAACAACCCTCTTCATTTACAAACCTCAACATTCACTGTGGTGGTTTGAACAAAAATTAGCTGCCATAGGCTCATAGGAAGTGGCACTATTAGGAGGTGTGGCCTTGTTGGAGGAAGTGTGTCACTGAGGGTGGGCTTTGAGGTTTCAGATGCTCAAGCCAGGAGCAATGGTTCTCTCTGTTCCTGCTGCCTGCAGACCCACATACAGAGCACTCAGCTACCTCTTCAGCACCAGGTCTACTTGCATGCCCCCATGCTTCCCTCGGTGATGACAATGGACTAAATCTGAACTGTAATCCAATCCTTCCTAAGAGATGCTGTGGGCAAGGTGTCTCTTCACAGCTGTGGAAACCCTAACTAAGACACTTGCCTCACATTCTTTTATTACAATGGAAGATATGTCCACACATTGTTTGTGTTTGGGACCTTAACTACTCATACTTTCTCCACAAGTGATCCCCTCTCCCTCGTGCAAGGTCAGTTTCACCTTCTTCCGGGTCTTGCTTTGAGCAACCCACATGCTCTCTCTTTTCTTTGTTGACCTCTGATGCTCAAATTACCTACCTGATGTTCTAACCACTACCTTCCTTTAATGATCTTTCTCACAGTGCAATGCATCAAAGACATCTTTAGTTAACCCTTTGTTCCCCACCTATCATTTCTTCAAGTGACACTTATGAGAATCTGGCCTCTTTACTGAGGCTGCTCTCACCGGTGCCATGAGTGGTGGCTCCTTACCAACCCCAGTGTCTTCTCACCTCTCAGCAGTTTTCGTTGTGGCTCACCACACTCTCTTCAAAAACCAGCTTACTCTTTCTTACACATTTCATTTTCAAACATGTTTGTTCATATAGCCCCTAAAAGAATTTATAAAATTTTATAAACCTTTACACACTTTTAGAGTTGACATCTAAGGTTTTCATTATAAATATAAGCAATTGCTAGGGATAGGATTTCCACCATTTTATAAATATTGACATCTTAAAAGAAGGCTGCTACAATGCTCTTTCTAATGTGCCCAGTGGACTTTAAACACCATAGAAATGTGATACTTACTGTAATACATTTAGAAAACACAAACTTCTTTAGCAGAATATTTACGTTGTTTCCTTTCCTCTTGAAACTGTGTTTCCACTCAGCATTGCTTACAGACATTTTCCCCCACTATATTTTATTGGTCTACCAGCTTCTCTGCAACTAAACTATGTTTCTAAATCAAAATTATAATGAAGAATTTCTATAAGGTTTTATAAGTTAAAATATTTTATAAGTTAAAACACTGACAAAAACAACACATTTTAAACAACTAATTTTGTTGAAAATTATTTATTTGAAAAGAAAATTTTATTATGAATAAATTCTTATGAATTGGCTAGCGCTCCAATGAGCTCCTTGTTCTGTGGGCACTAACACTTTTGGAGACTGAGTTCTGCATCAATTCTTTTCTGGGCTGTCCTGAAGCAAACCACAGTGTTTGTATGTCTAGCGCTTTCCATTTCTACATACAACACAAACAAGATAAAAGCAAAAGGAGACAAGGACAATGGGGTGGAGGATGACCCAAGTAACTTAAGACTGGAACATAAAATTTTACAGGAAATGGATCCTGAAGGATTTGGGGGAAGAACAGCAAGATTAAAAGGAGGAAGTATCCCTCCTCCTGGGAGATAAAGACTTTGACAGTCACCTTTCAAAAGAGCATCGGCAATGGTCTATAGTATTTGGGGGTCTGTGCTATCTCACTGGTCAACAGCTTCTAAAGAAATAACCCACTGGTGCAATAGTGGAATGACTATCATGGAGCTGACAAACCACTTTCTAATCAGGTTTTAAGGCCAACTTCATAAGTCGAAACCCATACCTGGCCCTGTCACTGAGGCCAAGAACCATAGGCCTTAGGGGGTGACTTGGTATCAGAAGAGATATAACATTAAAGCAGATCATAATGACTCATCACTACACCGTAGATCCGTACACTCTTGACTCTCATCAGAGAAGCCTCTTTTTGCAGAGTTGGACGTAGAGTCCAACAACTGCCTCTGGTGCAGAGAATAAAGAGAGAGAAGATTGTTAATACAAATGAGACATCTATATTACAACTGCTCCTCCCAAGGCTCAGGGATCATTGGAAAAGAGGGGGTAGAAAGATATTAAGAGCCAGAAGTGACCGTATGATTATGAGTATTAAAAAAATACAGTGCTCTTTTGGACACAGCAGAGTGGTTGCCCATACGAATTTGTAACAGTTTAGTGTGCATTAGACCTGCTCAGGCTCAAGGCAGACAAAATTTTAGCATAGGAAGGGAAGATGGGCATAGATTCCTACCCCTAGCTAAGGAGGTGTTGGCAATTGATAGCTGCCGTGAAAGACAAAGTTACTTTTCTCTAAGGACATAGCTCCTGATGGGCTGACGACACAGCTGAAAGAATACGAGTAACACAAACTGAACTTGTGGCTTGGGTTGGGAAGGGGCAATGGATCTGGGATGAGTCGGGGAGGGTGGACACGGTCAAAATACATTGTACAAAATTCCTGAAAAACTAATAAATGACAACTGGAAACAATCATCCTGAGTGAGGTAACCCAGACCCAGAAAGACAAACATCACATATTTTCTCTCATCTGTGGATATTTGCTTTAGCTATGGCTTATCCACATTTCATTTGGACTACTCACAAAGGCTAGGTAAGTAGTAAGAGGTCATGGGGGAGGTGGTGATCTTTTGAGGTAGGGGAAACAGAATTTATTATTATAAGTGGGCAATGTGGGGAAATGGAACAGGAAGAATGAAATGAGATGGGGTCGGGAGAGCAGGGTAGAGGGGGAAATAAGGGGAGTGGCAATTAACACTAAAGACCCTTTGAAAAGTCATTATGGAAGCTTACGAGTGTAGAAACTTAAAATGTGTACATACACGTGTTTTAAAAGAGTTCAAATGGAGTTGCTGTATTCTAGGGGGGGGGAAGTGTCCCAACACCATGTCCTATCAAATAAAACCCTCAGCACCAGGAATGGGTTACCTCTTTGAGGAGATCAAAACAGACAGACAGACAAACAAACCCTCAGGTTGATGCCAATGCTCTTGGTTACTCTCTAGATGTGGCATTAAGACCCTATTACTGAAGACACCACATACTTGGGCCAGAAAACATAGAGAAATCTAGCTGGCATTCATCTGGAAGCTTCATACCTGCTGGGTAGCTTTTATATGCTGGAAAGGTGCTGTGCCTGTTGTTGGAGGGAATAAAAAGGTAATCATCAATCTCACCCAGCTCTGAACTCTTTCAGCTATAATACTGACCTTCCTGGAAACATATGCCTGCTGGTGCAGTTGTGGTAACATGTACAGAGCCTGTGCAAGCTCAGACTAGACAGAGTCCAAGTATGAAGGAGGGGAAGTAGCTCTGAAGTCCCACTCCAAGCTGAGGTGCTCACAGGGTGTCCTGCCTGGACATTACACTGTCTCATCAAACGGGCCTCTGTAATTCTAATAGCTTTTTTCCGTTTGTTCCTGGTGTAGTTTTTCCACAGCACTAAGATTTTTGCTGTTTGGTGGCTTCAGCCTCAGTTCTATACCAACGAGTGGGGATGAGCCTCCCTCTTCACCTCACTGTTGAGCATCAGCATAGAACCGAGGCTAAAGCCGCTGAACGGGGAAAGTCTTGGATTTGGAGTCAGTTTATAAGGGTTTAACCCCATATCGCTGCCCATGTCCAGCTCTATGGGTACATGAGAGCAAATTAACATTCTTCTATCTCATTTTTTTCTCATTGCATTAGTTCTATTTTCCTGTTACTGCAAGAAGTACTCTGACAAAAACAACTTACAGAATGAAAGGTTCTCTTGGCACACAGAATCAGGATGGTGTACATCATAATGGTCAGCCAAGGCCATAGGAGCTTGAAGAAACTGGTCACATCACACATCAGGAAGCAGAGAGGAGAAAATGGATGTACAAATAGTTTCCTTTATCCATTTTATACAGTCCAGGATTTCCTGCTAAGGGAATGAATGGTGCTACCACAGTGAGAAGGTCTTTGCTCCTCAGCTAATGCAATCAGGATAATTCCCCACAAGCATGTCCCTCAGGGGCCTGGCTCCTAGGTGTTTCTAGAGTCTGTTAAGTTGAAAATCAACACCAACCATCAGGTGTATAGATAAAATGAAGGTGTTTGAAGATATTTCTTGTTACTCCCTCCAAATTGAAACATTTCCACCTGAAGGGAAGAGGGATGCTCTTTAAGACTCAGAGGCTAAAGACACAAGGCTTAGAAAGCTCAGAAAGCTACAGGATTCACAGACCTTTCTTTGAGGTTATGACACATTTGATAGGGAGAGGAGATGCCAACCAGCATAGCCACCCCAAAGTTGTGCAAGGAGATCTCCTGATGTTGTCATGAGCTGTCATCAGGCTAGAGTGGGCTTTCTCATCCTGCAGCTGCCTTTGAATCATCTATACCCCAGTAAGTAACCAACCATTCATCCTGCTCTTACAGGTGACTTCACACACTCATTGATTCACCAGGCTGGAGCGAGTGCCACTGTTTCTTTGGTCTGTTTTGGTACCTTTCTGGGGTAAATAGATGTTTTCTCATGTCTCCCTAGGAAGCTAGGCCACAGTAGGATTGTTTTAAGAATTGGGAATGAAGGCTGTATGTGGCCCTTACACCTTTAATCCCAGGACTTAGGAGGCAGAGGCAGGTGAGTATAGGTTTGAAACCAACCAGGGATACATAGTGAGACCTTGTCTCACAAAGAAAGAAGAAAGGAAGGAAGGAAGGAGAAAAAAATTAAGATTATTATCAGTAAGTGGCTGGTGCAGTTAACACTCTACGAGTGGCACCTGTGGCAAACACTCTTGTTCCACCCAGTTCACTGAACATTCAATTTACTGATCTGTCTCACGGCCAGCGGGTTACAAAACCTTACCTTTGCCTCAAGAGCAACTTGAGGGCATCCTGCCACAGCACGTCGGAGGTCTGTCTGCAAATCTGTCTACATGGACAGACTAAAGCTAACCTCGGCCTATACTACCCCCTCCACTCTTCTCAGCCTTCTTCTTTCTGGGATTTCCCTGGGGGTGGTGGCAATGCCTAGATGAATGGTAGGGGACAGAGTCTCACTATATAACCCCAGATGGCATTGGATTTGCGGTATTCCTGCTGCCTCTACCTTCAGAGTGTTAGGATTATAGGTGTGCACCATGACATCATGCCTTATGTTTTACTCAGAAGGCTTATCACCCTGGAAATTGAGCTTATTTTTTCCCTTTTGGTCCAGTTAAGACCATTAGTTAGACTTATTTGTTCATAGCACAGGAAGGAGGGAGAATTTCTTATCTTTGTATATACACACACACACACACACACACACACACACACACACACACACACACATACACTCAAAACCCCAAAACTAAACCAAACTGAAAAGCCCAACCAAAACAACAAACAAAACAAACAAACAAAAAACAAAACAATGTAAGAAGCTACATTTATGATTAGAGGAAAATGGGACAAGTGCTAGGAGGTGTTCTAAGGGGCTTTTCTGTCCTCTGCTGGCGTATAAGGCAGCAGCAGGGTGTACTTCCTCTTCAGTGACTCTCCAGTCAGGTGGCCACTATCATTCCCAGCTGGGCAGAAACACTTAGTGTCTCCTTGTTTCATTTTTGTCATTTTGTAAAATGAGAAAAATTACCCAGAGCTGTTGAGTAAAGCCAATGAAATCTTATATGTGGAAGAATGTGGTAATCATGAAACAGCTCATAAAGGTGAGGTGTTTGGGGTATAAATGTGACATTCTGGTTAGCTCCGGAATTGAAAGTAAAGGCATTAGGATAATGCACAAAATTATAAGCCACTTTAAATGTGTTGACATAGGGACAACTGTGTTAGGATTTTCATGTACTGTATTTAAATTTAAATTTAATTTTAATGGGTAAAAAACTGCACATATTTATGAGACAACACATGATCCTGTGACATATGCATACATTGTATAATGTTCAAATCCTGGTAAATACATCTATCTCTTCAAACATGAATAATTTGTTCATGGAAAGACATTCAAACTTTTTTTTTTCTCGTTCTTTGAAAAACATAGTACATTATTGTTGTCTATAGCCATCCTATGTGCAACAGCGTACCGGAATTACTCATTCCTGTCCATTATAGGAAATTATCTTTGTGGAAAACATTTCATGCTTAAGTGACAACAAAACAATGTTGAAGTACTGTGTAAATGTTAAACACACACATACTGTTGTAATGACACAAACATCAGCTCCATTGAGTTCTGAAAATACAGGACAATTGAAGAAATGGTATCTCATTGGCTTTATTACCAGTAGAAGGTCCCAGGGCTACCTATACATGGCTTTAACTATTCAAAGAATGCACTTTGGCACCCCAAAAGATGATCAAATTCAGAAATAAGGAAAGCTAACATATTTATAGCAGTGCAGAGTGTTATGTGCAGGAAATAGCAATGAAAGGAGCCTTCCAAGCACTGTGGAACCCCATTGTGACCTAGAACTTGGAAACCAGCAACTTCACTTGAGATGACAATACTTTCAAATGATAGGGAGGATGCTAAGAAGTAGGAGAGAGAGGTAGAGAGAGAGAGAGAGAGAGAGAGAGAGAGAGAGAGAGAGAGAGAGAGAGAGAGAGAGGAAGGAAAAAGAAAAGAAAGGAAAGAAGAGAAAGGAGGGAGGGAGGAGCGTTGGGGAGGAGGGGCAGGGATAGGGAGGATTCTGCCTGGAAGCAGAATATTCCTGCAGAGTCCTGAGGCTGACTGCCACCTAACCAAGAGTCACACACTCTCCAGTATCCCCTACACACATCAAAGCAGGGGACCAAAGCCCTTTCATGACCTCCTTTCCCATTCTAACACCCAGAACCTAAGCTATTTCTTCAAAATGCCTTTTCAGGTCATCCACCTAGTTTCGAGCTTCTCCACTCTGTTCTCCTGGCCCCTCTCTTCTAGTGTTTAGTGTTTGGTGGTCCCCATGAGTTCCTCCAAGACTTGAGTAAGAGGGTCTGGGAGGTAGGCTGGCTACCCAACTTTGGTGCTCAGATATGGCCCAGCATGTACTATCCTTCCAAAATTGGTTAAGTAGAATCCCCTGAAGAAGTCAGGAAAAACTTTCATCTAGAACTGTGCCATTTAAAGGCCTCAATACTCAGGTGGTGTATAAAATAGAGCTACAAAGGACCCTAATTTGTATCTGTTGTGTGCCTTTTCCTGGGGAATCTATCTCTGTTCATCTCAGTCAGGAAGGGAAATAGCAGTCCAAAGAAATGAGTTCACCCAAGTCTAGCGTGGTGAACCAGTGACTTCAACTGCAGTTGAAGTTGAGTTGAAGCAGGGGCCTCTGCAGCTTTTCAGACAGCTACACTGCAGGTGAGGTCCCCTCCGCAGGCAACCGTCACACACTTGCATATCCCCCAAGAGGCAAGGGGCCTTGTGCACCTGTGAGCCTGCCTCTTGTTCCACATGGGAATGTTAGTGAGCTCAATCCTGTGAGGGTCTTGTGGGGGTAATCATGGTGGCTCTGATTTAAAGCTGCCCGTGACCATGCTATCTATACCTGTGGAACAGAGTTCCACCATGGCATCTGTGCTAGAGTGTGTCAGTCTGCTCTGGGCAGTTACAAGCCCAGAGCAAAGACAACAATAATGCCTACGAAGGCAGGTAACATAGCTGGGTAACTCAGGGTCACCCCCTCCTCCACACCTTACACACACCATCATGTATAATACTTTGTGGGCATGTGACCCCAAAGAAAACAGGCCAATAATTGAATGAGAGAGGCAGATGAATACATTTCTAACAAATAACAAATGGGCTATAGCACAACGCAGTCAGTGATGAGAGAGCATGGAACCAGGGGCTGGAAGTGAGTACATTTTCTTTACTGTATTTGGGAGTGCCCTTTAAAGTTATTTCTCAAGGAAAAAGTGATCCAAAGTACAGCAGAAAAAAAAAATTCTTGAGTGACAGTGTCACAGTGAACAAAATAAAACTTAAGCATGTATTAGTCCCTCTGGAAAAAAAATACCCTAACCTCACATCTGTCCTATTCTTTGGCAAGGACATACAGATTACTTAGAGGTAGAGATATTATTTATGTTGCTTCTGTTTGAGTAGGGCCGTGGCATTTTTGTTCTTATTTCTTCAGTTTATTGTAGATTGGCAGTAAGGCACAACTATAAAGCTCTTTGAATAAATCATTTTAATTGCTTGGTAAGATGAGTGCTTGTGTTAATTAAGTAGATATTCTGCACATGGCAGAGAGAATTCTTTCAAGGCCTTTCTTTGAAAAGGCAACTTTATAAGGTGCCTTTTGTGGAGGAAATGACATCCCCATTATCAAACATAGAACCTTACAACGACTGAAGGAATTGTGTGGAAGCGTTTAATTTAAGATGCAGTTGCCCAGCTGAAAGTGGGCTCTGAATGAGCTTGGCTCACTTTCTCTATAGTAAGCTATGTGCCATGTGAGCCTGGTGCTGACATGGGGAGGGATATTGTCTCTAGTTCTCATGTGATTCAACTCAGCTCTACACAGTAGTCTCTCTGGCTCTCTTTGCCTCAGTTTCTCCTCTTGTTAAGGGACACATTTGGAATGTACTCCAATGGTTTTCTCTATCGCATCCTGGCTGAGGACTCGAGTGCTAGACCCCATGTGGAAGAGTGGAGATTCACGCCCTTCCTGATGGAGCACCAGGACAGAAGGGACATGGCCCTCCTGCCACAGCTGTTCCAGTAGGAGTGACACAACTTCAGAGATTTCAAAGACAAATTTTCTCCTCACTTTGTAACCTACAAAAGTGTTGGAAATTGTGTGTTTAAAAAAAAATTGATGCACATTATACTCAAAATGTCCAGAACTGACAAGTGGTTTTTTAAAGTATTGAATGAAGAGGTAGTTCAGGGTTTTTGTTTTTGGCTTGTATACTGCCCATGTTTGCTTTAATGAATGCATGCCAGATGCATATTCATATCCACTTAGGTAAAAGAATACGTTTACAAGTGAGCATTGGGATGTCTGTGAAGTGGCCTGAAAAATCTAGACTCCACCAACATTATAGTGTTTGTTTCTTCTTTGCTTTGTACTTGCTGCCTTCATAAATGCTAATATAAGTCATGTGGACAGGTCAGTCCTTCAGGAAATGGACAAATCAGTGGTTTCTAAGTTTACTAGATCATTTCTGGTCAGAATGCCACGAACTGACCTAGGATAGGCAAGTCTCTTCTGCTGAGGTGTATTTCAAACCCTTTAAAAATTACAAAGTCTCACTAAGTTGCTAGGACTGGCCTTGAACTCACTCTGTAGCCTAGGCAGGCCTTGAATTTTCTATATTCCTGCTTCAGCCTCCCAAATAGCTGGGATTGCAGCCTGGGCCCCTCAGGTCTGGCTCAGGCTCAGGCTTTGATTTTAAAGTCCATTACCACAGCTCATCTGAATGGACTAAAGATGCTACATTGTTCCAAATAAATATATATAGGATGGTGCTCAATACCACCAGTCCTTAAAGAAATGCAAATCAAAACCACAATGAGATACCAGAAACATTCTGACACTCACATTGAATACACTCACTACCACCGTGACTGGCATTGCTGTTCTCTGGAAGGATGCACAGAAATAGGCATTCTCTAACGCTAGTAGGAATACAAAATGTGCTGTGACTTTGGGAAAATGTGTCTGGTTTTTTAAAAGTTAAAATGTACTTACGGCATGACCCAAACATCTCTTCATTAACGCCACTGGGTAAATGTTCCTTGAGAGTAATTAGCAGTAGCTCCAGGCTGGAAGCTAACCTATGTTCCCCAACAAGAGATGGGAAAATGAATGTGTTCATATCCATATAAAGTGTTAAGCTATTGGCATGCACAACACAGATTAACTTCATCAAAACCTGTGCTTAGTGAGAAAATCCTCACACCTAAAAGTACATGTGGCTCTGTTTGAATGGAGTTTGAAAAGGCATATCTATGCACTTAGTGGTTGGTTGTCTAGGTATCAAAAGAGCTCTGTTCTTATTGTTTTGTATTGTATTTATTATTTTAAGAAAAAGAGTTTTATTGGACTAAAAGGGGAAGCTATTGGGGGAAAAAGATACACCTTAAATTAAAAAAAAAAAAGACAGATAGGAGGGGGAGGGGGAAGGGGGGAGGGGGGGGGGAAAGGGGGGGGGAGGAGGGATGGGGACTATAATTGAGATGTAACTAGAAGAGATAAATAAAATGTATAAAAATGTTGATAATAAACATTTCCTCAGTGGGGAGAAAATAATCTCAGCTTTAGTCATAACATAACCTCAGAGAAAGACATTCCCATGATTCTTCCTAGCCCTGAAAAAAGTAGAAATAAAGGTGAGATGCTGATCAGGGTAGTGGCTATGTGTGCTGGACACATGCTCAGACCGGGCCTGGCTCACTGCAGGCTCTCTTCATAGATAATTAAAAGATGGCAGGGGAACTGGCTCCAGTGCTGAGTCTTGCTCTGTATTTTTACAACTAAAGTAGTAAGATCTTAGGGAAAGCTGGCTTGCCATTTGTCCCTGGATGTAAAGTTGGTGACCGGGTTAGGTTTTAATATCAACCAGAAGATGGAGTCTCAATGGAATTATTGCTCAGATGGGATTAGTCTATGGCCATGTCCATGGGGGGAATTGTCTTGATTGTTAATTGATATGAAAAGGTCCGGTCCATGGTGGGTAACGCTACCCTGATCAGGTGGTCTCTGTAGTGTAAGAAAGCTGGCTGAGCATGAGCCAGAGGGAGCAGCCAGTAAACAGCCATCCTCCATGGTTTCTGCTCCAGGTTCCTGCCCCAGCTTCCCTCAGCAATGGACACTTTCTTCACCTAATTTGCTCTTGGTGCTGGTGCTTATCACAGTGGTACAAAAGCACACTAGGACAGCTGGTTGTTCAAAGCATGCCTGGTCCCACCAATCATAGCATTACAGCCTCAGAATGCGAATGCACAGGATTATCTATTTCAGCTCACAATTAGGTGGAAACCCTTGAATCAGCCTTGACACATAGTTGCCTAGCCTCGATGAGAACATATCCAGTGACAGATCGCTTCACTCTGCAAGGAGACTTACCTCATTTTGAGTTCCTTCTCTCACGTTTATCAATTCTGCCTCTTCTACCCTGGGCAGCTAGATAGCTAAATTATCCAGCGTAGTAGCCACTAGTCTCAGGAACTTGTAGGACACTTGAAACATGGCCAGTTTATGTACTTGGTAGTTTGAGTTAATTTTGATGTGTTAAGGTTAATTTCACATATACATGTATGAAAATACCATAATTAAATTCATTGTTTTGTACAGTTATTATACATTATTATTTTTTATTCCTTTTTGTGGGAAGTAGAAAATGTCAAATGACAGGTAACTGTGAGTTTCCGCTTGGTAATGTTGTTGTGGAGTACATTCATACACTGTCTCAAGAGGTAGGCTTCAGACCTTTGGAGGACGTAAGTTTCTCATCCAATTTTTAAAGGCAAACAACTTAGTTTCCTTTAGATATTCTTTATTTAAAATAATCTCCATCACCATTAAGTGTCCCAGTTTTCAGTCTCTAGTTAAACTGAACATCATAGACTTCAGATCAAAATTAAGATGTACCAAGCTCTTTTAAGTTATTATTAACTCTTGTCTTATCATTACGTTTTGTTAAAATTGCTAATTTCCTGTAGTTTAGACATCAGTAATTATTTTTTTCAAAGCTTCTTATTGAGATGTGTGTGAGCCTTTTGTGAGATGGATCCGAGGGGTTCATAATCCACTTGAAATTGTAAACAATTTTGACTGTGGACAGGACTGAAATGGCTACAAAGAGACCTGTGTGTCTAAAGTGAAGCCTTCTTCCATTGTATTGAGGCTCTCTAATCATGTAAAGTTTCTGGGACTTCCTTCTTTCCTTCTTTCCTTCTTCTTTCCTTCTTTCCTTCCTTCCTTCCTTCCTTCCTTCCTTCCTTCCTTCCTTCCTTC
>CAJQZJ010032648.1:4285775-4297973 GCA_907164525.1 Lophiomys imhausi | reverse complement strand
TTCCTTCCTTCCTTCCTTCCTTCCTTCCTTCCTTCCTTCCTTCCTTCCTTCCTTCCTTCCTTCCTTCCTCTTTCTTCTTACAAAACTGTTTTTAACCTCAATTTTCTATCCTTTTATATTTAATTTTAAGTAAATGATTTCACTTATTCATTTGGTTTACTCCTTGTCATGTTAGCCTGTTAGATGCTGTTTGACTCTTCATTTGTCTGACAGTTAATGAGTTAAATTCTGCCCCAGCTTTGTGCATCACACCTGAAATTTGGATAAAAACGTCTTGTATGCCTTCATCCATCATTAGTTAATGTTTTGGACTGAACAAGTGGCTGATAATACCTGGGAGTCTGCCGTAGCCCCTGCTCCTCAGATAGGCAGTGATTCATCAAGCAGTTAGCATTCCTAGGGTAGAACTGTCTGTCCAGCCAGCTACAAATCCATACATCTCAACTGCCATTCATGTCTTCAGCTTGTCCATGGGATGGCAGTCTCTTTGCTGAAATTAAGATTTATTTCAGCCTGTTCTGTCTTCCCGATTCCTGACCTGTGAGCCTGTCAGGGGAGGAAATCCAACTTGTTTTTGCAAAAGACTGATTTGGGGAGTTAGTGCTGGCTCCCAGCAAACTGCTCAGTGTTTCCTAGATAATTCGTTACAAGATGTTTCTAGAGATTTGACATCAAATTTGCCATGTGATAGTTTCTGAAGTCTACTTCTCCCATATTTTTACGTCTTTTCGAAAAATTCAAACAATTTTTTTTAGTAAAGGCTTAGTTGAAAAGTCAAATTTACACTTGAAAATGAGAAATAAATAATTAGCTTTTAAAGGAGCTAAGCCAGAAAAATAAAATGATGATGATGATGAATACTTTAGTCAAAGGATAAAATTATACTGTGTCAGGAGCCTAGACACAGGCACTGTCTCCCTCAAACTGTGTCTATGTCTCATCTATCTCTATAACTATATTTATCTGTCTCATTTGTCAGTCCACCAATGTTAAGCCCACATATATGAGGACAACATCATGGCGGTGGGAGTCTGTGGAAAAGGGTGTTCATGACATAGCTGACCGGGAGGAGAGATTAAGACAGGAAATAACTAGGAGTAATAGGACTGGATCTACTTCCTCTAGCACAGACCCATCTGCTTAGTTCCATGAGGACCCTGAAACTAGCATCACCTTCAGAAAATCAAGCACTGCCACCTTGAGCCATGGGGGGCATTGCATATCCAAACCACAGCACCTCTAATTTTTCTAAGATTCTGATATCTGTCTTTAAACAAAAAACTAATATATAATTTTTTGGCTTGCTTTCTCCTTGGCAATGGTTGCCCCATCAACTGTTCCTGGCTGAGAAGATGTATGGTCTGAGACTCATTAAAGCCCTGTAGTCATGAAGTAAGCATCTAGTGTCCCTCCCAGTTAGGGAGCTGGCCCCAAAGAGTGAGCTACAATCATTTTCACCTCATATTTGTGAGCCACTCTCCTGTGTCTAGTTGAGGGGCTCCATCAACAGCTGCTGATTTTCTCATCTACGCGCCTACCATTCGTTTCCCTTTCTGACAGCTGATTTTGACCTATGACGAGTGATAGAAAGTCTTTCGTGACAGTGCTAGATTACTGAAAACACAACCACAGTAGTTAAAATACAAGTCTTACAACTATTTGAGACACGTTGAGAAGCAAAGGGAGCATCAGCAAGGAGTTAGAGAGCAGTGTCGTTGGCTTTATGCCTGGGGTGAGGAGTTGAAGTGCTGGAGGAAACGCTGGCCCAGACCTGTAACTGTCTGAGGCTGCAGAATCGCTGCAGGTCTGGCATCTGTGCTGGCACTGGAGGAACACAGAGGCATTTTGGTCTCTCTTCTGATAGCATGCCCTTGGGCTACTCTAACGGGTTCTTTCCTGGTTACCCCACATGTAAAACTTAAGGAGAACAATTTCTAATTCATAGGTCGTTGTGAGCACTGGGACACTACAGTCGTATTTAGTGGATATGGATCAAAATTTGAGCTTTGACTCTTGTCCTGAGATTCTTCTGCACCTGGGCTTCCAGCCACCTCAAGTCACAGCAAGAAGCAGCTGATACATTAGACTTTATGCTATATGTGGTACTAAGCTAAGTTGTTCTGGGTAAAAGCATTACATGCATTTTAGACATAATTTTCCATTTACAACGGATTATCAAGTTGTAACCCCATCTTCAGCCAGGCATGTCTGTGTATGAGAAGGTGTCCAGCTCAGCACTTATAAGTGGTAATAGCAGCTATTCAGTGTGCCACCAGTGGACCCTGTGAATTGTCACTAACTAGCTTTTCAGAATGAGGGCTCAGCCTTGTTAGATTCTGGTTGCAGAAACTCCCCCTTTTCCTCATAGCACCTTCCTTCCCCCTCAATCTGGGACCTTCACCTCTCTACTTTCCCCCTTTTCCAAAACACATTTCCATGATCAGTCGGTCAGCTAAGGTGCTAGGGAAGATCAGAACATGCAGCTTAGAACTGCTCGATATACTATTGTTCAGTTAGAAGCAATTTAATAGAACTTAAATCTGTGTCCGTGTGTGTGTGTGTGTGTGTGTGTGTGTGTGTGTGTGCGCGCGCGCGCGCGCGCACTGGTGTGTGCAAGTGTGTGTTCATGTGTATTCTTGTACCTATGTACCTGGGGAAGCCAGAGGACAGACTTGGATGCCATCCTCTGAAATGTCATCTACCTCCTTTGAGACAGAGCCTCGCATTGCTCAGGGGTCTACCCCCTCGGCTATGGCTGGTCAGGCAGCACACAGAAACACTCAGTCAACACAATGGCTAAGCACAGATTATACTTTGTCACTTGGATATCTCTTAATCTAGTCAAATTCACAAAGAAAATTAACCATTTCGTACATTGGAGATTATGTTTCATTGAAGAGTGTTCCAGAAAATGGTAACTTTTCACAGAGGCAACTTATCTTTCCATCAGATCCTCCTCCTGAATCTTCTCTCCTCTGCCGTCACCTGGAGAGTCAGGTCCCTGCTATGGCTGTGTTTGCAAGGTGCTCATCTGTAATCCCATGGAATGGTGATCAGCTTGCTTGCCTCTACCCACCCCACACCTTCTCGCCATGCTTGCCAAGGAAGGGAGCTGTTCTGTCATTAAGCTTTATACCTTTCTCCTTAGTTATCAGAAGGAAAGAGTAAATGTAACTTCATGAAGATTGACTACCCGGCCGAAAGAGGGAAGAGATATTGAAGAGGGCTAGGAAAGGGTTATGTAGATAAAAGTAAGCCACAAAACCCAGCAAGAAGGACATATGCTTGAGAGTGACATCAGGAGCCATGTGAGCACTGGATGGGGTGGAGATGCCTCCTGACTGAAGCACTTGGAGAAGTGAACAAGCAGGCTTCATGCATGCAAACAGATACTGACACTGGACAGTCGGTGGGGTCGGGTGTAATGCATGTTAGTGCTGAGAGAGAAAGACCTGGAGGGAACGAGACCATGGCAAGAGCTTCTTCTTAGGCCTAAATCAGATGGAGGGACAACAGGCTTCAAAACCTTTGAGACTAGAAAGTTAGCAGAAGACTGGAAAAGCTAATTGCAAAAGAGCCGCCAGTGGGCTGGAGAGATGGCTTAATGGTTAAGAGTACTCGTTGCAGAACATCAATAGCACAGGCTCTAAGACCAACAATCAATAAATGGGACCTCATGAAACTGAAAAGCTTCTGTAAGGCAAAAGACACTGTCATTCGATAAAAACAGCAACTTACAGATTGAGAAAAAAAATCTTCACCAACCCCACATCTGGCAGAAGGCTAATATCCAAAATTTACAAAGAACTCAAGAAATTAAATGTCAAGAAGCCAAATAATCCAAAGAAAAAAATGGGAAACAGAGCTAAACTGAGAATTCACGAAGGAGGAATCTCTAATGGCAGCGAGACATTTGAAGAAATGCTCAACATCTTTAATCATCAGAGAAACGCAACTCAAGATAACTCTGAGATTCCATCTCACACCTGTCAGAATGGCTAAGATCCAAAACTTTAAACTCATGGAGATGGTTGCATAGTAGATTGTTAAAGTCTGTTGCTAAATACATATGGACTAGACATTGGGAATGTATCCTAAGCCTTATAATTCTCATAATTGTGGCCTAGTTATTTCTGTTGTTTTGTATTGTATTTGTTGTTATAAGACAAAGAACCATTTGTTGGACTGAAAGTGGTAGCTGTTGGGGGTAAAAAGATATACCTTAAACTTAAAAAAAAGTGGATGTGGGGGTTGAGGGGGAAGAAGGTGGGAGGGTGGGACCAGATGGGGGAGTAGGGAGGGGATTGCTACTGAGATGTAACTTGAAGAAAAAAATAATAAAATAAAAAACTCAAATGATAGCACATACTGGCGAGGTTGTGAAGAAAGGGGAACACTCCATTGCTGGTAGGAGTGTAAACTTGTACAACCACTATGGAAATCAGTCTGGCAATATCTTAGAAAACTTGAAATAGCCCTACCTCAAGACCCAGCCAAACGATTCCTCACCAAACCGCAAGGACCTTTCCTCATCTATGTTCATAGCAGCCTTATTTGTAATAGCTAGAAAATAGAAACAGCCCAGATGTTCCACAACTGATGAATGGATAAAAAATTGTGGTATATTTACACAATGAAATAATACTCAGCTATCAGAAACAAGGAAATCATGCAATTCACAGTCAAATGGATGGAACTAGAAAAGCTCATCCTGAGTGAGCTAACCCAGACTCAGAAAGATGCATGTCATCTATTCATTTATAATTGGATTTTAGCCATATAGTACAGGATAACTATCCTACAACCAATACACCAAAAGGATCAGGAACATAGACTTTGTTATCTAATAAGGGGACAATTTGCCGTAGGAGTGCCACCACGTTGGCCCCCAGTGCAAGAGGAAGCTCTTAGCGCACATATGACTGTTGAACTGAGAGGGGCTGATATGTACGGACCCTCCACGTCGGAGGAGTGGGAAGGGTGGGAGAGGGAGGGGAGGGTGGGAGGGTGGAACCGGGAGGGGTAGAATGAGAGCATTGGGATGGAGATGTAACTTGAAGCAATAAACAAACAAACAAACAAAAAGAGTACTCGTTGACCTTGCAGAGCCTCTGCATTTGGTTCTAGCACCTATACAGTGGCTCACAACCATCCTTAAGTCCAGTTTGAGAGGATCTGAGGCCCTCTTCTGATCTTCAGGGGTACCAGGTATGCATGTCATGCACATATATACAGGCAGACAAATAAAAATAAATAAATATACTTTTTAAAAAAAGAGCTGCCAATTTGGTGAATGCAGAAGCTGGTGAGGGGAATTACAATACATTTTATGGGTGAATTTCTATCTTTAGAGTGTCAAGTAGGCATATAGGTCTCTTAAGTATTTAAATCTTGCCTTTTTCTAATAGCGCAAGGAAGGGGTGAAGTAACCTGGTCACTCTACATTTTAAAGAGCTCATATTTTATATGCTATCAGTATGGGCTTTGAATTCTCTTTGGAAAATGAATACTCTCCCAGGTCCCACGGGAGCTGTTCCTTGTGGCATTTGCACAGGCGACCATCTGAGCTGAGTGCTTATTAGGTTGGATGAAGTATCGCCTAAGGTTAGCATCCAGACAGCACAGGCCACCCACTGGACATGCTGGGAAGGAGAAAGAGGCCAAGGGCCAAGCATCTTGAGCTGGAAAAGTACAGTGTAAAATTAACAATGGCAACCCCAGTAGGCACCGCTGCTGGAGGGAAACAGCCTATGATATCATAATGGGGCAAGAGAGGCAGCACATTTTCTCTCAGTGCCCCTAGAGTGACAGCTTTACAGTCATCTTTCCAGTGTATCTGCATTAGTTCCCTAATGCCAGTGTTGCAACGGACTATCAGAAACTGAGGGCTTAAAATTCTTTGTATCTACAGGAGCGCAAGGACACCATCAGACACAGGGAGGCTGTCAGTGTTCATATAAGTGCATGCTAGAACTTCACACTTGAAAACAGATCACTTCAGTTTTAAAAGAACCTTGGCTGCTAAAGCATCTGTCTCCTCGGAACTTAGAAACAAAAACATGTTCTTGGTTTCTTAGAGAACAGAAGAACGAATACGTGCGTTGTTACTAGCTCAACCCACAGAGAGGCATGTTTAACACTATAAAGAAGTAATCAAAGAGCTGAAAGCATTTGTGGTATCCATGGAAAAGCAAGGCATTAAAAAAAAAGTCTGGAGAGGAAGAATTTCCCAGTTTTTATTTTTCCCAATGAAATAAAACAAGTGTTAATCTGAGTGCTGATGATAGCTTTCCTTATTTATTGAAAGCTGCAACAAATTTAAATCCAACTTTGAAAACACATACTGGTTGTTAAAATTCAAAGAATTCATCTAAAAGATTCAATTTTCACTTTTCTTTATGTTAATTGAGACCTTTAGTATTCCAAAGTCATTGAAAAATATGTCACAGTTTATGTAACTGAGTACTCTTAAGTGGGTTGTGGTGTTGTATGCCTGTAGTTGGGGTGAAGGTGGAGAGATGCAAGAACAGTCTGGGCTAATAAGTCCTTGGCAATAATATAGCCAAGCCTCGTCTTAAAACAAAAACAAACAAACAAAAATATTTCTTTAAAAAAAAGCTACGAGAGTATTAATGCCAGTTATATTTATATGTCTATGTACTTTTTAAATGTATAAGTAATCATCTATAACAGTTTAGAAGAAATACGGTAGGACTGGACTGTAGATAACAGTGGAGTGCTTGCTAAGTGTGCATTTGGCTCTGGGTTCAACCCACAGTATTAAGACAATCTGTATAACACACAAGCACTGTGCCTAGTTGTGTAACTATTAAATTATCTGTACCCAAAACTGTGAAAGCTAAAAAACATCTGAAGCAAATCTTACACAATAGCAGAATTGTGTTTTTTTAAGTCAGATTTTTTAATCACCAAGGGGCTGGAGAGACGGCTCAGTGAATGAGTGATTGCAGCGAAAACGTGAGAACCTAAGTTTTAACCCCAGAACCCAAGTTTGTTTTTGTTTTGTTTTTTTTTTTTTTTTTTTTTTTTAGAGCCACATGCCTGTACTTCCACATCTGGTGAGGCAGAGATAGGAAGATCCTCCCGAGATACCAGAGTAGCTCCATTTTCTCTGATTTACACACTAACACAAGTCCATTTACATATTTATACATGTGCCTACTCTGAGCTCTCCTTCCTCATACACAATGGCGTCACCTTCTTTGGTTTTCCCCAGCTTAAACACATAACACATTTAAGCATTACTTTCTTATAGTACCTATATTCCTTTAAACACTGCCATCTACTTACTCACCTGTTCTTTCCTGTTTTTCTATAACTGCTATCCCTTCTGAAGCACATCCTTCCACCCTCTTCATGGAGGCTCCTTTAAAGACACCTCAGCTTGTGCAGAATGTCTTTTCTTCACTCCAGCTCTTTACATATGTAAAATGCTAGGTCCACAGTCTCCGCAAATGTTCTGTAGGTTCCCCCACTACAGTCAGGTTTTTCAGCCACTGCTGAGATGACTGGTGTTGGAGTTAAATATTCTTCTTTTATGAATAAGCTGTCTGCCCCACCCCCACACTTTTTGCTTCATTATTATTTTATATTTTCATGGCACTGGGGTTGAACTCAGGGCCAGTATATGCTAGGCAAGTGCTCTATTGTCGAATTCCAGAATAGTCTGTTTGTTGTTGTTGTTGTTTTAAAGTAGTGTCTCACTAGCTCACCTTAGGCTTGCTGTAGTCCATGCACACCGTGTACCTGAAGTTCTCCTGTAGCCTTCAGGGTAGTTGGGCTTACAAGCCTGTGACCCTGCAAAGCTCTGGGGGTCTGGCTCCTGAGTGTCACACCTAGGGGCTCACTCATGCTAGCAACATGCTCTGTCACTGAGCTATATTCTCTGCCCAGAGTCACCCTTTGCTTGGGATTGTGCAGCTTCAGTGTACTTGGTCTAAGTCTCAGTTTCTTATTATTTCTTTTCCTTGAAACTCATGCTTCTTGATTCTGAAAATTCATTTCTTCCATCTGCTCTCAAAATATTACCCTTACCACTTGTATACTATCTAAAATCCTTCTTAAACTCTGTGTCTTTATTAATTTATTATCTCTCTCTTTTTTTCCCAATGAAATAAAACAAGTGTTAATCTGATTGCTTGTGAAAGCTTTCCTTATTTATTGAAAGCTGCAACAAATTTAAATCCAACTTTGAAAACACATACTGGTTGTTAAAATTCAAAGAATTCATCTAAAAGATTCAATTTTCACTTTTCTTTATGTTAATTGAGACCTTTAGTATTCCAAAGTCATTGAAAAATATCTGTCACTTTTTATGTAACTGAGTACTCTTAAAGTGGGTGTGGTGTTGTATGCCTGTAGTTGTGTGGACCTAGCATTTTACTATGTAAAGAGAGGGAGTGAAGAAAAGACATTCTGCACAAGCTGAGGTGTCTTTTTTTAATTTATTTATTTATTGCTTCAGGTTTCATCTCCATCATAGTGTCCTCTTTTGACCCTTCCCAGCCCCGCCCTCCCTCCCCCTACCCCCATCCCTTCCATCCGACTCCTCCTGAGTAGAGTGTCCCTACATAACAGTCCCCCGCCCCAGTTCAGCAGTCATATGAGGGCCATGAGCCTCCTCATACACTAGGGGCCTACAAGGCAGCCCCACTAGGGCAAAGTGTCTCATTGACAGGTAACAAAGTCTATGTTCCTGTTCACTTTGGTGTGTTGGTTGTAATATAGTTATCCTGTACTATATGGCTAAGATCCGACTGTAAGTGAATAGATGCCATGTCTTTAAAGGAGCCTCCATGAAGAGGGTGGAAGGATGTGCTTCAGAAGGGATAGCAGTTATAGAAAAACAGGAAAGAACAGGTGAGTAAGTAGATGGCAGTGTTTAAAGGAACATAGGTACTATAAGAAAGTAATGCTTAAATGTGTTATGTGTTTAAGCTGGGGAAAACCAAAGAAGATGATGCCATTATGTATGAGGAAGGAGAGCTCAGAGTAGGCACATGTATAAATATGTAAAATCTTAGAATAGGTGAAGCAACTTAATTTTTTAGATAATAGATTAAAAAAGATTAAACCCTCTCTTCCTGTTAAGTGGGTTTTTTTCTTACCATTGCTCTGTTTTGTTCCCACTAGTGTGGTTTATTCCTTCAGTGTTACCTCCCAAAATTTTCCTATTCTTTCTCTAGTTTTTACAGCCTATTAAGCCATCCTGTTTTTTAAAACATTTGTTTTTAGCTTTTTAAATATCTGGTGTTTTTGGAAGCATCTTACTACTTGTTTTTAAAGTATCAGGTAGCATTCTCATTTTTAAAAATCTCATTATAATTCCACTAACATTTTACACCTGGTGACTTTATCTGTCTCTCCGACCCCAATATTTAAAATTCCCGATGGCCATACGCAGCTGTCGTTGTTCCTGCTGACTTCTTCATGTGACATGATCCTCATGTATTTTGTGCTTTGGGATTTCAAGCTTTTCTTCCACTTCTTGTGGAAAAATCCTCCAAGACCTGAGTTGAGGATGAGTCCTTATCACAGAGTTTGTCTATGTCGAGGCCTGTGTGTAGCTGCTTTTCCACGGAGGCTCCTCTGGGTTAATACCTTGCTTGAGTTTTCTGGACTGCACAGGTAATAACAATTTGAATGCAGACTTTCCTAATTAGGATTTCAGGAGAAGTCATAATATTCTGACACAGAATCCAGACAGAAAATGCCCATGTTATTTATATGTGGTTTCTAAGAAAGATGTACCCCTTCATTACTCTGTATTTCTGTGGGGTCTCACTTCCAATTCCCTATATTGCTTAGGCCCCAATGTGGCCATTAAAATCCAAGCCCCCCAGTTATCAAGATTGGCAAATGCCCACAGGGCAGGCACAGATGCATCCTACCACCTGATTCCCAGATTTTAATGGCTTAACTATTTGTTTACCTTCCTTTTTTTTTTTTTTAAATAAGCTTAGCTATTAAAAAGATGTTTATTGTATTTCATCTAGTCCCTTCCAGGCACTTAGTCTAAATCTTGATTCAAACAGAAGTTTATTGTTAATTGTGGTGATAAAGAAACCAAGACCCAGAAAAGCTGATTGGAAAAGGGTAGGGCAACGTGGCGATGGAAAGGGAGCTCTGGATACTTTTGCTCACTTCATCCATCACACGGGATGATAGTGCCTCCCTCGAGTCTGGGAGCTGGCCTGTGTTGTGTCACTCCTAACAACTCTCAAGGTGTTTCTGAAATTGGAAGTAAATTTCCCCCAAATCCTGATAACTTGCTAAAATAAAGTGAGATTAAATCACTGCCACAAGGTCATTTGGTGTGTTACAGCCATGAGACAAGAAGCCTGCATCTTTGATTTTCGAGGCTGTGGTGTCATGGGTGAAAGATTTAGCAGAGACTATTTCTTCAAGTTCCTTCTGGCTTCTGCATCTGAGTTTGTAAGCGTTGAACACAGACAGCAACTACCTGTAGTAGTTAGACAGGTGACTTCCGGACTGGGACAGGGGCAACATGAAACGTTCCAGGACATTCTCACCAGCAAAACCTCAAGTGCAGCACATCAGGAACATAGCTGGGAATGTACACACACACACACACACACACACACACACTCCTTAGTTAGAAATCCTCAAAAAAAAAGCGAACCTGATTGTATTTTAAAAGGAATCTGAGGAGTACTGGATAAAATTGCAACTAGGAAAATCTTAGAATAGGTGAAGCAACTTAATTTTTTGGATAGTAGATTTAAGCACAAGTTAGGAAGTTCGATATTCCTCTCTCAAACAATCTAACATTAACAGACCAAATACTGCCCCCCCCCCAAGTACAAAAACCAAAATATTCAAAAACCCAGGGCTACAGCCTGTGGTTTCTTTTGAATCACCAAAGAATCCTAAACTCCCAGTCCTTTTTGAAATTGAGCCATCATGAGCATCCAGATATTTCTTCGATTTAACCTTGTTTTCAGATGGAGTTGGCTAGTCACAGCCCCCCCCCCCCCCCCACACACACACAAACACACACTAATTTAAGGAAGGCCTAGGTTTCCAACTTCCTGAAGAGGGCGCGGTTGACACGGTCAACCATTCTAAACATCGTGAAGAGGGGTTTATAAATATGGCTTCTGCTTAGAAGTCATTAGGTAGATATTTGGGAATTGAATTTAAACTCAAACTCTAAACAGACTAATAGCCACGCAGCTATTTAATACTTTTAAAACCAGCACATCTCTCTGCTGGCTTATTTAACACAGAAACCTGCTGGCTCTCCTTCCCTCCCCCTTTTATTATTTAATGAATAATTAATTATTCCTCTTCTGGTCTGTATTAACAATGGTGCTTGGAACGTGGCATTGATAACATACTGTATGCCCCTTTGTGCTACATGTTGAATGATTTGTGTGTCTTTGAGAAACTCCAGCAACTCATCTTAATCTGGTATCCTGGAGGCTCTGTAATTTACTCCCATAGTTCCTTGCCATAACATATTTCATGTCAAGGAGAGTCTTTTTTTTTTTAAACTCTTAATAGAGATATTTTCAAATAAAGACAAAGGGCAAAGAGGACTTCCTAGGGTATTAAGTGAGCACATAACCATAGCTTATTTTTCTTTTGTATTATTATGAGGCAATTGATGATTGCCTGAGGCTTTGCTGATGAATCAGGCTTTTAATAAGTTTCAGTGAGAACAGAGTTCGTGGAGATAGGTTAATTAATTGCTCTGTTGTGTGAAAGCTAGGGGAGATAGCGCTTTATTCTACTGTGAAGCATGATCATAAAACAGCACATAATTCTATACCACTCTAATGCTTACCGGCAAACGCACACAGAAGCCTCTCGCCCTTCTTAAACAGACACTGTTAATAATCTTTCTAAGCCAGAAATGAAGTATGCTGCTGACTGTTTCCCAAAAGTCGGCAGAGAAAAGAAATCTGTCCTATGGGCGACTCTACCATCCTGCATCTATTGCTTACATGGTCTTTCAGACAACTGGCAGACACCTCTCCCTTGATTACCTTTAATCTCGGGGTTGGCAATGGGCTCTTTATTCTCTCTGTCACTTGGTTGACTTCAAGCCAGAGTTCTCCATCCCACTGGACTCTGCCCATGTGGGAAAATGAAAGCACCGCTTCATAGTACAGGGGGTTCTCCTGATGGCTGCACCACTTCACAGTACAGGGG
>CAJQZJ010032648.1:4256517-4270811 GCA_907164525.1 Lophiomys imhausi | reverse complement strand
GTGTGTGTGTGTGTGTGTGTGTGTGTGTGTGTGTGTGTGTGTGTGTAACATTAATACTCAAAGAAAAAGAAGCCATCGCCTTGAGAGTGGAGGGACATGGGAAAAAAATTGGAGGGAAGATTCCTGGAAAGGGCTGAATGGAGGAAATGTATGGGGGGGAAGTGATGTATTCTATTTCAGTTAAAATACATTTAAAAATTCTGCCTGAGGCCTGGTACTGTAAACCTGGCCAAGGACTCTTGGTGTGGAGCTCACAGCCTCACAGAGTGAGCCTACTACTTCTGTTTTGCTAAATGGACAGTGTATCAAATTGCCCTGTAAATCCATACTTTTGTACCTATAGCTCAGTGCAATTCTCAGAACTCATCAGAGAAGCTCCTTTGTGCAGTGGAGGGTGGCTAATGTAAGAAACTCACAACCAGCTAGAGTGCAGAGAACAAGTGTCTTTGGAGTGCTCAGAAATAAATGGGGCATCTGTATCACACCCCTCTTCCCAAAGTTCAGAGATCACCAAAGAAAAGGTGGGAGAAAGGTTATAAGAGTCAGAGGTCAGGGAGAACCAGATCAGAACAGTGTCTTCTGGACATGGCAGGACTGCTACACCTATGAACTTACAGTAGCAGTAGCTGTGGCTGCCTGGCCAAGATTTGCTGAAGATCAAGCCGGTCAACATTCTAGCATGGAGAAGAGAGGGGTTCATGAGTGCCCACCCTTAGTTGAGGAATTATTAACAGCTGATGACTGCTGGGAGACGGGGAGCCAGTTTTCTTTAACAGTGTGTCTTCTGGTAGGCCAACAAAGCTACAGTGGATGGTGCTCACCCATCACTCTCCAGGCAGTGGAAATTGGACTCAGTGGATTATAAAAAGGAGACACACAAAGTTTTGTGGGGTAGAGGGTACAGAGTATATCTGGTGGGAGTTAGGAGGAGTAATGAGTATGAACGTGAGCAAAATATATTGTATGTATGTATGTATGCAATTCTCAAGAAGCTAGTAAAAATGTTATATTAAAAATTATGAATCCATGTGTTGATTAAGTCACTGATGAAGTCAAAGCTCATGATCCAGTCCCTCCTTAAAGCCCATCAACTGCAGCCAAATCTTTAACACTTCAGCTTTCGGGGGGGCTATTTTCAGACTCAAACTGTGACATTGTCTTTGCCTGCATTTTTCAGTTTGTCAGTTGGGAATCTGTGTTCTTTCAAGAGAGATTATAAAGACATTTTAGGAGGGATAGAGACTTTCCAAGGGGAGCCGTAGCTGGGGGTAACTTTTGAGTTGATTCCATAGCATCCTTTCTGCCACCATTGCTAGCTGAGTTAAGAAAAGCCTGTGCATGGTCAAGGCTTCCATCTCCAGCAGCAGCGCCACCAACAAAAGCATCTCTGCTGGAGCCTCAAAGCATGCCATGAGATGTGTATGCCGTGGGATGAGGTAAGCCAGTCTTCATAGGTAGCTGCCGGTGTATTGGTGTGCAGGATAGGCTCCGGGTCATGTTTTTAGTGTTAAAAGAAACAAAGAATAGCAACAGCCAGCACTCAAAAAAGGAAGACTGCAATGAAGAGGAAAGTCATGATGCAGGAAGGCCCTTTTCCTGGTCCTTTATCAACTTCCTCCCCAATATATGTTAGGTAAGAATTCACTAAAGCAACATCACTCAATGAGGAGGTCCCGAGGCACTCACATGAAAGTCACCAATGTAGACTCCTGGGCCCTTTGAGTTGAAACCCTTAGTGAGGTCAGAAGCAAAAAAAGCTACCTTTCACATGCTAGCCCGGCCCTTACTGCTTAGTTACCTAAGTCTGAGGATTTCTTTACCTAATGTAACTAATTTCCATAACCCCCTTGGAGATGCAGGGAAGGAGAACCCTTGTGGTTTATTTCTTAAACTTCATATATCGTGTGTCTGTGCACCACACGTGTACCTGGTGTCCGTGGAGGCTAAAGGAGAGCACTGAATCCCCCTGGAGTTACAGACGGTTGTGAGTCACCACGTGGTGCTGGGAATCAAGCTGGGGTCCTCCGGTAAAGAGCCAGTGCTCCTAATCACTCAGCTGTCTCTGCACTCCCACCCGTTGTTATGGTTATTAAACCCCAGCTCCAGACAGATCTGCAAACATTCATTGTAAATTGAACAGATAACTGAACCCAAAAATTACAGGACCTAGGAATTTCTTCCAAGGAACTCTGGGGAGGGCGGGGGCGGGGGGTGGTTTAGCCGGTAAAGCGCTGTGTATGCATGAGAACCTGAGGACCCCAGTGCCCAGGGAGGGGAATAAATCCCGGTGCACAGCTTGCACCTGTAACGCCAGCCCTGGGGAGGCATAGACTGGGGCACCCTTGGTGTGCAGAGGAGCCAGTCTAGCTGAGTCAGCAGGCATCAGGGTCAGTGAATGACCTTGTCTCTTACCTAGCATTCAGCAAGGCAGTCAGTTTGCTACATATGGAATTTTTTTAGGCCTTGGTAAAGGTCAATCCCTGACTTTGATTCCAAGGTTCTTCCCTTCCTGGTCCAGCAGCTAAGGGAAAGCCTCTGGTGTGGGGTTGGGGGGAGGTTACGTAGTATTGTCTTTCTCAGTGTAGATAGTGTAGATAGATGGTACTTGCTCTTCACAGGGGTAACCTTAGCACCAGACTGGCTTATGCTGCCGTGTCTTTGGGTGGGTGGCACCCCAGCTAGCTTGGCTTGATTTTGGTGTAAAGGTCCCTGTTTCCACATGCCCACTGGAGACCTGGAGGTGAGATGGGATTCCTGGTAGGGTGCTGGCATCCCAGTGGGCAAATGCCACAGGCTGTGCCACCACCTGCTGAGTTACTCCTAGAGACACCCTTGCACTGTTGCCTGCATGGTACTTTGGTTCTGAGAAACCTTGGGTGAGACTGGATGAGGCAGCACAAGGCAGGCAGGCGTGAAGACACAGAAGCGAGGGCTGTGGGTGGGGTCTGATGGCTAGGTGCTGCTTGCTGCCCATGTGTCAGTGCATGGAAGGCAGTGTGGGCTGGGGAATGATGGGGGAATTCTCTTTTCCGGTTACTGGCTTAAGTTTGCTAACATCACTGGATGCTCCCTGATGACAGTCTCAGTCCCAGTACTTTCATTATTGGAAAGAGTGGGGCTTACAGAGTGCTCACCCAGGGCCGAGTACATTTGTTAACACAAGCGATACAATTCTTGAGTTACTGTAAATGTCCCCAGCATCTCCTTAAGAAATCTGGATACTGCTTTCATTAAAACTCACTTATTCACACTTCTGCTTAGAGAATGCTGTGTGTTAAATCACTTAATTCCTTGCAGGTTTGTGAATCTTTTGGTGGTCATCCTGGCTTTGTTTATTTAGTTCTCCGATTCCTTCCTCTGGTCTATACGTGTCCACTGGGGGGAAAACACCAGCTCTCCGCCTGAACTCTGATATGTTGGCTCTGTTCCTTTGAGCTCCTTCTATTTCTCTGAGGAAGAAGGAGGTATCTCCCTGCTTTAGGTGAGCAAGGCTGTACTGGTAAATGAGATGGAATGTGAGCCCAGAAGATGTTGTTCAACGGATGGATGGATGGTGGCTTCCTTCCCTAAGCCCAGATAACTGAGCGGTCACAGTCAAGGTTTTATTGGTTCAGTTTCAGGTTAGGACTGGAGTCTTCTTTCGAATTTCCTTTAGTGTTCCATGGAGAAAAGAACAAGTAGAAAATTTACTGAGGAGTTTTTTTTTTTTTTTTGGAGGGGGAGGGTTGCAAGGAAAAAGCAGTTGTCAGCCCCTGTAGTTTCAGGGAACCCTAAAAAGGAGAGGGCCTTTTAAATACTTCAAACCAGAAAGGAAATAGAAAGCTCTTCCACTTAGTATGTCAAAACCAGCTCAGATATGGGACAATTCGGGCAAAGTATTACAATTCCTGGCCAGTCTGGTCATGATCCTCTGGCAAAGTGCACAGTCACCCTGCAAGGATGAGATGGACTATATAAATGTCAGATGTTACATAAATGTCACCAGCCATTACTGTTTGTTAATGGGGGCTAGACTGTTCCTAAGCAAAGATCCAACTCCCAACCAGAAAGTTCTTGGTTGAAGTTCTAACCACCAGTCACCCATGAGAAGAGAATTAACAACGCTGGTTCTACGAAGGAACCCAGGTGTGATCTCAGGTTGGACATGGGATAAAGCGTCCCTGTTCATGGGGCCAGTTCCCAGCCTTCTAGAGTCTGCCTTAGCTCAGCTGTGAAATGGGGATAATTACAACACAACCCCATTTTTCCTTATTGTGCCAAGGTCTTATGAGGAAGAAGGAAATGGAGTGGTTTCAAGTGTTCAGCAAAGTGTGAGCTGTTCCAGGATGACAGTGGTCATTTTGGACAGGCTTTCAATCCATTGCTGAATGGGAGAGCTTCCAAAAGGAAATCTAGCCTTTGGCAGGGATGAGGAAGGTGATGGCAGTTATGCCTGGCCCACCTGGCTGAAAACGTCAGTTCTCCTTTCCCGCTGCAGACCTGGCCCTAGATTCTGTATTCTAGCCCTGGCTCTGCTGCTTCCCAGCCAGTGAGCCTGAGCCAGTAACAGGCTCTGGAAGCAATGGCCAGAGCCCTTCCGGCGCTGACGCGGAGTCTAAATCCGGATCATCACTTGGCTTTTGGCTGAGATTCACCTTTTGCCTTCAGGAGAGAGTCTCTCACAGGTCCGCACCTGCATCGTGAGGGACTAGGGAAGGCTGGGGGTTGTGTGTAGTCCTACTGAGTGTGCACAAGAAAGAAGTTATGCCTTTGAGAGCGATGCTGAGAGGGGAGGCAAAGTGAGAAGACCAACATGCCGAGAACAACTGCAGTGAGGTCACAGCTCTCGCAGGCAAAGGATCTGGGTATCTTTGGATGGTGGGGGTGGGGGAGTGGGAAGCGTCCAGCATTTGTAAGTTCAAAAGTCTCTCCCTATCTCCTTCAGCATCCGCTTACTACCTCTCTTGGTCACACCGCAAACCTTACTCCTTTCTGATCCTACAGGCACTCATTTTAGGAGAGCTCGTGTCCGTGTCTCCTGCGTGGTCCTGTTTGAAACCATCAGGATTGTTTCCAGGCTGACTCACACTACTAAAGTCGGGGGAGCCGTGTTACTCGGCGCTGGGCTGTGCAAGCTGTTGCTTGCGCGATCGCGCGGGCACCGCCGCCGCTAGCTAGCTCCCGGGTCCGCTCGAGGGGCAGGGTATGGGCGGGGCCGGGATGGGGCCCGCCCCCTCGGCGTGCGGGCCCCGCCCCTCCCTCCTTCCCCAGCGGACCGCAATGATTTAGAAGTTCAGGAATCCCACGTGACGTCACCGGGGGGGTGATGTAATGCACTCTAAATAGAATGTATTGTAATCTTTGCTCAGTCCAACGTGGTCCCTTCACCCAGGCTCGGCTCTTGCCTTCTCCACACTTGTTTGGTAAGTTCCTAAAAATACAGAGCGGCCACTTCTGGGGCTTTTGCATTTAGCTACTTTCGCTGCACTTGCCGCGCGATCCGACTTGGGAGCGTCCTTGTTCGCTGGGGTTGGTTCTTTGCTGCAGCCGCGAGGTTACTTGGTCCAATGGGCAGGTCACAGGGCAAGAAGTAGGAAGGATGCGACGCTTTTTTTTTTCTTAATTTGTGTTTGTAAACACTTTGGTGGATCAGAGGGAAGTCCAGCCCCAATTGCTGCTGGACTGTGGAGTTGTGCTGTGTCCTGTAGTCACCCAGAGACCCCCACGCCGTGTCTGTCCCGGAGCGCGTCTCGGTGGCTGCTGCGCCGTGCGACTGGAGGGATGCTGAGTGGAGCCAGCGCCGTGTCGGATCCAGTGTGCGTGTGTGTATGGGAGCGCGCGTGAGTTTCCCTGCCACGGGGAACAGTTATGAATCGGGGGTGTATGTTTGCCTCCAGAGCCCTGGCAAGGTGCGGAACCCTCCAGAAGTGTGATCAAGCGGCGGCGGCGGCGGCGGTGGCTGCGGCGGCAGCAGGAGCAACGGAGACCACGAAGCAGGAGCCTCCCCACGTCCCCAGTTTCTCAGTGATGCAACGGAACCCCCGGAGAAAGTTTGCAAACTTCCAACTGGTGCGGCAAAGACGCCGGGTCACCTAGGGGTGGCCAGGCGAGTGCGCAGGGGGCTCTCTCTTCCCCGGGTGCCGAGCGGCCGCTGCCATCGCTGGAGACCCGCGGCTGCAAGCAGCTGGTGGGCGTGCGCCCGCGGAGGGGCGGTTGCCCTTGGAGGGCACTTGACTTTCGCTCCAGGCGCTCCGTTTCGAGAGTGCTCCAGGGCTCTCGCCTTCATGCCTGCAGCCGCCTCCCGCCTCCGTCCCCTTTGCGCTGGCCCTGTTGCCTCTTCCGGGCTGCCGCCCCAAGTGACAGCTGGAGTGCGAGCGGTGCTTGGCCCAGGCGGTTCTCAGCACCCGGGGCGACGGGAGCCTGCCTTTGAGCCAGATTCCTCACCGAACAGCTTAAACTTTACACAAAGTTCTTAGAGGGTGGAGACAAGAAGGAGCCCAGCAGACCCGTTCCTCCCTCCCGCCACTTCAGTGGGACTGTATCCCACTTTTTTTAATTTTTGTTTTTGTTTGTTTTGTTGTTGGTTGGGTTTTTCTTAAGTCATAGATTTATTTCCAGGGGGTGTTCCTTGAACGAGTGCCGCCCCCGCTTGATGCTGGTTCAAGGACGAGAACTGGAGTGGGCAGCTTGTTGTACATCGTTGTCAATGTCTGCAAAGCTTGTATGGTTTTTTATTTTTCCCTCTCCCTGACATGTGTCAAAGAATAAAGGCTGGCTACAGGTCCATTACGTCATTCTGCAGGCCAGTAAGTGTTTGATTAAGGGCTTCAGATACTCAAGAGTTGGGGCGGGGGGGGGACTCAGAATGCTGACAAAGCAACTCTGCTACCCCATCCTCCCCCACCCCGGCGCAATTGTGGGTTCCCTGGACACCGTTTTTGCCCTCTTACCCGCCCCCCCCTCTTCCATACCTCCCCCCCCCCGCCCACCTCGTTATCACTTGCCCTGATCCCGCCTTTTACAGTTTCCCCCAGGGGAGATGCTGTCCCTGGAGTGAGCTGAAGAGCTTCTGGTGTCTGAGCGTGGTACCTGATGAGCGCTCAATCTGCCCTTTTCTATTACTTAAAAAAGGCACTATCCAGGTCCCGTTTTCCCAGGCAAGAATGCTCAGCTTGGATAGAAACCCCCTGGAAAGGTTTAGAAGCCTATGTGCTAATATCGTGTCCTTGCTGTGACTTAGGAAAGCAAGGAAACCAGAGTCCGGTGAGCCGCGCAGCCCTAGGGGAAGGATGAAGGAACTGACTAAGGTTTAGCGCAAAGGATCTAGATTAGACGTTTAATTTCCAAAGTGAGGGAATGTATCTGAGAGCTGAATGCACCATACAATACGTTTCTGCGTTTGGTACTTTCTTATTCCTAGCCATGAGTTTCTGTGTTTGCAGAGGAAGTTAAATGCCCAATTTATAGAACTGAGTTTTTCCCCACTTGCCCTTTAAAACAACACCAGCAGCGACAACACCACTGTGTGTGACGTGTTTAGGGGACAGAGAGTGAGAACTTCCGGGGGTGACTGAAGACTGATAGCAGAAATCAAGTAAAAACAAACACAGGCACAAACTTTTGGCTGAGAGACAGGGGATTTGGGGGGTCTTTGGTTTGGAGATGGAGGAAGCTAAGTAAAGAAATTTTATATTTCAAATGGATGGCATTCTTGAAGAACACGTGTTTTGTTATAATTAGATCTACTTTCTCCAAGGTACTCTAACTGTAGGGCAGGCTTTGTGGAACTCCCGACTGGAGACTGATTGGCACCCTTTCCTCAAGCTTGTGGCAGTATTTATTATTTATTCACATTTAGAGATGAAATAGTATAGACCCCCATGTGATGCGTGGGCATTAAAAATGTTAACATTCTTGTTTGGAACGCAGAGACCTAAGGGGAAAATGGCCGGGTCGTGGACCCCGGAGAGTGTGATTAATGATCAGTGATTTAGTGATCAGTGATTAGTGGTTTTATTCAAATTGTTACCTCTGACCAGAAGCTCACATCAGAGGATTAACAGGCTCTTTAGATAAATGCTCATTAGTGGAAGGGGAAAAGCAAAGATAATAGGCGTGCACCCAGGGACAACTTTCGAAGAAAATCATTCCAGTCTTCAGAATAATAAGCTCTATTAACAGAGAGCTCTTTTAATTTAAAACTTGCTTTTATCTTGTAAATCAAAGTTAGATGTAAAAGTTTGTAGTGCCATTATAACCTAAATTTTCCCATATCCACGAGATGTGGATTATCCCAGTAGCGATATTTTTTTTTATTTAAGTAAACAATTGGACCTTTAGAATGGCTGAACCCTGACAAGCTTAGCTCCCAGGGCTGGGAGGTGACCCTCCTTTATGCATGGAGACTACACTTTGCTAACTAGATGGCGCACTGTTATTTGGTGTTCTGTGCTGCAAAGCAGAGCACAGGAATACAAACTGAGCGTGTAGCTGCTTGCGAGGAGGTGTTCTTCAACACAACAAAGTTCATTCTGTGTGGGATTGGAGGCTAGACAGTTCTACAAGTTTTTAGTCACATTTTCCATGTCAGTTAAATCTAGGGAGTTCAAGGCTACTGGAAAAATTAGTCTCATTCCTAAAAGAAACGTAAAGAAGGAGGAGGGAAGAAGGTACCAGAGTCCATGAGGTAGCTCTGAGTTGCAGAGTGACTGCAAAGTGCCAAGCCTGTTCTTGCTTTAGCTAAGAGCTAGTTCCAAATCTCCTGGGATGAAATACTGAGCAAGTATTCAAAGATTTGTTTCCTTTCTGATCTTGCTGGTTAAAAGAAGTTACAAGAAAGAAGGGAAACTTTTGGTCTGGAGCCTGCAGAAGGCAGCACACTGCAGTTTTACTCTTCTAGCGATGGTAAGAGCATGCTTATGAAGCAGAGGAAACCCTTCACAAGGGTGGAGAGCAACCTGATATTTTCACAGATAAGACTTGGGAGTGGATTTTTATTTTGCTTTTGTATGTGGGTTTTTTTTTTGTTGTTGGTTTGTTTGTTTGCTGGGATTAGTAGGATTTTGTGTGTGTGTGTGTGTGTGTGTGTGTGTGTCTTTTATTTCTGGAATAAAATATGTTCACAAACCAGGGAACTGCTATGGGGAAGCTAATGAAGAACAGCAAGCAAGGTGTCAGGTTAAAATCTTCTTTTCAGAAAGCTTTCATGAGTTACTTTAATGAGTACTTGAGTTTTAGCAAGGTTTTTTTTAATTTGTTTATTTTAGGGAACCTAAAGATTAAAGACAAAACAAAACAAAATAAAATCACTTCTACATTCAAACTTAGATACAGGCTCCCCTCAGGAAGGATGCTATTGATTAAATATCAGTTTTACTTGAGTTTTAAAACTCTAAGATAGCTCACTGTCTTCTCATACATTTTCTCATTTTCTGCTGTTTACATCATTTTAATATACATTTGTTATTTTTCTTATCAGTTTTTATTTTCAGCTTTACTCAGAGTAAGTACATTTACTCAGTTGACAATATCTCCAAGGCAAATTCTTTTGAATGTAAATGGCTGATACCCATAAATTACCTGTCAGACAGAAGTCAGTTCTGAACTTACCAGCTTTGTACTGAGCAATGAGCTTACTAGATTTTTCCTACAAAAATTAGAATCTATGCCTTTACTTCTATCTTACTTTGTTGTCTCAGCTTTTGAATCAAGTGGTGAAATAAATGGTGCTTTGTTAGACACTTTTCCTGTGTAGATTTTCAGTTCTAGAATGTTTTTATTTATATGCAACTATTTGCCAGTTTCTCACACCTGCATGTTCAAAACAAGTTAGTTTTTTCCACTGCAATTTGTACCAATGTCTTATCTCCAGTCTTCTGATTTCTTACTATGATTTACTTTTTAGAAATCATAGATAGATAATTGGAGTGTTCGTCTTTAGTGGGAAATTATTTTGTCGGAGTCTGATCGTCCTTGAATCCCCCAGATGTGAACTTTGTTTGTGCAGTTGGTTTTCTTTTGGTTGTACTGTTAGATTGGAATTAGGATTTGAGTGGTCTTATTATTTTAGTCATTTTCTTTCTTTTTTTTTTTTGCCCCCTTTCCTCTCCAAAGCAGTGCTGTTAGTCATAAAATTAATGTGACTAAGGCTGGTGTTTCCCATCTATATGCTGCTTTTGCTGCTTGCAAATTGGATTTCTAAGGCAATTTAAGATCTTTTTTTAGAGGTAGCTTTCTTCGGACAATGATCTCAGTCACTTCATTGTCTTGTCCAATTTGACCCTCCCCGTGTTCTGGGAATCAACCAAGGGTTTTACAAATTAGTGCTTAAACATTTAAATTGAGGGCTAGTCTTTCAAGTTCTGTTTAAGAAAATGATACCATTGAGATAAGGAGATGCACAGAGAGCAGTAGCCTTGAATATTTAAGTCTGGGAGATAAACTCTTTTACAAAGAACCTCTTTCTGCTGCTATTTGTGAACTAGATGAGCTATTTTGGTCACAGTGTTTTATGTAGGAAGCCTGGTATTTTAAAAATGACTTCATGTAATGTTTTTACTAAGTAATTATTAGATTTAGTAATTAAGAAAAATGAGCAATTAATGTATCTTTGATACTCATTAGTTCTATAGTTGGGAATTATAAACAGAGGAATTCAACATAAGACAATTTTTAGAAAGAGAGAAGGTTTCTTAGGAGTTTCCAAATAATGATAACACTCTTCTGAAAACACCAGGAAGTTTAAAAAAAAAAAAGACTCTGGAACTTTCAAAGAATTCTCAGAGTTCAAGGGAAATTGCTGAGTCCCTGTGATGTGACATGGGGTGCCACTTTACTTTTCCTACAGGTTCAATCTATGGTCTCCTCCCTTTTTTATCTGAAAAAAAAAAGTCAAGAATAAAAGGATTGATTTGAAGTTGAATATTTCAATTGTTTTCTTCTATTTCCTTAAGGTTAATATTTCTAATCTCTGTCTCCAAATTAACAGGAATGGAAAATTACCATGTTGGGATTTGATTTGACCTGATCCTGGAGGGAGTAAAAAGGGCTCTTTTCACCCTGCCTAGAGACTTTGATGATGGGTAGAAACCGATAGGTGTACATAGATGCTGGAGCTGGGGAGAGCCTCCTGGTGAACTTTTCCAGTGAGTTGAGCAGATCTCAAGGCCTGCTTATAGCCCTTAGCTTATCCAAGGCCCATGCAAGAGAATGGGAACCAATTCTGAATGCCTGGCCTCTGCCTTCAGCTCAGATTCTCTTTCTGCCAGGCAGGCTGCCTCAATGCCCTTGTCAGGGATCCATACAGCAGAGGCTACGGCTTTGGAGACCTTTCTCTTTTCAAGCCTTTTTACAGACAACCTTTCAAAGATAAGTTTTTAAAATTAACTTGACTGCCTTGACCAACGAAACTGTAGCTTCTAGTCTGTATTTGAATAGGTGTATATATATATATGTTAATTTTCCTAATATTGACCTTTTAAATTGATCTTTTTTTTTACCTTAAAGTCTTCTTCATGCAGATATTAATCCTTATAAAACTATACTATTGAGGCTTCATTTGAGAATACAAACTGAGCCAGAACTAAAATGGTTGAAAAAGCCATCTCAGCGTGAAGCAATGACTTTATTTGTGTTTATCATCTTTAAGGATAGGGTCCAAGAAAAGGCTTAATTTATATTGATTATCGTTCTGTTGAACAGAGCAAGTGCTCTGCTCATTCTGATTCTCTTACCTTTGCTGGGTACCCATCTGCAGTACACTGTGTTTTCCGAGTTAGCATAGAAGTGAGTTTGGAGGTAAAGTCCTATTCTGTACAATGTGAGTTGTCTGGAAGCAAGCGCTTTGGGTTTCATTGGCAAAACTTGACTACTTATAATGAGCAGGGATAATTTAGAGGCGCAGAGGGCTCCAGAGTACTGGGCATTTTCTTTATGATTTCGGCTGTGCTGCCACTGAGTTGGGGAACAAGAATATCTAAACAGAAACCTTGAATGCATGTACTGTGTGTGTCATTTGGCTTGACCCATGGTTTTCCTTTCCAGCCCTTCGCATTTTGCATCAGAATCCAGGCCTCTTTCATTCTTTTATCACACCAAGGAGGCCCTATGTTACAGGCATGATTTCTGAAATGTAACACATTCTGGCTAATCTTATGCAATGTTCTCAGCTGACTTCCTAAGGGGGAAAACCAGCAATAATAATAACAACAAACATCTTTGTTTTTTATTTAAATTAGCTGATGATTAGAAGAAAGACATATAATTTTCATTTTGGTCTATTTGGTAGGATCATGTGACTTTATCAAAACTGAATTTTTTCTCTTTGTGCAAACCTGGCTTCTAAAGCTCAGATTTCAACTTCTGCAACCCAGAGGGTAGAAGGCACTGGGGATAAAGTCCATTTCCGCCAGGGTACTGAGGTGTGACTTGGTAAGAGTTAGGAAGAGCATGATTTGCCTCCCTTTAAGGACAACACTGTGACTCCTCAGAGTGGAAAACAACAGTGGTAGGAGTTCTGAGTAAAAACGGCTCTCGGGATGCTGACAACCTCCAGTGTCAGCAGGCTGGTTTGGTCTAATCTGGTCTGGTCTTTCCTTTCTTCCAGGCCCCCATGATGGTAGGCGTACATCTTTTACCACTGAGCTATGCCTGCAGGTCCAGGGTCATTTCTCTGTTGAAATGTGGCAAAAAGTTCTCTTCCTCCATTCTTTGCATTTACTTCACGTTAATGTTTCTCTGGGTTCCTTTTTTATATCCATCCCTCGAGACTGCTTTGCTCTCACAGTGCTACATCACAAAGCCGTGCACAACAGAGAGGGGCTCTTTTCCCATAGACAACTTTTGTATCGGGTCTTCGAAGAAACAATTAGTGAAACAAAATAGAGTAAACTGATTGGCAGTCAAGGGTTCTGCCCATATTCCTGACTCACGGTGATATTGCTTCTGTGGCAACAGGCGAAGCCTGCGACTAGTAAGCCCCCAACTTGCACCCACTTATTGAATTGTGATGCCTCAGTTCCCTCTATTTTGAGACAGGGACTCACTGTGAAACTCAGATTGACCTCCAACTTCAGATCTTTCTACTTCGGTTCCCCAAGTGCTGAGATTCAGGTTTGTCCTATCTCATCTGGCTGGGTTCCTCATTTATGCTTAAAGACCATTGGCAAATTCAGCACATTCCAACGGATGAGGCAACTAATGCAATTTGGAGTGTAGAGAAACCACATTAACAAGAAACAGGAGTTCATTTTAACAACATGCCCAGGATATCCCAAATATTATCCTTTTAAAAATTTCAACATACAACCAGTACAGAATATCAATATGATAGTTTCTTTTACTTTTTTGGTATTAAGCCTTTGAAATCTAGGATGCATTTTGTCATCTTGATTTTGGATAGCCACATGTCAAGTACTCAATAGCCACATGTGGCCAGTGACTACCATGTTAGACAATGCAAGTCTGTACATGTGTCTTAATCATGGCAACCCAAAGGAGCCACATGTGACACTTAGAAAAACTATCCACAGGCTTCCTCTAGAATATTCTGACTTGCTTGAGTTGGAGTGGGGCTGGACCTCTGTGTGCTTATAAAGACCCTCAAGAGTTTCTGATGTGTAGTAAAACTTGAGAGCTTCAGTTCTGACCAACTTTTAAGGAATCCTCTCAAAGATTCTACTTAAGGAAAAAGATTCCAATGAAGCCTTCACTCAGAGTTTGTGGGTGCAAGCAGTAGATACAAGAGACACTTAACTTTACAAAACATATTTTAGAAAATGTAATTAGGGGCTGTTGAGATGGTTTGGTCAGTCAAGGTGTTTGCCAGCAGTCTTGGTCACCTGAGTTTCATCCCAGAGGGCATGTACTAGGAGGAAAGGACCAAATTTGCAGGTTGACATCGACATGCATGATGTCATGTATATACCTGTAAACACACAAAATAAACGAGTAAACAAATGCAAAAAATTAAAATGGAAACATCATGCATGAAAATGAAACTTTACAGAATGACTAATTTAGAGATTATTCTAAGGGTCAGACATCAGTTCTGTAATATACAAGCTCTTAACATGGTTGTCTAGAACAATGTGTTTTCTGGATGCCTTAGCTTTAAGATTTGATTTACATGTTGCCTCACGGGAAGCTTCCACTTGGGAAAGTTCAAGATCCCCACAGTTTGCTTATTTTGCCAACTTCCTTTCCTGCCTCTAGTACTACTTGCCTGTAACTGTTTTGGGAGGGAAAATATTACTTCACTAGAGACATCTGGGTGGCCTACAGACGCTGAGGTCTCCCAGAACTTTCTCCAGCAGGAC
>CAJQZJ010032648.1:4233870-4251517 GCA_907164525.1 Lophiomys imhausi | reverse complement strand
ACACACACACACACACACACACACACACACACACACACACACACACATTACTGTGATTCCTTCCCTTCCTCCTGGCATTTCTCATCTCTTTATACTTCCTCTTTGGCTCTATGCTCCACATGTACTTGAAATCACAGCAGGTGTGCCCCTGAGGAAGAGCCTGAACCCATAAGGGAGGCATTGGGAATGATGCTGATTGTAAACAATACTTTGCATGCGCTAAAAATAAACCTCTGCTCTCCCCAGAAAATCTTGGAAGAAGTAAATTGTCAAGAGATTGGAGTCAGTTGACATTTTTTAATGTTTATTTATTACATCACATTACATCTCCATCATAGTGCCCTCTTTCCACCTCTCCCAGTTCCACCCTCCCACCCTCTCCTCCCTCTCCCACCCATCCCACTCCTCCATTGTGGAGTGTCCCTACATATCAGTCCCCCTCAGTTCAACAGTCATATGAGGGCTAAGAGCTTCCTCTTGCCCTGGGGGCCTACATGGTAGCACCCCTAGGGCAAATTGTCCCATTAATAGGTAACAAAGTTTATGTTCCTGATCTGTTTGGTGTGTTGGTTGTAGGATAAGTGAGCAGATGCCATGTGCATCTTTCTGAGTCTGGGTTAGCTCACTCAGGATGAGCTTTTCTAGTTCCATCCTAGCTGTGAATTGCATGATTTCCTTATTTCTGACAGCTGAGTAGTATTCCATTGTGTAGATGTACTACAATTTTTTTAATCCATTCGTCAGTTGAGGGACATCTGTGCTGTTTTCAGTTTCTAGCTATTACAAATAAGGCTGCTATGAACATATATGAGGATATATCCTTGTGGTTTGGTGAGAAATCATTTGGGTAGATACCCAGAAGTGGTATGGCTGGGTCTTGAGGTTGGGCTATTCTAAGTTTTCTAAGATATTGCCAGACTGATTTCCATAGTGGTTGTACAAGTTTGCATTCCCACCAGCAATGGAGGAGGGTTCCCCTTTCTCCACAACCTCGCCAGCATGTGCTGTCATTTGAGTTTTTGATCTTAGCCATTCTGACAGGTGTGAAATGGAATCTCAGAGTTGTCTTGAGTTGCATTTCTCTGATGATTAAGGATGTTGAGCATTTCTTCAAGTGTCTCTCAGCCATTAGGGATTCCTCCTTTGTGAATTCTCAGTTTAGTCTCTATTTCCCATTTTTTGATTGGATTATTTGGTTTCTTGGAGTTTAATTTCTTGAGTTCTTTATAAATTATGGATGTCCATCCTGCCAAAAGCAATATACAGATTCAATGCAATTCCTATCAAAATACCAACACAATTCTTTATAGACCTGGAAAAAACAATTCTCAACTTCATATGGAATAACAAAAACCCCAGAATAGCTAAATCAATCCTGTGCAATAAAAAAAACATCTGGAGGCATCACCATCCCAGATTTCAAGCTGTACTACAGAGCAATAGTAATAAAAACAGCATGGTACTGGTATAGAAACAGACCAGTGGGTCAATGGAATTGAATTGAAGACCCAGAAATGAACCCACACATCTATCGTCACTTAATTTTTGACAAAGAAGCCAAAACTGTACAATGGATAAAGGACAGCATCTTCAACAAATGGTGCTGGTCCAACTGGATGTCCACATGTAAAAGAATGAAATTAGACCCATACTTATCACTTGTACAAAACTTAAGTCCAAGTGTATCAAAGACCTTAGCATAAGGCCTGACACACTAAATCTAATAGAAGAGAAAGTGGGGAAAAGCCTCAAACTCATTGGCACAGGTGACAACTTCCTGAACAGAACACCAACAGCTCAGGTACTAAGACCAACAATCAATAAATGGGACCTCATGAAGCTGAAAAGCATCTGTAAGGCAAAAGACACTGTCATTAGAACAAAATGGCAACCTACAGATTGGGAAAAGGTCTTTACCAACCCCACTTCTGACAGAGGTCATCTGACATTTTACAAGTCAAAGACAAAGCTTGTGACACTTGCTATTGTCTTTATTTTGTCCTTGAATTTGTCTCCAGGAGTTGTATGACAAAAGGCAACACCAAGTTTTTACCTTGTGAGGGAGTTAAAGCCCATGATAGTTCATCACTCTGGCAAGCTTAATATTTGATAATAATTAGTGACAAGGACAAAAGCCTTGTCATAAAAGCCACCAATTTTCATAGATACACACATTTATACTAAACTGACCATAGATATCTCAAGAGCAGAAGAAAAAAATCAGATTTTCTGGTTGTTGATGGACAATTTATAGTGTGTATGCACTACCACTATTTTCCATAGCAGGAGAAAGATGAAAATCTGCATTGTGAAATCACATCATGGCAAAGGATAAATAACAGTTAAAATTTTTGAAGAGTTGGTGTATGTTTCACTGACAGAGCACTTGCCTTATGTTTTTGAGGCCTTGAGTTTGATCCCCAGAACTAAATGTATAAAAAGGTGAAATACTAAAAACGGACAATTCCATGTTTTCAGGAGGTAGGATACTGGTTGCCTAAGGGTGAGGTGGGAGATTGTAGGAGACAGATAAAGGGTACATGGTTTCCTTAGGGGTTAATGAAAGTGTTCTGAGGTAATTGTAATGGTTGCACACATTTGTGAATCTTAAGGTCATTGGGGAATGCACTTTAGATAGGTGAATTTCATGGTTTATGAGTGATATCTCAATAAAGTTGTTAAACACTGACAACATGTCACGGAAGAAAACATAGAAAGCTAAATTCACTTGGACTCTATACCAAACAGGGTATTTTGGTTTTAGCACTTCTTAGGTATTTGGCATGAATGTATCAAGATGAGAAATGTGAAGTGATTGGTGAAGTCATTATCGACCTCAGTAACAGGAGGAGGAGGTGACTACCAACAAACTTATTGTTTGTGTCATTGGGTCCAATCCACACATAGTACCCTGCATATTTCCTCCTTAGCAGACTGGTGGTGTTCCTTCATTCTTTACAGGTCATGCTCTTGTCATTTCACCTCGTGCTGTACCCCTATCAGTGATGGCTACTATTGTCACCTGCATTTCCAGCTTCTTGAACGTCAGTGATGTTGCCTCTTCCCTTTGCAGACATGAATATGTCATCTCCAAGTCTTCCAGACTTTACCCCAGCTCTCTTATTCTTACCAGTAACTCTTATACACAGAATTAAGGAATGGATTATTTACCAAGTCTTTCTTGAATAAATTTTCTTGTTCTGTCTGCTGTAGAAAAAAAATAGCTAATTAAATTATGTACTCAGTATTTATATTATCTTTAATTGGTTTGGTGGTGTTAATCCTTAACCTGCCATTATAAATGAATACACATAGACACCGGGTGGATCTTAACAAGCCTAGGCCTGGGTTGTGCAATCCTAGCCCATCTAAGCTAGCTCATAATTCTATTACCCAAACATAAACCCATATATACATATGTCCTTTTGGACTATTATTCTCCACGCTAAACTGATGTTCCAGGCCACATGGAAGGATCTTCTTTAATCTACCCCATGGCATGTCTTCCTTGTGTGCTCTTGGCTTCTTCAGGGGCAACCTCTTCCCAAGATGCTCTGTATCTCTCTAAAAAGCCCATGAACCTTAGTCCTGCCTACCTCTGCCTTTGCCCAATCTCCAGGCCTCGGCATTTATTTAACCAATCAGAGTCAATTAAGTAACAGACAGCAAACTAGACCAATTAACATTTAGAATGCTTAACACCACCCCATCAGTCTGCCATGTCAACCTTCACAACAAATCTTCCAAAGAGCCAGGGTCACCCTTTTGCACAGATGAGGAAAGTGAGGCTCATCAGCCAGGGAGCTTACACTGTGTAATGAAACCAGTCAGTGGACAAGTGGGGGCCTGGAGTCAGTTGTGTCTGGTTCCCGGGTGTATACTTTTTCCATTCTGGCTACCTGATTAATATTTCCACTGAGTGGCTTGGTATATCTTAATTCCCTGATGAAAAGCATCCTGTTTTAAAGACCTTAGGCCAGCCCTGGCTTCATCCCTGTAGCTTTTTCCCATGTTCAAGTCAGGTCCATTGTAAACTGTGGTTTGTGTTGGATGACATTTGCCATATTCAGACCAACTCCTTTCCTGTAATAAATATCTGGCATTCTCTTTCAGGACCCACCAGCATGTGTGTGTGTGTGTGTGTGTGTGTGTGAGCGCGCACACACACCACTTAGAAAAGCACTCTTCCTCAAGGCCATCAACCACCATTATTTCCTAATCTCCCAAATGAAAATATGATGCAAAACGTACTTAACTCCTTATTGTACAGTTTGTTTGTTTGTATGTGAAGCACATAGGGTTTCTACATATCCAGGCTGTCCTTGAACTCACTTGGTAGGCCAAGCTGGCTTTGAACTACTTATCCTCTTGCTTCTACTTCCCACGTGTTGGGATTACATGTGTGTACTACCACACCTGGCTTCTTGGGAGTTAAACAATGTATATTTTACTAGACTTATTTTTTGTGTTTATAGTAAATTCCCTCCCTTAGAGCGCCCTATTGATGCTGAATCTCTTAGATTAGGTTTTCTTCACAAAATTCTGTATGCGGTGAATATTTACCCAGACCATGGAATGGGTAGTTCATTCATGTTGAGTGAATTGATTAAACAGACATTTGGGTATTATTGTCATGAATTTTCTCCCACTACCATAATTTTCTTCCACCAGTGCTTGCTGGGAGGGCAGACCTTGGCGACCTTTTAGGCCTGTTGACAAAGCCTCCCCACTGTCACTTTGTTTTAAAACTCTATGCTTAAAGAAGCATTATGCTAGAGAAATAACTCAGTGGTACAGCTTTTGCATGGCATGCTCAAGGCCCTGGATTCTATTCCCTGTATAGCAAAGAAACAGAGAGAAGAAAAGGGGAGATAGACGATGCAGGGAGACAGAGATCTAAATGTAAGGGTGCAATGTTGATCACGTCGACCCCCATCACAGATCTCACTGTCTTACATTTCCTCCCATGCCTTCCCCAGAAGAGAACCCAATATTTGAATAGTTTTAATCACAATACTGAGACATTTTAAAAATACTCCTTTCTTCACTTAAATTTACACCGCAGACATTTTTTTCATGTTGTTACACAGTTTGAAAACTGTGATTATCACACTATCCCATGGAGTCACTCTACCATAATTTCTTAACCAACCCTTATTGTCTGACTGTTGTTTGCTATGGATTAAAAAAAATCCTTAAAAATATATGGTCAGTCTTTCGCAAGGGAGATATGTGCTCTGAAGATCGTCATCTCTTTCCCTTAAGCTGATTGAAAGAAAAAAAAAGCAGCTTTCTTTCAGATTTGAGCTTAGGCAATGTTGAAGCAGAGAAACAACAGAAACAGTTGAAACGAGTTTGTATTGGACATTTTTCCACTTCTTTTATTTCTCCTGTCTTTGCCCTTTCCCTCAGCACAGCCTATGCCCCCAGATTGACAGGGTCTGGTCACCTCTCTCAGGAATAGGTCTGCCTAATGCAAAGCCTGCCCTCTCCTGCGTCCCCTTTTTCCTGGACTTTTATCTGTAGCGTGTGTGTGTGTGCGTGCGTGTGTGTGTGTGTGTGTGTGTGTGTGTGTGTGTGTGTGTGTGTAGGACTTGGGGCTGAGGCAGAAGAATTATACTTTCTGGAGATGACTATATGGGGACCCAACAAAGCCCAGCACTGAAGCTAACTTTCTTTCTTTCCTTCCCTCTCTCTCTCTCTCTCTTTCTTTCCCTAGAACTCGCTCCAGGTTCTAAGCATGTGACAAAAACAGACACAATCTTTCAGTGAATATGTGTAAGTGGATGGTGTATCACAGGGTGTAAGGGCAGAAAAGGAAGACAAAGCTGGACATGAGGACAATGTGTATGGACTCTGTGGCCTCCCTCATGGAGTAGTCCAGGACATAGAGATGTACTGACCAGAGACATGATTCCTGAGAGATGAGGGCTTGTGAAGTATTGTAGGCTACCTTCACAAAGGCCCTTCTGTGTTTGCTATGTTTGAAGAACTGCAAGGAAAACATGTGGAGAGAGTGAGGAAAACGTGTCAAATCCTGGGACATGCCCATGCTGTGGTCATTAAGCATTCATCTCAGCAGTACAGGGGGCCTTACATAGCTGTGAGTAGAGAGTCATACGGTCCAGTTTCCCTAGAGACTGAAGAGTTATTGCAAAGGAACAAACATCCACCTTCAGTGATGCCATTAGATGAGTTGCCTCCTGGTCATACCCGTTTCTTTTGAAGCCCTTTTCCATGGGACTTAAATGTCGGTTATATAGGAACAAGGGCGGTGATACAGACTGGGATCTTGTGAGAGAGATAGTAGGATTTGGATTTTGGCTGACGGTAGGGTGGACTGATGAATTGACGTGAGAATGAATCAGGGAAAACAGCAAAGTTTCCAGCTAGGGACTGGAAAGAGGGGTGGCACTGGGTGAAATGGGGAAGATGAACATGAAAACAACCAAAAATTCAGTTACATGTGAGGAAGAAGACAGTGAGAGGCTATGTGTTGGGAATTAGGGGAACAGCTTGTGCTACAGATAAGGTTAAAATCGGAGTCACGACCTTGAGTATCACAGAGCCCTGTCTCACTGGACGACACACGGACCTTCACTCAACAGGGTCCGAGACACCAGTGCGTTAGGTTCTAGAAAGCCAAGGCTTTCTGCGCACAGGGCCCTCGCTCCTGCCAAGGCTTTCTGCGCACAGGGCCCTCGCTCCTGCTGTCTCTTCTGCGCAGGCGCCTCCTCAGTTGCTCCAGTTAACTTGGGCCACTGCTACGTCTACCTTTTTGCTTTATGGCATTTATCAGTTGTCAGTTTTATACTCTCTTGTGTGTTTTTTAAGTTTTTTTTTTTGCTTTGTTTTGTTTTTTTAATTAACGTCCATAATTCTCCTAGAGTCTGAATTCCTCAATGTTAGTGATCGGGCATGCTTTGTTAAACCCCATTTTGCCAGCCTGTGTTCAGTATTTGACAAATGAGTGGATGACTATTCTCGCACCTAACCATTTATCTTCCTGAAATGCACAAATGGGGATTCCTTCATGTCCCCTGTGCCTTTGTGAACAAACACTTTACTAGGGATTGCTGAGAAGGGACTGAATCACCTGCAAAGGCTGAATGATCACTTGCCTGTGAAACTTTGCAAAGAAAAGAATTTAAGGGCCATGTCAACTTCCTGTCAGTGCACCCCCACTCTGTTTCCTTGTGAGCATCTTAACTGCATTTCTCTGGGCACCTCTCTCCAGCCTCCCTGGGTACTTTAGCATGACCTTTGACACACCTACTACTTACTACTTGCCCCTGTATTGGGGCGAATGAGACCAAACCTGTCAGGGAGCCTAGATGGGGGGGGGGGGTTGGAGGACCTGTGAGGTCAGAGGACAGCTGAGTGCACTAGCTGATGAACCACATTGTGAAGCCTAGACAGCTCTTCCCACCCCCTGCATCCTAGAAGACTATTGAAAATAATTCCCCAGGGAAGAGAGGGTAATTAGATTGGGAAAGAGCTCAGGTCCTTTGTCTTTGCAAAATGGAGCTATATATAAAAGACGGGATTAAATTTGGGAGTAAATTCCTTACTGTTGTTAAACAGCTAGTGTGAACTATTGGGGGTACCTATGTTGTTTGGGAGCATGTACATTGGTTCCATGCACACGTTTGCACATGTCTATGAAGAGATTGCTGATTGATTTTTAGATAATGTGGGAGACATTCACTCAGCAAGTATGCCTTGGAGTATCTGTGAACCTCCACAGGAGGGAGTAACTGAGGAAGCAGTGCTCAGTAGGAGAGAGAAAGTCCTTGCATTTGTGGACCTTAATCTATCTCCTCATCTATAGGTGTGTTTATAGTTCTTGTCCATTTTAGATGAGGTAGCTATGAATGTGGAGTCCCAGGTAGGCTTTGCAATTCTTATGAATAACGAGTGGTTACTATGATTAATGCATCAGTAGTCACATCATTCCATGCAAGAATAGATTCTACATAATTGTTAACAACTGTGAATATCTTCCTTTTCCATACTAACAAAAGTGTTGCCTTTACATTTTAGGCAGGCAAATTTCCTCCAGTGTAATTCGGAAGAGAAGAAAAGAAGGTATCAGTTGTATAGTTTGGGTTATAAGCAATTGCTTTAGTTAGCTGTTGCTGTGTAACGAGTGACCCCTTCCTCCCCTGCAGACTGCATATGATTACCTCAGAGTTTCTGTGGGTCATGAATCTTACTGTGGCTTCCTTAGGTGACCAGGGTCTCACAAGGCTGCCAGCAAGATGTCTGCCAGGAGTATAGATCTCCTCTATCCAGAACTGGGGATATCTACTGGCCAACTCAGGTGTCTGCTGCAGGCCGTCGATAATCAGTTCCAAGCTTACTTGTCTGACTGTTGTCAGACTTCACAGCCTTCACTGGCAGTGGCTATGTGGCATAATTTCCTTACTTCTGGGGTATTCCCATAGAGGAGGTCATACTTGGCAGCTAGCTTTCCTAAGAAAAAAGCAATGACTCCAAAAAGAAAGAGAACGGGGGAAATAGAGTCTCAGTTTCCTTTTTGTCCTCAAATCTCAAAGCAAAATCTTATACCATTAGCCATAATCTTGTTCACTATAACCAGGAAAATAGGTCTAGCCTGTACTCAAAGGGAGTGCAGTATTGACGAAGAGGCAGGGATAGTGAGAAGACAATCAGACTGTCTGCCCCAGCATAGTCCTTGCCAACATCTTAAGCTGATGCTGTTTCTGAGGCATTCCTGATGCTACACTAGTGCAAATGCACAGAATAGAGGAAGTCTGTACCAAAGTGTACCTAAGACACTTTGAGTTTAGGACAGGCAAGGGACATTGCCTGGGGGTAGGGACATTGTGAATTTCAATTTTAACCAGTGAGGAATCCTGATTGGTTCTTATACTTTCATTCCTTACTCATGTTTGGACACCCACAAACTCTCTGTTGAACAGAGTATTTGAAAAATACTTTTCAAATATTGCAGTAAACATCAATCATTTTTTTCCTAAGCAGGAATAGCAGGAGTGGGAAATTTGAAACATTTTCACTTACTAGTTCAGGTCAACGTCCAAGCCCCTCATTTTCTGCACGTACCCTAAAGCAAAGCTGATGTGAGTTTAAATATATTGAGAAGGAATATTCCAGGTACAAGGAATCCTAGCACTATGCAACTGAGGAATTTTGAAAAAGAAAAATGGGGCCTTTGCGATGGCTTGGCAGCCAAGAGCACTTACTGTTCTTGTAGCGGATCTGGCTTCAACTCCCAGTGCCTGCATCAGGCTGTCTCTACTGCTGTTAGCTGCCAGTTCCAGGGGATCCAACGGCCTTTTCTGCCTGTGCTGGTACCTGCAGAGGTGGTGCACATAAGCTCACACAGGAATGGACACACATGCAATAGTTGAAAGAATTAAAAAGAAAAGGGAAAAAATGACCAGTGGTCCAGGAACAAATACCTGGTGACCTGGGCAAACACCTAGTCATGTCAGGGCTGGTGAGCCTGGTGAGTTGTATAGGTTTCAATTTAAGTGCAGCAGCGAGCCACTGCAGGGTTTTTGGGTGGTTGCAAATAGCTGTGCGTTTTATTTATTCTAATTTTATTGTAATTCTGATTGCATTTTCTGTATTTCCTCTGGTGAACTGTTTTGGTTAACACTGGGTGCTGTGATTACACCAAGTGTTTCATGCAGCTGAAGGGCTGAGTATTGCAACCAGCCAATGGAGAAGGCCATGTGGTAGATGCATTTGTAGTGAGGCTCCCATATTACAAGATCCCCACTATTACACCAGTTCACATGACAGAGCTTAAAAGAAGTTCATTCAGAAAAACACTGAGTGTAGGAGTCTCTTGGCAGATTCTGTGCATATTTCCTTAAACGAGCAATACCTTCTTGGTTATGCCATTGATGGCTCTTGCCTGCATGCCATCCTGCAGCTCCTTGGAAAGCCAGAGGTATTTATGTTATTTGGCTGAGGTCACCTGGGATTTTTAAATGACAGTGCGCCAAGTAAAATGCTGATGGCACTTCTCCCTCCTTCAGACCCTGCCTCTCAAGTGTACCCTGAAAAGACACAGCAGAGCATCCACTTTCTCTGAAAATGATTGGTCTAAAGTTCTTTTTTTTATTTTTAAATACTTTATTTTTTTTTTCTTCAAGATACATCTCAGTCACAAACCCTTCCCTATTCCCCCTTCCTATCTAAAGTTCTAAACACTAGAAAAAACTAGCCTGTTCCCAAACCTACATGCTCGCAAGTTCTCCTCGGAGTCAAGAAGCATTCTTTAGGAGCCACCCTGTAGTGTTACATACCTCTTCTCCCAGTACAGGGTTGGGGGGAGCAGGGTGGGGCAGGCAGTCGAGGCAGGAGTATCTGGGCTGGAGATGCATTTTAACTATCTTGAACCTAAACAGTGAAAGAAATGATACGTCCCATTCAGAGATTCTTTTACTTTCTTCTCTTACATTTTAGAGGAAATATATTGTTTTCTGGCTTAAGAATATAAGGAATAACAAAAAGTAAAATGAAAGGTCTAAACAGAAACAATCACTGTTGGTGATTTTGCTGCATTTTCTTCTTACTTACAAGTCCTCATAACATGTCCTTACCATCCATAGACTATATGTGGCTTTCTTTGGTGTTTTTGGCTAATTTAACATGGTTTTTATGAACATTTCTCAAGGTCATGATTTCTCTTTGAAAGTAGTTTCAATGGCCATGTAACCCTCCATTCACCATAGGTAAACCATTTTGCGTACTGTTGAACATGTCATCCATGTTCAGTTGTGATCAGGAATGTTGTGAGAAATCTGTAGACCATCCTTCATAGGCCTCCTTACTTTTCTCAAAGGAATTGCGATTTGTGCTGTGTGCTGTCACACTGTCTTCAAAGGATCTGTGTTCACTGTCTTGTGAAGGCAAGGCTTTGCCATAGTGTATCTTATCCCCTGATCTCTAGCCAAGACCTGGGTATTGTTATTAAAAGGGGAAAAAAAAATCCTGCCAATTTGCTAACTCAAACATTGTTTTAATTTAGCTTTTATTTGATTAAAAGGGGAATTGGACACTGTTTTCTGTACAAATTGTCCATGTCTGTCCATATAGTTTTTGACTGTTTTTCTTTCAGAGGATTAATATCTCATGGAAATTTACTTTTTGAAATTTAGGGAAGTTATGCACAGCTAATCTTCAAAGTTTAAAAATGAAAATAAGCCCTCTGCATGTTGTATGTGTGTGTATGTTTGTGTGAATGTTCAGGTGTGTGTGTGTGTGAGCCTGTGTGGAGGCCAGAGGTCAACCTCTGTGATGTTCCTCAGAAGCAGCCTGGTTTATTTTTCTCACTGGCCTGGAATTCATCATGTAGGAGGCTACGATGGCTAGCCTCTGAGCCTCAAAGATGTGCCTTTCTCTACCTCCCCAGCACTGGGTTTACAAATGCACCCCGCCATGCCTGGCTTTTCAAATGTAGGTTCTGAGGTTGAACCCAGGTCCTCACACTTGCAAGGCAAGCACTTCTCAACTGGGCTTTCCAACTCTAGCCCCAGCCCTATGCTTTTAGCACCAGATGGGTATTTCAAAGCATGTTTGTGGTTCTTAATTCCTCGCCTCGTGTTTTATTTGTGAATCTTTATATGCATGTCTTTATTCAAAATAATCCCCCTTCAGCTTGCTACAGCTGCAGCACCATTACTCTCCCTTCTATTTTTCCATCCTTCCACTGCAATAAAAGCTTAGAAAGATCCAGACCTCGACTTATCTCCCTTCACTCAACTCCACTTTCTTGTGGCAGCCTGCCAGAGAAACCACAGGCTGAAAAGCATCGCCTATGAAAACCGGAAGGTGGTCAATAGCGCCAGTTGGGAGGAATAGTTGACAGACAAAAAGGATCGCTTCTGGCTTATGCCACATAACGTGTGACCTTCCCCTGCCAGCTGTGAGTGTGAGGAGTGTATGGCGCTGGTGCAGGGATCCCAGGTGCCTATCATTCCTCCCCTTGGGTCTATCTTAGCCTCATCTCCTCTGCTGCCTTGCTTTATAATGGGGATAATCACACCTCAAAGGTATGCACTAATTAATTATTAGAAACTAAAAATATGATTACTAATTATAATGACGAGGCCGTTAATTTATTCATTTTTAATAGGATTTTAATCAAATTCAGCACCCAGATTCAATTTCTTGTGGAAACTTTTATTTTCTTATTATCCTCATGGCTTCTTTCCAGTGTTTATTTTACCCCATGTTACATGAATTCCTTAAAGCACAAAAACTTGAAAATGTAGTGTGAGTATTTGGAAATGTTTTGGAATTCCAAGATGAGGGACTGGCAAAATGAATGCATTTTAGGTTCATGATAAATCACTGTAGCAATAATAAAATGGCTAAATATTTTATCTCTTTGTCATTCAATAATGAAAGAGCTAATATCCTAGACTGTTGAATTTTAAACCACATTAAGTTCCTGTTCTTCAGTTGTGAGCCATACAATCAGAAGTCATTATCTTACTGTTAAATATTTACACCTGACTATTACAGCTTACCCGGGTAGTCACCAGGAAACCTTTGTGGATGCAGACAGTTTAACAAATGGCATGCTAGGAGATGAGCCTGTCTGTTATTGTACAGTTTGAGGTTTGGAACTAAGGGGTTAATTTGTTAAGAATATTTCCACAATCTCATAAAATAATAGAGCTGATGTGGTTCTGAAGTGACCATGGTTAAAGAATGTATGCATATTAAGCCTCTGTGATGCTTCGTGCATGCTGTTACCCAATATTTAATTTACTGTTTGTGTGTCTTCGTATTCTTAACTGTGCATACATACCTTATAAGCATAGGGATGGAGTGAGGAGGGCCATAATTCCTCTGAAACCCAGAGGATTGAACTATTACCTAGGCCAGCTTCTCTCCTCTCCCCTCCCACCCCCTCCCCTCCCCTCCTCTCCCTTCCCCTCCCCTCCCCTCCTCTCTCCTTTTTTCCCTCCTTCCTTCTGTTCTTTTCTCTGTCCACCCTGCTTCCACCTTCTCTAGTTGTCTCTTTAGAGACTCAGCTGCAGGCTACCTCTGCAAACAGGAGAATGATTCCTTTTGTCTGGAAGCTCAAACAATGGGAACTCATTAGGATGGGGTAGGTAGTTAAAAGCCTTGTGTGGGCCAGTAAAAATTCAGTGTCATTCTGTAAGGACATCTTATTTCCAGATGTATGATTGTCAATGGAGATGTGTGCTTTGACCTTTCCCCCTCTATTTTTGCTAGGGAGATTTTGCATACTGATAACAGGCAAGAGTTGAGTTAACAGAGTTATTGTGGAATGTTTCCAACTTTAGTGGCCTCCAGTTTCTCCTGGCCTCTCCTTATTACAAAAAAGAAATGTGTAACCTCTCTCTTAAATTTAAGTGTCTGTAGTATCATCCTCATCTGGAGAAATAATTCAAATATTTATTTCTTGTGCAAAAGGCCAGTTTCAGTACCGGAGTCCATTTGTGTCTGAAACGATCTCATTTACCTGAATGAGGAGCAGATATTTATTTTCAGGGTAAGTGGTGGGGTCCTATAATTCTCCTGTGACAGATGAACCAAACACTAGGCTGTAAATTACACTTGGCTGGAAGAGGATGCTGTGGGATGAAGCCGTTGTTTCTGTTGCCGCTTGCTCCTCGTGGGTTGGGGTTGAGAGCTGGAAGATTGGTGAATCTGGGATTTACCTAGAAAATGAAAACTATTCTTGATAGAAACCAGAAGGGGGTGAGTAATACCTTATATGTGTGTTTATATAAGAAAGGAGATAGCAGGCAAGAGCCTGGATCTAGCATTTCTCTGGACCAGAGACTAAAAGTATCACGCAACATGTCAGAATGGCCCTTGGCGTTATGGTTTATTTTCAAAGAGCTTTTGATAACACCATTAAGTTCTTTCCCTTTGTTTTATTTTAAAGTGGCCCTTCACGGGGTTTCATTAATGTGTCACAAAGTGGGATTTTCTGTTGTTGTTTCTGTGAGCTTTCAGTCTCATAAAAATTAAATGTGTGCATTCCTGTAACCTGATATGTCCTCTCCAGTAAAAATCAATGCTTCTTGCCCTTGCAGCCTGAGCTGCTGAGCTCTGAGGCAGCCTGTGTCTGCTGTGGACATTTGTGCATATGGCCTTTCCTTACCCATGTTTGCTGATGTTTCTTAAACATATTTGAGATGTCGGCACCAGGCACAAACAATCTGTTGACTGTGTTGAGCCGCTCTGTGTATTTGCTAGAAAACAAGGAAAGCATGGTTCTCCCCTACCTTGCCCCGTGGAGTGGGCAGGGAAAGGGCTCGGTTTATTACTTGTGAGTATATTCCTTTCATTGAGTGATAAGAGCATCTGAAGTTGGGTTTCTGCAGGGGTAGCAAATTTTAAAACAAATTAGTTCGTTTTGAAGTGATTTGCCCATGCTTAGTTTCAGTTGTCACTCACGAGCTGGGTAGAATTCCTATTTTTTATGGAGATAACACAATGTTGACCTTTAATTTTAGGTTCTAAAGTGGATCAAGGAGTGTAATTCTTGAAGATGCCATGTGGATCAGTCATTGTCTCTGAACATGGGACCAGCCCAGCCTTTCATAGCATTTTCCTCTGAGGTTTCAGGATCAGTATTATAGGAACTGGGTGAACAAGTTGATTTTTACTTTCTTAGATACATTATACTTTCCCTGATATTATATGATTTTTTATTAATTATACTCCCACATCTATTCTAGAACAGAAAAGGGAATAAGGGTATAGTGCATTCAAATCTGATGACTTTTAGGCTCAGAGTAAATTTACAAAGTACCAGCCATCCATCCCCCTGGGAGATTTTCCAGTTATTTGGGAGCCATTTGTGGTCAGGATGCATTGGGATGCACCATTTATGTTGCAACTTAAGTGCATGCTGGAGTCATGAGAGATGGAATACACGGAACCTGCTGAAGGCCCCCCTGTCTAGAGACACACTATGTCTACTAACAGGGTTTCATCTGGAAGGAAATACTGTTAAGCTATTTTAGCTCATGAGAAATGAACTTCAGAGTTTCCTTTAACATTCAGAACACCTCAAAATATAGACCTGTGTTATCATTTCAACCAGACATTCATACCAAAATGTCTACTGTATACCCTCATGATGGCCCCGGGATGGGATGTGAGTAGGGCGTCTACTCTGTCAGCCAGCAAATGACGTTCTAGGCAGGTGTCTGGGGAGCACAAAGGAGGTCACCCATCCCAGTTTCACATCATCAAAGAATTTTGCTTCTCCATGCTTCTTATTTGGCTCTTTTCCTACTTGATACATTTTAACTTTTTCTTTTCAAATTATTGGCACTTGCAATTATCAATAAGAAGTTTGATAAGCATGAGGTGGTAGTATTACCAACAGTTTAGAAACTTAGCATTTTATTGTCAAAACAACTGAAGCTTTGTTGTGTGATTGAGGAACTACTTAAATCCATGTTAAGCTTTTAAATATTAACAATAGAACTGATCTTTGTTAGTACTTTCACAGACCTCCTTGGAATCCAGAGACCCCCCAAATGGGAAGCAACTGGATTTAGTGATTGCCATAAATTCCCTTTGACTTGGAGCATTCTGTGATTCGTGAACACCATTAAAACAATAAAACCGAGCACTTAAAATGGACTTCCAACAGTAAGCTATGAAACTCAGCTTCAGAGTTTTGTGGGGTGGAAAGAGAGACAACTAAATTTACCCCCAAAACTTGGTGACTTGGGTAAGGACTGGGACTAGCTAACCTTTGTGAACCCACGAGTTTCCTTGGTAAGAAACCAAACATAGGACAATTTACTTCTTAGTCTTGGCCACAAACAGCCCTAATTATCTGTGAGTTGGTTTTTTTTTTTTTTGGAAAAAGCTCAAATATAAAAGCAGACCCTTCATTTGATGTTTTGTCTGCATCCACATGGACCTTACGTCATCCTCTTGAACCTAAGTTCCACACTGAGGGAAGAATGAACAGAAAACTCAGAAGTGGATAGCTCAAACCTCTGTTGGATTTCAGATGTCCAAGGGATAAAATTCTCCTTGGATTGATGTAGAAGTTTTTTCATATGATCCCAATCTTCACCTAATGGCACTCTGTGTCTACCTTGGGAAACTACCATAAGGAATTATTCATGATTCCATTGACAACTTTGGCCTTTTCACATACTTACTGTTCTACTAGCTAGAGTATTCTCTAGGTGCATCTGTGTTAAACAAATTCCATAATATCCAGTTAAGACTCTAGTGTATACCACATTCAGATGTTTAAATAATCTACCTATTGAGGTCCTATTGTGGAAAGAAGGAAGCTGGCTTAGAAAGGGTACACAGATTTCCAGAGGTCATACAGGCCATGAGTGATGGAGCATAGATTTGTACCTACTATTTTAGGTTCTTGTCTATGCTACACCACATATCTCTTAAGATGGTACCCCCAAAGGCAAAAAGGCTCCCAAGTCCTCAAATGGCAGTGGCAGTAGCCCTCCAGTTCTTACGGATTTTTTTATACTCTAAAGCATCTCGGTTACAGAATTTAGCAAGTTACCCCAATTATCTCCTCCACATCTGAGTGATCTTTGAGTAGTTTGCGGGGATATGTGTTCAGTTTTGATTGCCTAGGACCTAGAAAAATGCCTGCAACCTGGCTTATCCTGAATAAACTTCTCAAAGGAGTGAGTTAGTGAACAGACCCAGAAGCACTGGCCTGGATTCTGGGGGGTGGGAGTAGGCGGGGGGCTGTTGGGATCATTTTTCTCTTATGCACTCTTGGGATATCAGGAAGCCACTTCCTTCCAGTACACTTTACCTGTCTCAGGGGTGCAGAACATTCTGGCCAGGAAACCTGGTGCTCTCTGCTGTCATTTCCACATGACAGTAAATCATTGCCAAATCTTGCAAAGGTGCCTATGAATTCTGCTGAGTGGCCATGTAGTGCTGCAATCCGACAACATTGATTTATTTAAGTATAGGTTTGGTGCTCTGTGAGAGCTCACCATCTGCTTAAGTTGTGTTTACTTGAAGTAGTGGTCAGCGTTTTCCTGACGGGTTATAGAAAAATGGTAGTTCAACTTAATTTTTAAGCGAGGCCTGTTTAAGAATAATTTGTTAATTACTAGGTGGTTGATTCTGTTTCCTTAAATTAAGGGCTTCGGTTAATATCACATGCTCATTGCCAGCTTTCTGGGATCCACTGCAGGGGTGTGCACAGTTGCGTGATAGATCGCAGCCTGGTTTTCTCCATTGCCATCCCCTGCCCCTGACCCCGCCTCAGGTTTTGCTAATTTTGCAAGCCTGGAAAGTAGCTTGATAGTTTACTAGCTTAGAACTGCAGAGTGGAAGCTTAATATAATAGCCACTTACAAAACCTGTTTTTGACAGATTGTAGATATTAGGCCTCCAGTATGGGGGGCTACTGAGTCACTGGAGCAAGGGCCACTTCTTTGAAATTAAGGGCCACTGGAGTTCACACATCTTGGGCTGAAGGTGTTTCTTTAACTGTACACAAGATGGGCTCCGTGGACTATGGGGTCGCTTGGAGGCCACCAATATCTATCATCTATCTATCAATCTATCATCTATCTCTCTATCTCTATTATCTATCTATCTATCTATCTATCTATCTATCTATCTATCTATCTATCTATCT
>CAJQZJ010032648.1:4189657-4229145 GCA_907164525.1 Lophiomys imhausi | reverse complement strand
ACACACACACACACACACACACACACACACACACACACACACACACATACACACAAACAAAAAATCCAGTGGGAAATCTGTGAAGCTTTATCCCATAGTCCCTTAGTAGGGCTCCTTGGGACAGACTGGATACCTTTCCTGGGTGTGCTGAATAAGATCTCCACAAACATACACTCCAAAAGAGCCTTTGGGACAGGCAGGAATCCTTTCCTCACTTTCTGTTTCTTTGGGTGCAGTGTGGTCTCCTTGTGTTCCCTTGGTCTGTTTGTTTCAGGAGTTTCCTCTCCCCTCCCCCATCCAGCTCCAATACGCTGCACAAAAACTGGAGCATTTGGGGCTAACTTGGCAGGATGCTGTGGCTGCTGGCAGCTTCCAAATATGACACCAGTGACAATATGAACCAAATGTTCTTCATACACAAGGGTGTGAAGACTTCCCTGGCCTCCTCTCTGAGAGCCGATGCATGAAAGCAGCTTCGGACTTGGCTTTGCTCTTTATCAGTTGGGTGATATCTTCAAACAGATTCTTTATACATTAGTAATCATCTCCCCGCCTCATACTCTGCAGTTACAGGTGAACTGTCCAGTGCCCTGCTGTGTGTCAGGTAGGGTGTATTGAAGTAGCTCTTTTCCTGAGCCATGACCATCTATCTGGCAGGCAGTGCCACTGAACAGGCAGACCTCTTAGCTCTGTCCCTTGCCACCGTTGAAATGGTTACTAAACTCTCACCTGGAAAGCGAAGATCGGGACAACAGGGACATCACAGGGTCCTTGTAGAAAGCAAGGGAGGTGCTCCAGGCAGCACAGCGCTCGGAATGTACTCCACAGATGTTAGGAATACCTAGCATCCTAACACAGTGCTGGTAAACACAATCAGACATATTTGGGGAAAATAACATGTGCACATGTGCATATAGAACACGAGTAATCTTTTGTTGTTATTCTCTAAACAATAGCAATGTGTGAACTTACAGTGTGTACGGCAGCATAAGCGCTCATGAAGCCATAGACAGATGCACAGATATCCATATGGAAGCACCACAGTTTTATTGTGTCGAAGACTTGAGCATCTCAGGACCAGAGCTTTCACTGAGCAGTTTGAAATTGATCCTTTGTGGATACAGGGGTGATTCTGTTTTTTAAAATATGGCTATCAATAGCCACCCAGCTGCTGATAATTCTATATTCCACAGCCCTTCTTTAGTCTTTGGCTTCACTAAGTCATTCTGACAGGTCACAGTGGTACATTTTGTTAGGACTTGTCACAGTTTGTATTTTGCTGCTGTGATGAGCACCAAGACCGAAAGCAATTTGATGGGGACAGAGGTTATTTGGCGGGTACAACCTGATCTCGGTCCATCATTGAGGAAAACCAGGCAGGAATTCAAGCAGGAGCAGAGGCAGGAACAACGTGAAGGAATGCAGCTAACTGTCTTGCCCTCCTGGCTTACTCAACCTGCTTATAAAACCATGGACTCCCTGTTCAGGATGGCACCACCAATGGTGGGCTGGGCCCTCCCACATTCATCATTAAAAAAGAAAATGTCTCCACAGATATACCTCTAGGCAAATCTGATGGAGGTATTTTCAAAGTTCAGGTTCCCTTTTCCCAGATGACCCTTGCTTGTGTCAAACAGACAAAACAAACAAACAAGCAAGCAAACAGACAGACAGACAGACAGACAGATAACCAATATAGGCTTGACTTAAGAAAGGAAGACAGTGTTTTGCAGAGGGAATTTAACTTAGATGGTTCTCTTCATTTATGCCTGTTGTCTCAGTTGCTACAAATCTGGAAGGGGAGAAATTTGGATAAAGTCTTTTGGTGACCCTGGCATTAGTCCCTTTAATCAGCCCTCTTGTGATCGATGATTTAAAATGTCCACTTGATCGGGTTAGGAAGCACCTGTGAGGCACGCCGTTGTCTGCGAGAGCATATTCAGAGAGTTGATTACCTAACTGGGAAAGAAAAATAGCTAATGCAGAATTTGGAAACGGGGGCAGGGGGCTTACCATGATGCTTGACCAATGCAGGCTTTTGGAGCTACTTTGAAAGATGAACAGCGACCAGTTTGTAATGTGGGACACAGAGGCCAAGAATGGTATGATGAGAGCTTAACAGGATAATCTAGTGGGTGAGTGTGGCAGCCCAGGACGCTGGTAGAAAGGCAGAGAGTAAAGGCGGCACTCACAAGGTTTCAGAAGGGGGCAAGGACTCTACTAGGAGTTGGATAGAGGCCACTCATGTTCCATTGTATCAAAGAGTCTGGCTGTTTACCCAAGTACCGAGACACTGAGTATGACGGAATTCCAAAGTGATGGATGAGACCGCGTGGTGGAGGAAAGTTCAAGACTGTAAGACATTTAGGTTGTGGTGCTGCTAATGCTCACTGGGTTTCCCGAAGTTCATAATGAGAGTTTAAAGCAAGAGGATATGAAAACCCTGCAGAACAGCAAGGAAAAGAGCGTAAGTGTGTATTTTAAGTCACGGACAAGGGATGTGTATTTGCTAAAGAGAATAGTGTAATGAAGGGGACATTTGAGAGTAGCTGAATTCAAAAGCATTAGACTGAGATGTTTGAGGGAGGAGATTTCTAGATAGGCTGGCATCTGGGTCGTATGGTAGTTATTGCTTACTTCTCTAAACTGAGACAGAAGAGCAGAGGGCACAGTTTGGTAAGGAAAGCAGGGTGAGTTTTAAGCTACTGACTTAAAATGGGGGCATAACTTAAGCACCTGTAATAGGGGATTCGTGCCATTAAGAGAAAATCATGCTGTGTACCCAAAGGGCAAGGCCTCACCTGCTGAAGAACTGTAAGATGCAGGTTCATTTAAAGTGAAAAAGTAGACTGTGGATCCCACTGATAGTTCCCTTCTCAAAAACAACTCTGTAGGGGAAGGTTTTTTTTTTGTTTGTTTTTTGTTTTTTTACAGCTCGCCTGCCAACATGCACATAGGCCACTGTAGCTGTGGTAGAAGTAGGCTGTATCTCAAGCTCCTAGGAGAACTTAGAAGTATCTTCCACGTAGTGCTGGTTTGGCAGGCATGCAAAATGCTAAGAGTTGAAAGGTTATAGAAACTTTAGCCAAGAATCCGGAAAGCTGCTGAGCCTAGGCAAGCATGGATTCCTTGACGTTGTAAAGGTGAAGCCTAGATGCCAGGAGTGTGGGACATTGCACTGAGGAGAGCTGCAGACATTGAGTAAAACTGGACCAAGAGAGGCTACATATACTGTGGGCAGTACAGTCAGAGGGGTGGGGCCACCCTAAGGCTCATGGGACCCAGATGATGCTACCAAGAGTCCCGGATGCTGGATATGTAGCTGCAGGGTTTGATGTTATCCCTGGTGGGCCTCCAGCCTTGTTTTGTTATGAAGAGCTTTCTAGACAACGAAGTGAGTCTTTTACCTGAGAAGTTCTTCAGGTAGCTTTTCTGATTATCACCCATGCCTCAAAGAACAGAGGAGCTGAGCTGTCTGGGATGGATGAGCTACAGGGGGATAACTGATAAGCCAACCTAGGAATAGAGGAGGCTACCCATGACTTGGTCTTCTCATTTTACACACATGGGAAACTGAGGCCCAGAGGAGCCTGGGACTGCCTAATGCCCACACCAGTAAGATCAGGGCCATGGCTAGAAGGCAGGCCTTGTGACTCCTTTCTCAGCCTTCTTTTTGTTATTCTGTGACCACACACTAGCCTTGACTAAGGAAGAATTGAAACCCTGACTTCTCAACCAATTCCTAATCGTTATCAATGCCTCCCTCATTTCTTTTTAAAAATGACATTTTCCTGTTCCATGTAGGACAAGCTTCTCTTTGCCTCTCCCTCTTCTTTGTCCTAGATGTGGAGGGAGGAAAAGTCAGCCAGACACCTATGAAATTAAAGTTATCTCTTCCCAATCTCATCGTGGACAATCTTCTCTAAGTTGATGTTTTTCTGGGTACTGCTCAACTATAAGAAGTACGCTTGCGTCTAAGTGTGCATCTATGAAGTCTGCATTGGAAGACAGGGTCTCAGCTCAGTCACTCTATTCCCACTCTGTCCCTGCTGTCCTTCAAGGACCCTTCACTGCTTTTGACCCTAACTATTATACGCTCAATGTTTCCTTTCTATGTCCCATTCTATGATGTGTATATGCTTTGTCCCAACCAAAAATTTTCCATCAATCTTGCTCTCCAGGATGATGGTATTGGAAAGATAAGGGATGGTTTTAGGTTGTGTCTGCTCTCTTGAATGCTAGTCTTATGAAGTAAGTTGGTTAGGTCTCAGAGGACTGGATTGGTAGCCTAAACAGGGGGTTGTTACAAAGTGAATCTGGCTATTCTTGCCTTTCACAGCATATGGTCTCTCTCTTAAATGTGTTCTCACCATGTGAAAAAGCTGCCACAAAATCTTCACTAGTTGCCAATTTCATTATGATGGTCTCAGACCTCCAGAGATGAGAATTAAATAAACCTATTTTTTGTAAGTACCAAGTCTTGAATATTTTTCTGTAGCAATGCAAAATAGACTAATACATCAATTTAAATCCTGTTGCTTAAGATGGCGTCTCTATCCCTCATGAAATCCTTTACTTAATTGCTCATGATTCCCACAGTGTGCTTTCTATGAGCTCCCAGAATTACTCACTCTTCAGGTAATTTACTTTCACATTCGCTTTTGCAACCACAACCATGTCTTCTGGGCTTTTGTTATATTTGGCAGTTTGAAATCAATAAATAGCATTGATACGTTTCATTCCATTTGTTCTGTGGCCAAATATTGTATTAGGACGCAAGTGGCATAATTTGGGGACCCTTCAAAGAGGAATTTTTCTAACAGCAAAATAAAGCTGATTAACTTTTACAAAGCATTGTTGGCTGCCTAAAATTATTTGCTTGACATTGATAACCCTCATTCCTGTTATAATTTCTTAGGGACCTTCCCTCCTCTTTCTCTTATCTTCCTCTCAGCCTTCACTCCACACAGAGAGTCAAATTCTGTTGCTTACCTAGATTTAGGAATGGTCAGACTTAAAAAGTATAGTTTGTGAAGTGGGCTAACTCAACAATAAATTTAATTTTTGGATTTGCATTGGAACATGGGGGTGAAATCATATAGTCCTTCTAAGAGTAAGAGAAATTACTTTGAAGAATCAATTGACATTACTGATGAGCTTTAATTTTTTTTTATCTCTATCTGTTTATCGTGTTTATTTTGGGTCTTCTCACTGAAGAGAATGTCAGGATAATAGATGCTGTTTGTTTGATGGCTTGAGACTGATGATAATTCTGATGCTTTCTGTTGGACAAAGATAACAAAGTGACCATGGGTATTTACAATATGCTAGCTGGATCAAAATCTGCAAACTTTACATAATGCATGGCTAGGGACAACTACCGAAGACAGAAAATCCTGAAATTATCCCGGTCCTAAAGCATGGTACCCACTGTTTTAATCTGCTGTTCTGAAACTTGAGTTGTATATCAAGCAAAAATACTATAGTAGATGATTTACTAAGCTTACAATTTCTCATGCTGGAGAAAATATGCAACTAGGAAATGCCCCACATAGATTTAGAAATGGCTGATGTCAAGTCATAATTTCACCCAGATAATAGGTCGCCACAGGAGTTTGATCGGCTTTGTTAGATACCCCAGGCTTTTAGCTTTGTGCACTCTGTATTTTCAGCTTGTGGCTCTTGAATAAAAAAGAGAAACATGGAGTACAGGAGAGGAACATCAGCTGTCTGTTTTGTCCTACGCCTTGGCTGAATGTAGAAAATGAGTTATCACTAAAATCTCTGCAATTGATGTTTTTTTTTAATGGTAGTTTTCTTTGTGATGTTGTGGGAGGTTTGGAGTCACTAATAATGAGGCAGGCCGGCACCGCTACATGATAAGCCTGGCAGCTTACCCAGTTTGTTGACCTGTGAGAAATCTCGGGTCTGTTAGGAGGAACCAAGCTCTTCCTGTCAAGTTGTTTGGACAAAAGTGTTACTGTTTCTCAGTGTACCACAGCTAACCTAGCACTGGAAATAGCCAGAAAACTTTATGGGGCTGGAGTTTCGGCTTAGCAGGTAAAAGCCCTGGCTGCTCTTTAAGAGGACACAGGTTCAATTTCCAGCACCCACATGGCAGCTCACAATTTCTGCCTCTAGTCCTGTCGGATCTGATGCCCTCTTGTGAGCCCTGTTGGCACATGCAAGTGGTGCCCAGGCTTACATGCAGGAAAAACACCGATATGCATAAACTAGATAAGAAAACTTTTAGGGGTCTGTGGTGTGTGTGTGTGTGTGTGTGTGTGTGTGTGTCTGTAGTGGAAGTGGATGGATAAAGGAATACAGAGGTAAACTTAAGATAGGAGTGTGCTGGTTAATTTTGTTAACAGGACACAAAGAGGAGACACCTGGGAAAGGGAACGCCAGATTAGCCTGTGGGCACGACTGTGGGGCATTTTCTTGATTGCTGAAGGTCTCAGACTGCTGTGGGCAGGTTGTTTTAGATTATAGAAGAAAGGTAGACAACCATAAGTCATAAGTGAGCCAGTAAACATCATTACTCTAGGGATTCTGCTTCAGTTCCTGCATCCAGGTTCCTGGTTGAGCTCCTGCCCTGACTTCCCTCAATGACAGACTGTGATATGGAAGTATAAGGTGAATAAACCCTTTTCTCCCCCAAGATGTTTTTGTCCAGTGTTTTCTCAAAGCACCAGGAAGCAAGCTGCGATCCTCACCTCTTTTCCTTTATGTGATCATTACAAAGAGTTTAGTGAGAAGTGGCCGCTCTGTGTTGTGGCATCTGACATTTTACAGATGTAGACTTACACCAGCTGGGAGGCTTTCTCTAAGTCTTTCTGTGGTTTGGGCATAAACAAGGAAGGCCCGGGCCGTTCCAGTCTTTTATAGTGATCTGGATTCTGGATTCTGGCCACTATGCTGGATACTATTCTGTCCTTTTGCCAAAGTGAATGTGTGTGTGTGTGTGTGTGTGTGTGTGTGTGTGTGTGTGTGTGTGTGTGTATACACATGTGTGTGTGTACTTCTTTTTATACTGAAAAAGCAGTCCTGAATTGAAGTGACTTGGGGAAGTATAACTTAAAAATAGTTAGATCTGAGTGTAGCTAGAAGTTTCATGATGTGAGCTGTGAGTATGGAAATATGCATGCAGAGATGCTACTATGTATGACCAGCATCAGTAAGAGAAGTTTGCTCAGTGTTTTGTGTGTAGGGAATTGTGGCAGTCCTGCAAGGGCTTCTTCGGGTGATAGAGAAGCGGTTCTCAACCTGTGGATCGTGATCTCTTGCAGGTGGATGAGCTTTTCACAGGGGTCACCTAAGTTCATCAAAAACAGAGATTTACATTACGATTCACATCAGTAGCAAAATTACAGTTATGAAATAGAAATTAAATAATTTTATGGTTGGGTTCACCACAAGATGAGGAACTGTATTCAAGGGTCACAGAGTTAGGAAGGTTGAGAACAACTGCTCTAGGTGACTGCTCCCAACATGGTCTTTCCATTTTGGAGCCCAGGACACTTGAAAGTGGTACGTGTCTTTTTTCTGTTTTCTGCGCAGTTGCTGATGGATGTCTTGAGGATCTTGAGCAAATATGGATATTGTTGAATATGTTACACTGAGTTTTCCCAAAGCATAATGTATTTTAAACCATATGCATATATGATGACACATGTCTATTTATGGCCATACAAAATGGCATGAAGCTGTTGCTGCCACATGCTTCTGCTGTTGGCTGTTAGCTCCTTGTGGCAAGAAAAATCAGTACCAGCCTGGGTTTTCAGCCTCTCTGCATCATCTTCTGGTACCCAGAGGAACCCCTTCAGCTCGTCCCAGACTAGTGATTCCATTGTGTGTTTTAGACTCACTATAGATCTTCAGCTCTTTGCCAATCTAAAGCTATGTTTCTCCATACTGTACCTTGATTCTCTCATACCCAAATAATTCCTCTATGACAAATGTTTTATAGTAAGTATAACTTCATCAGGAAATTTCCAGTTGGAGGCAATACTAGATGCATCGTTGTAAGATATATGACAAAAAATATAAGAAATACCGTTCAGGTGGAATTACATGTTTAGTTGGCCCTGTGTAGCCACAGATCGCACCTGAAGAGTCAACCAACCATAGGCTGAAATTACTTGAGAAGATAACTGCAGCTATAACTTCTTGTTACTCTGCCCTAAATGATGCTGCATAGCAACCATTTATATGCCATTTGCATTGCTTACCATTGTAAGGAATCTATAATTTAAAGTATATGAGAGGATATGTGTAGGTTATATGAAAACACTCTGCCATATATTATATAAGGTCCTAGAATGCTCACAGATTTGGCATCCATGGTGCACTCTGGACTCTATCCCCTGCCAATACTAAGAGATGATTGTGCTTATATCAGTCAGTATTCAGAAGGGAGACAACACAATACAAGAGTTTAACCAAAAAAACTTAAAGGAAAGTGGAGGTAGGGTTCTAGGACCAGTCAAGGAAAGGGTCTTCCAGGAAGGAACAGAAGCTGGAAGCTCTTATCCCTGATGCCTGCAGGAGCAAAGTGTTGGAGTGGTGGGTCCGGATTTCCATGAGAGCTAGAGATGGAAGAGAGGAGGGAGGCAGAAATGTGAGGGGCAGGGAGTGAGTACCAGATTCTTTATCTTCACAGCCTTTCACCTCCTGCCACTGCCTTTAACTGGCTGAGCAGGAATAGTCAGAGGACAAAAGCAATGCTCAACCTAATACAGAGAACAGGACAGAGAAGGTAGAGAATACATAAGGGGGGCAGGGCAAATGAAGAAATCAGCACAATATGGTGGTCATCCTTGTCCAAGTGTATATGTCTCAAGATTTCCAGTGAATATCTGGAACCAAAAAAGTTGGTACTAAACCTTATAAATACTAGGTTTTCTCCTACACATGCATGCAATAAAGTTTAACCTTTGAATTGGGGACAATAAGGGATTACTAACAACTAATAATGAGACTAATAACAACAGATTATAAGAGCTATGTGAACATAGCCTCTTAATATCTTATTGTACTATATTATTACTCTTGTGGTTATATGAAATGGTACAATGTCTTCATGATGAAAAGCAGGTCAGTGTTCTAGGTGTTGCAATGCAGTATTAATCTGCTACCTGAAGTTTATTTGGATATAGACACATGTACCGTTGGCAGTTGATCTGATCATCTCAGTGGTTATAAGTAATTAACAGGTGGGGAGTATATACATCATGAATACACTGGGAAAGAAAAAAGGATGTTCATGTTCCAAATGGGATAGAGCAGATGATAAGATATTTAGTCATGCTAGTCATATTGGCTTATAAATATGAAACTTAAGACTTATTGGGCAGATGAAATGTCTTGGCAAGTAAAGATACTTACTGCCAAGGCTGAGGACCTGAGTCCAGTCCCTAGGTGCGACATGGTAGGAGGAGAGAACCCAGTCCTACAAGTTGTTCATGTGGGCATACACATACACAATAAGTTAATGTTACAAAAAAAGACTTAAATGGATGCATTGTTTAGAATGTTTCATTTTCAGGCCATAGATGACTTTGGGTAACTGAAATCAAAATTATGGGGCTCTCCTTATTTCAGTACTCAGCTGCTAGGTGCTAAAATGCTGGAAGGTTTAATAAATGGTTAAGTTCTTGTGCCTCAGTTGAGGGCCATCCTGTGACTCTCAGAATTCAGTACCTATGAATGAAACCCTAAGTGGATAACTTGTGACAGCTGTGATGGTGTGCCTTGAGTGGTGAACAACCCTGTGAAACGTTCAGAATTATACAAAGTACCCTATTTCCCTAACGGCCAGATTGCATTTCTAGGTGTTTTACCATATATTAAAAGTGATGCAATTGTGTTCAATTCTTGTGTTTTTTGTACATGAACGACATTCTAGAGTCAGTAAGTAGGTGCAGGGGAGTCTGCTGGGCCAGGTGTCTTATCTTTCCAAGACAGTTGCTATCTCTGGCCCTCACTCACCATAGCACATTTCCAATCACACTAAAAATCCAAAAAGTAGAACCACAGAAACTGCATAGGCCTCAGTACAGGTCTGGTCTGTGTGTGTCTCTGCTGCTCTAGAAGTGTCCGCCAGCCTTTTAACATCACCAGGGAGATCATTTAAGGTCTGAGTCTTCTATGCCGCAATTGAATCAATGTGAAAGGGAACCTCTGGCTATTAAAATGCTGCCATCTTTGCCTTGTGGAGTGGAGAGGTTCATTGTTGTTGTGTGTGTTTGTTTTTCCCTTTTACTGAAAATAGATTTTTTTCTTACATACTATATCCTGATTATACTTCCCCCTCCCTGTGTCCCTCCCAGTTCCTCCCCACTTCCTCTCTCATCCAGATACACTCCCTTTTTGTTTCTCACTTGAAAACAAATAGTCTTTTGAGGGATAAAATAAGACAAAAACTAACACATTATATTTGGACAAAGCAAACACAAGAAAAAGAGTCCAAGAGCAGTCACAAGAATCAGAGACCCACGCATTTACACACTCAGGAATCTCATAAAAGCACTAAACCTGAAGCCATGATATACATGCGAAAGACCCATGCTGGTGGCCCTGTGCATGCTACTTCTCTGTGAGATCATATTAGCGTTGATCGTGCTGATTTAGAGGATCTTGTTCCCATGGTGACCTCTTTGACCACTCTGACTCTTACACTCTTTGTGCCTTTCCTTCCACAAGGATCGTTGAGCTCTGAGGGAAAGGATTTGATAGAGATATCCAGTTTAGAGCTCTGTGTTCCCAGGTCTCTCACTCTTTACATAATGTTTGACTGTGGATCTCTGCATTTTTTTCCCATCTACTGTAGGAGGAAGCTTCTCTGTTGATGGCTGGGTAAGACATTGATCTATGAGTAAAGTAGAATGCCATTAGGGTTATTTTATTGCTACTTTTGTTTGTTTGTTTAAAAAATTAGTATTTGGTTTTACAGTAGGTCCTCTGGCTATCCACTATCTTGTCTTTGGTATTGGTCACCCAAGCAGTGTTGGGTATGGGTTCCATCTCATGGAATGGGCCTTTAGTGAGGCCTTGTGGTTACTTCTACAAGGTTGATGCTACCGTTGCCCTATCATACCTTGCAGGGAGGATACCACTGTAGATCAAAGGGTCTGTGTCTGACTTGGTTCTATGTTTCTCTTTTGGGAGTGTACAGAGTACTTTTCTGTACTAAAGATACTAGAACGTAACAGGTAAAAGCTTCGTGTAGGCATCAGTTCAACTTCTCCATGTTTAATGAACTGTGAAGATGTAATCTTCAGCAATGGGGCTTTTCTGTCAGTTTGTGGAAAGCAACCTATAGTCTGCGTTGTTTGGAGATTCCTATGGGACCCCTTTTGCCAGCACCTCAATTAGATGTAACCCAATCTTGGTACTGGAAGCTTCATTTGGTGACAGAAGATGGCCAGTTGGGACTTTGTCTCCTCTATTATTTGGTGATTCCAAGTAGATTGTCTTCATATGCATATATATTTTAGGAAGCTTCTTCTGTATTAAGTTCCTATGCTACCCCTCAAATGGCCCTTAATTTTAGCTGTCTCTCCCATATTCCCTCCATCACTTCCCTCTTCCTTCACACTTCCAGCTTGACCCTCCTGTTCCAGTCCCCCTCACCCATTCATAACAATCTGTTCTATTTCCTTTTCCTTACAAGATCTGTCTTTATTCCTTAGTCCCTTACTTTATCTAACCTCTGTGGTTCTATGGATTGTCACTTGGCTATCACTGACTTTACAACCAAAGTGAATACATACCATATTTGTCTTTCTAGGTCTGGGTTACCTCACTCAGTACAATTTTATCTAGTTCCATCAATTTACCTGCAAAGTTCATGATTTATTTTTTATATTTTTGGTTGTGAGTCTAGCCTTTAACGGCTGAGCCATCTCTCCAGCCCCATGATTTATTTTTTAACAGCTGAGTAGTGCTCAATTGTGTAAATATACCACATTTTGAAATCTATTCTTTTGTTGGAGGACATCTAGGTCATCTTCAATTTATGGCTATTATGAATAGAGCAGCAATGAACATGGATGAGCAATGTCTCTGTGGTAGGATAAAGTGTCTTTTGTCTTTTGGGTATATACCCAAGAGTGGTACAGCTGGGTCTTGAGGTAAATCGATTCTATCTTCCTGAGGAACTGCATACTGATTTCTATAGTGTCGGTACAAGTTTCCATTCTCACCAGTAAAGGGTTAGTGTTCCCCTTACTCCACATCCTTACCAGCATTATCTGTCACTTGTTTTGTTTATATTAACCATCCTGAGAGGTTTATGATGGAATCTCAAAGTAGTTTTGATTTGCATTTTCCTGATGGATAAGGATATTGAACATTTCCTTAAGTATTTCTCAGCCATTTGAGTTTCCACTGAAAGGAAATTTGTGACTTTCTCTTCCCACCCATGCCCCAACTGTGAGGACACTGCTATGTGCCTTATTCCAACAGCGAGCAGCTTACAGGGCCTTGCTCATCTTGCAGCTCCTGACAGTTAGCCCCAGGAGCTTTTTCCTTTTGAGATTTCTCCATTTAGATAAGTACTCCGTATTTTAATTGTGGGTTTTTTGATATCTGATTTTTTTGAGTTCTTTATATATTTTGGATATTAGTCCTCTTTTGAGATATAGGTGTTGAAAATCTTCTCCCATTCTGTGAGCTACTGCTTTGTCCTAAAGACAGTGCCCTTTGCCATGTACAAGCTTCTTAGTTTCATGAGGTCCCATTTATTAATTGTAGATCTTAGTGCCTGTGCTATTGGTGTTCTGTTCAGAAAATCTTTTCCTCTGCCAATGAGATCAAAGCTATTTCCCACTTTCTCTTCTATCAGGTTCAGTAAAATCAGTGTATCTGGTTTTACGTTGTGGTCTTTGATCCATTTGGAGTTGAGTTTTGTGTAGGGTGACAAGTATCGATTTTTACGTATTCTTCTCCATGGAGCCACCCAGTTTGACTAGTACCATTTGTTGAATATGTTATCCTTTTTGCCTTGTGTGGAGAGGGGTGCTGTAAACAATTTTGCTGGAAGGGGATCTGGGCCAGGCAGATCATTGTGTGAGAGACTGGCCTGCAGCTCCTGTTCCTATGAACTTCTTCTCTCATAGGTGCCCTGTAGTTAGAATGGTCCAAGGATGACTAAAGTGTATCCAGCTTGGCCTGAGCGCACACTCCAGGGGCTCTAGCCATGTCTGACTCTGGCTGCTCTGCTGACAGAATGGATCTTCTCTGAGGACTTCCCTTTTCCAGGAGCCCTTTCCTCCATGGGGCCCAAATTGTCCCTTAGTGTTACCTTACACTATCTGTGCATACTGCACTTCTGCCTGTGACAAATGAGCTGCCTATGTCATGGTTAGTGTACCTGTAACTCCACCCTTTCTACGACACTAGTCTATCAGCAAGGCAGGTGTTGATGCAGGGCACTGACCCCACTGGAGTGAGGATTCTTCCTAGGGATGCTCTATCTTTGTGATGGTGGGTCTTGGTTGCTGGGGTTTTAAATCATCATGAAAAAATCATCCTTTGAGGATGTCTGTGGGTGGTTTCTAGTTTAGGTTAATGATGTGGGAAGACCCACCCTAACTGCAGGTACCACCATTCTATGGACGGGGAACCCAGACTGAACAAAAAGGAGAAAGGATACTGGGCACATCATTCGTTGCTTTCTGCTTCTGGACTGTGGACTCAATGTGAACATATGCCTCGCACTTCTGTCACCATGCTTTCCTCACCACAAGGGACCGCTTCCCATCGGAGTGTAAGCTGAAACAAACCGTGGTCCTCTAAGCTGCTTCTTGTCGGGTACTTTGCCACAGCAAAGAGGAGAGTAATGGCTTTCTAAAGACCAAGAAACCAGTATGCAAATGGTATTTAAAATATAGGTGTGTTGATGATGGTCCTCCCATGTGACCTTCACCACTTGGAAGATATGACCTTGTGTGATGGTGTGTGTTCAGCGTGGTGCTGAAGGACAGTAGCAGACAGGATTGTGAGCCTGTGACCCCAAAGTGCAGATCTTATAGCGAATGGCCTTGGCACACCCGACTCCATGCCCTGGTATGTTGTCTCCCCTGTGATTGAGGTGTGGGATCTAACTACCTCTTTTTGGTGTGTGAGGACTGTACATAGGCAAACTTCAACACCTGTACTCAAATAAATAAAGGACAGTAGCTTTTCATCTATCATCCAATGACATTGGTGAGAGTACAGCCACTTGTGGTGTGTCCTCAAGTCCACTGCCACATGCGCACTCCTGCAGGTTCGACCTTACTCACTCATCATAGAACTGGAGGCATATGTCAGTTCCCAGGCTCACTTTGAAGGGTGTTGCACTCCTGGGGCTAACTGTCAGGAGCTGCAAGATGAGCAAGGCCCTGTAAGCTGCTCACTGTTGGAATCAGGCACATAGCAGTATCCTCACAGTTGGGACATGGGTGGGAAGAGAAAGTCACAAATTTCCTTTCAGTGGTGTTTGAACTAAGTCTTGTAGTTGTCAGGCCCACAGGGTATCTATCCCATTTCCCCCATAAAATGGCAGGTCCCCTGACTTGCTCCAAAATTGAGTCTAGAACCAGCTCAACTCAGACTATAGAGGGTTTCTGGCAGCTAGATAAAAGTCAGCTTTCCTCAGGAACTTATGAAACCAGTTCCCAGCTGCTAAAATGAGTTATTTCCCTTACCTTCAGCAGAAGAGACCCATATAGGCTCTCCATTGACATGTACTTATGGCTGCATATCAAGGCTCATGCTTGCCTCCAGGCTCTTAGAGTACCTATTATAAGTACCTGTTAGATGTTTCAAAGTCCTTCTGCCCATCCCCTCCCCACAGTTACTCACCCTCCTTATAGCCTGCTGTTCTCTACTCCCCCCACTTCTCTTTTTCTCCCTGTCTTGCTACCCTCTTGATCCCCTGCCTCCCTCACTACCTCTATCCCCTGGTGTTCTCCCTTCTCTCATAGCTAGCCTGGCCATGGCCTGTCTGTTTTCTTTTATCTCAGCTATAGACTCTTCCTGATGCCTCCGGATGTTCTCTCTCTCTCTCTCTCTCTCTCTCTCTCTCTCTCTCTCTTTTATTCACAATAAAAACCTTCCCCTTAACCATACCCTAGAGTGGTCATGTCTGGAATTTTTTTACTGTGGCCCTCATATACAGTGCTTTAACAAGATTTTAATAAACTCAGAAGGAAAAGGGGACACTGATGACAAGGGTAAGAAAAATGCCATCTGTAATTAAATGCTGAAAGGGCGGCTCTGGAGAGGGGAAGATGGAGCTTCTGCACTGACAAGTCTGCAGAGAGCAAGTCACTGTGATCAGACAGCCTGCCTTGGCAGTCCAGAATGGAGTCTTAAAGACCAGGCTTTGGGGATCTGAGGCTTAGGTGGGCATTGAGAGGGAGGAGAAAGAGTATACCAGGATTTTAGGAGATGGGCTGGGGTACCATGTGGCTAAGCTAGCAATCAGAGAGCAGGGAAGAGATTGGTATCTCTGGCTAAGAAGCTGTGGACAAAAGACTGGCATATGCTTGTCAGTTACCAGAGGAGAACACATGCATTTTATTCCTTGGTAAGGTCAGAGTGTACACACATTCTCATTCTCTCTCTCTCTCTCTCTCTCTCTCTCTCTCTCTCTCTGATCTGGCCAACTTAATAATCCTGTAGGCTCTGTCACTGAGACCAGGCCACGGAGGGGAGGGGGTGTTGGGAAAGAAGATACAGTGTTATCTGTTAAAATGAAGTCACAAATGGACTTCAGATCATTCTTCAGCAGGTTTCTGACTTAATTTTCCTAAACAATCGCTGCAGTTCACATCCTCATTTTGAGAAGAAAAAAAAAATGTTCTCTCCAAAGCACATACTAAAGAGAAAGGCAGAGAGGATCGATTCCCCCACCTCAGAGAATCCATAAATATTTACATAAGTGCAAGTTACAAATCTATGGCTTTGAGCTTTTCCAGTTTTACTGCCTTTGCACTCATGGCACATAAATATCCAGCAGGCATTGGCTGGTTGTCAGTGTTCCCTCTTTGGACACTTGTCTTCTAGTTTGTTTCTTTTTCTTCTGAAAAACAAATCTCCTTGTGTGGTTGGCAATGGGCCTCTGCTGTTATAGATTGGTCACTGTCAGCCATATGACAATGGTCCCTGGTCAGGGGGCTTCACTGTGCTAGACTGCTTGTTAATGGGTCACCAAACACCAGCCAATAGCCAGCTTTTAAAAGCTTTTGGCAATGTAGTAAGTCTCTCCCTGATGATGATGTTTTAAGGACTTTGTGGAGTGTTAAATTGAAAAAGAATGAAGAGGAGGAGAAGAAGAAGAAAAGAAAAAGAAGAAGGGAAGAAGAGAAGAGAAAAGAAGAGAAGGAAAAAGAAAAGAAGAGAAGAGGTAAAAGAGAAGAAGAAAAGAAAAAGAAGAGGGGGAAGAAGAAAAAAATCCTATTGTGAAGATTATATGCTTTCAGCCTGAGAGTAGGTAAACAAGCTGTTTTTAACTATGGGTGTGTGCATGTGTATATGGGCGTGCGTGTGTGTGTGTGTGTGTGTGTGTGTGTGTGTGTGTGTGTGTGTGTGTTTGTATGTGCCATTTTGCATCTGGACAGCCCAGAACTACTGTTATTGTCCTCTCCTCACAGCCTTATGCCTAGGCACATCGGTTGGTCTGTTATTACTATAATGAAATCGCTGACATGGGCTACTTAGAAACATGTGGTATATTTGGCTCACAGGTTAGAGAGGTCAAAGGCGAGGTGCTAGTGTCAGCTCAGTGTCATACCATGGCAGCTAAGAATGGTGGGAGTGACATGGGAGCCAAAAAATGATTACATCTGGAAGTAAGAACTGAGAAAGCATGAAGACCAGGCTCTGTAATTCCCCCTATCCAGACAGGGGCTCTTTGATGTAAAGACATTCCACAAGCCCTACTGTGTAAACTGAGGACATGACTGCTCCTAAGTATGGTTGGGAGGAGAGTTTTTATTGTAGAGATGAGGGAGAGTACAGCCAGAGACATTTGGGAGAGTCCAGAACAGGGAGGAAAGTAGTTAGAAGGAACATGGTTGGTAGAGTGGAACAGGCCATGAGAGGAGAGGGAGATGGGGAGAGTGAGAAAGGAAGACAAAGAGAGAACACATGGCCAGAAATGGTAACATAATAAGGGAATCAGAAGCAAAGGGAAGGGAAGCTCATGAACTTTAGAGGTAGGTGGTAGGGTGAGAAGAGCTGAGAGGTGGTACTGGTACTGAGGCTAGCATGGGCTTTGGTATGCTAATAGGCATTCCAGAAAGCCATTTGTCCCTTCTGACAGATAAGAAAAGTTCTCTTTTGTTAGAGGGGAACAGCTCTGAATTTCAGAGGCTGGGGTTTCCTTTGTACCTGACACCTACCTCATGAGTTTTCTATATCCTCTCAAAAATGCCACCACGTGGACCCAGGCTTCAATAGCAATCTGGGCAAAAAAAGGCTATAGGCAAGCCTGGGTGGGGGCACACTCAAAGCTCTTGTTTAGCTATGGGCAGAATAGCTGGGGTGAGTATAAGTTTTGCTACTTCTAAATTTTGGACTATCCCTCTGCTATAGGCATATATTGAGTAGAAAATGACTTAAACAGAAGGACAAGATCCCCCACAGGACAGACAATGCTTTCATCTTTATGGATCAGGTATAGTTCTTATCCGTCTTTTTTCAGAATAATGCTAACATTTGTTTTCCAATGTGAGGAGGCTCTTTATGAAAACTAGAAGGTGAAGGGCTGGGACGATAGCTGGGGCTTGTGAGGTGCTTGCTGCACAAGCACAAGGAGCCGAGATCAACTCCCTAAACCCATGTACAAAAGCCAGGCATGGTGGCGTACAGACATCACAGTGTTGGGGAGTCAGACATGTGGAATATCTTGCTGACTGGACAGCCTAGCCTAACTGGTCAGTTCCAAGCCAGCGAGAGACATTTTCTCAAAAAGATGCAAAGAACCTCACAAATGATGTCTGAAATTGACATCCGGTTTCTACTTGTATACACCAGCACCCCTTGACAAGTATGCACCCCAACATGTGAACACCCGTTGTCTTAGTTAAGTTCCTATCACTGTGACAAAACACCATGACCCCAAGCTACTTGGGGGCGGGGTGGGGAAGGGTTTACTTCTGTGTATGTTTCCATAGCACAGTTCCTCACTTGAGGGAAATCAGGGCAGGGGAGGCAGGAGCTGATTGATGGAAGACAATGGAGGGACACTGCTGACTGGCTTGTTCTCATGAAGTTCTCAGCCTGCTTTCTTATTGTACCCATGACCATAAGCCTAGGGGTGGCACCACCCACAGTGAGCTAGGCCCTCTTACATCTGTTGTTAATCAAGAAAATAGCCCCATAGGCCAATTTGGTGGGGGGTTATTCTCAATTGAGACTCCCACTTCCAAAATGACTCTAGCCTGTGTGACGTAAAAAATAACAAGCATACCCTTGCACACACAGACAGACACACACACAGACAGACAGACACAGACACACACATGTATAAAAGTAAAGTGGATTAAAAATCTTGGTGGCGGACAACGCCTACTGACGACATTGGATATATTACACGCAGAAGAACCTCAGAGAACAGTGAAGTGTCTCCTAGAGAAATGTAGAGCAATTTCTGCCTGTCAAGAAATTCAGTGAGGTGTGCCCTGCTCACTGCTGAAGTAGCGTTGGTCGTAGGTTTGCCCTTATCTCAGAACAGAATCTTGGGTTAGCTTGATTGAGCGAAGGCAAGTCTGGTAACTTTGGCTTTAACTCATTCAATATCCAGTATGAGAAGAGGGGTCCCAATACCTAGGCCAACTCAGACCATGGGGTGGATGCTGATTGTTCTGTCAGATTTCTTGCTTTGAGCAGGACTCCAGGCTTGGGAAAGGGATTAGAAAGAGAATCTCAAGACACTAGGACCCTGAAAAGAAAAGAGCTTGTGATCATTGGATGAATAAACACACAGTGTAGACTAAGAGTCAAGACAAAGCCCTACATCAGTAACTGAGAGGCAGGCTTAGTTTGTGGTTGATAAATCCTGTCTCAGTGTTTACTTCATATGTCCCATATCTAACTAGGTGCTTGGTAATGTAACACGTCCGAACCCAGTATTTTCTGACTAAATGAATCAGAAAGGGTGCATGCAGGGATGTGTGGATTTCGATTAAAAAAAAATGCCAACAGACTTGATTGGGTCTGATAGCTTTGTTGTGATTTCCAGTGTGGCTTGGTATGCTGAAAGAGATGGACAGGCAGAATCAGGACCTTGCTTTCTGGACTGCAATGTGCATGTGCCGTGGACAGGTAGTGCTTTGGAAATGTTAATTGACCAATGCGACGTATGTCAAGGTGGATTTAAATATACAGAATAATGCAAAAGAGGCTTATCACCACCATCATATGGTTCCAAATACAGGCAGGCTAGAAAAGACTGTGTCAAAGGGGTCTTTGAGAGAATGTGGAACCCCATCAAACAAAACAGGGCTGTAGTTTCAGATGGGCTTGGATCCCAACTGTGCCAAACACTGACTATGTGATCATGGTCAACGACTTCACCTCCCCGAGCCCAGCTTAAGTCACTAATAAATTATGGATGTGATCCCATTCTTGGAAGGGATATTGGGGGAATTAAATATATGAACATAAATTAAACACCTAGGTAGTGCCTGAGATGTGGTGGGCCATGGGAGTGGCAATTCCCAAGGAGTCCGGGAAGAACAGGGCAGGGGAGAGGCAACAGCTTGTAATGTCTTGCTGTGGGGTGTGCTGGCCCTGCTGCCCTGGCCTTCGCTTCTCCCCGAGGGATGTGATTCCTGCTGATGTAATGGGTTGGGCTAATGTCGTGCAGATCTGATGACAGGACACCCACACCCTATCACTCTGCCTGCCAAGAAAGAACGTAGCCACAGGAGTCTCCGTTGCACTGCCTACACCCCTCCACATTAACGCTCCCATGGAACTGGCCTTCCCTCTCATCCTCTGGGAAAAATCAACATGAGTGCCTCGTGGCAGTCACGTTCTCAGTGAGGGAGGAGAGCTTCGGAACTGGCCGTGGGCCGCCTCTGCACACCCCACCCCTCCTTCCTTCTGTCCCGTTACCCAGCACTCACATGTGTGTGCTGACTGTCTTTTCTCTGGGGCTGTGAAAGCAAGTGTGAGTGTACTGAAAACAAGACTCTCTGGTACAGAGATTCCCCTGAGAAAACGAGGCTAGCTGTTGATCAGAGCCATGCAGTACTAGGCTTCCCTTTAGGTCCCAGGGACTGCGGGGGTAGTTTTAGGTTCTAGAATCTTATCTTAAAGAATATTTTGAATTCTCTTTCTACATTCTCTCCCATGCAATTTTTTTTTTTTTCTGTATTAGAAGGCATTGCTTCACATTTAGAGTAGATCGGATGCCACATGCTTCTGAGAACGTGACCTGGCCGTGTGCCGGGGAAAGCAGTATGAACGGTTGGTTTGTGGTCCAGCCTGCCTAGTGAGCTCTCAGCACTGAGCACATGCTTCAAATACACTGTCTCCCTTAACCCTCTGCGCATTCTCACAAGGTCTATGGCACCATCCTATTTAATAGATGTGGACAATGAGGCTGGAATGCTCATTAAGTCACTGCTGTTCTTTCTTCCATTGTCACTCCTCAAACTGGCCTCATTATTTGCTCATTACAACTGTCCCATTATAATCATGTGATATTTGCATATGAGAAAGTCTGGAATTGGATGTCTTATAAATCATATAATTACATTTATGAGAAGAAAGCAAATGTTTACAGGAATACCAGAGGTATAGGTGAAAAGCATTGGAGAGGGAGGGTGAAATGGGAAGTATTTATCCAGAAATGTATATTCGTACACCATATCTCATTTTATTACTTCTTATATTACTTTAATGTATATATGTACACCATATCTCATTTTATTACTTATACTACTTTAAACATCATAGAAGTTCAGTAAAGTGCATACTATGCCAGCATTTCCTCTAATTTTCCCAGGAGGGATCTGACATACAAAGAGGTAAAGTGTATGTCCATCATATAACATGGTCCAGTACTCCAAGTCTAGAGTCTGGAGCTTTAATTCTAATGAGACAGGTTGTGCCTTCCAAAGGATTCCACTGGATGAAGGGAGAACCAGGAGCCTTGGGAAGCCACAGGGGCTTCTGAACCATTTTTAGGTAGAGGATCCACTATCAAGATAACGAAGTGATAACAAAGATTATTTCTAAGGGGCACAAGAACAGGCAATAAATAAGACTGAAGGGTTCCAGCAAACAGGTGCAGCAGACAAACAGGAGAGTGTCACACCTAGCCAGCTTTCAGCACATTTTAGAAGTGTGCTCTGGCTATTGTGGGAGCTCTAGAGTTGAGGCAGAGTGGCGGGGAGAATGAGATTGAAGACCTGGACTCTAATAGACTCAGCTGGGCCAGGGCACTTACTCTTCTGGGCTCTTAAATTCTGTTTTTTAAAACTAAGAATAATGATAGCACCTACCTAATGAGGCTCTGCTGAGGACAGGAGGAAATCCAGTTCATGCAGGATCTGATGCATAAATGTTGGACAGACCTAGCTTGAGGTGGTCTAGGAGCATGGTTAAACATACGTGTTAGATATGAGGGAAGAGAAGGAAGGGATGGGACAAAGGGGCAAACTGTAGAGAAGTAGAACTGAGAGGATTCATCACATTAGAGAGGGAAGAGAAACAGGGATGTGAGAAGGAGCCAAGTATCAGGAGAAAAGAAGAAAGGATGAGGCAGGTTGAAGGAGGAACGAATACCAAATGGAAGTAGACTCTATAAAAGGCCTCAGCACAGAAAATAACAGAAAAGGGTTTCCAAAGGTTTTGAAGAACAAGATTTTGCCAGAGAAACATGAACCTGTGCATTCAATAAATGTTTGTGTTGCACCAGCTATGTGGGGTGCCTGTTGATAAAGCAAGTCTTCTGTTTCAAGCATTTTTGAGGGTCATTTACTTTTGTTAAATGTTGACATCAAGTTTAGAGTAGAAAAAAGATGAGAATCATTTTCCTGCATAAAAACATGTGGGTAGTCATAATTTCCATCAACTTATCATGGCTAGAGTCTAGAAATTTGGGTGTGTCTTTTGAGTAATGAAATATGTACATTTGATATAAATCAATGGCTGGTATATATGAGGCTATGCCTCCAAGATTTTTTTGTGACAGCCATAATTTTATATCACTGTAACATTTTCTAAATGGGTGATTTGTAAAATCGCTTACTTAATATGGTTAGGTATGTAGATTTTTAAATTTAGATTAACAAAAACCCCAGAAAACTCATGTTAAAGTGTGTCCTGGTTCTTACATTGGAAGAGTTATGCCTATAGAAACCATCTAGAAAGAACTTCTTAGGATTTATAGAAAGAACATCAAGTTGTAAATCTGGTGCCATTGTCTGAGACAGAATGACTCTGGTAAAATGCAATGAACTCACTTACATGACTTTCTAATCTATGTAGATACTGACATAAGCTTTATTGAGATATAATGTACACACCGTAAATCCCTCCTTATGAAGTATGCAACCCAATGTTATATCACTATACAGCTATTACCACTGTCTTAATTCTGTGTGATGATTAACCCTTCTTGTCTACTTGATGCATTTAGGGTATCACCAAAATGCAACACTGTAGAGATGAGATATTTTCCCAGAAAGATTTTACAGAGAAAGGAAGACTCACTCTGAATGTGGCCAGTACCATCCCATTGGCTAGCTCATGGATAGAATTAAAAAAAAAGAAAGTGACATGAGCATTTCTTCCCATTTGCAGACTCCACATCTTTCCTGCCATGATAGACTCTATCCTTGAACTCTAGCCAAGATAACCCTTCCTTTCAAATCTTTTGTCATGGTAATGAGAAAAGTAATTCATATAATAAGTTAGTGCTAAGGGTTGGTGTTTGGTGTGATAATCCTGACCATGAGGTTGTTAGGTCTTTGCTTTGCAGGAGGAGTATAGAGGAGTTTAGATGTGTGGGCTAGAGAGTCCCTAGGATGCTATAAGCAGAGCTTAATGGGACATTCTGGTGGGGATCTAGAAGACCAGAATGCTGAGCAAAGTGCAGACATTGGAAGCCCAGCATGGAAAGTTTTGGAGGTAACAAGGTCCTCTACTGGGACCTTGGCTAGAAGCTACTTGTCATACATTCTAGCAAAGAATCTAACTGTATTCTGCCCTTGTTCCAAGAAGCTGAGTAAGGACACATTTTTTTAAGGTGACAGATTAGTTTGTTTGGTGGGAGACATTTCAAGATAGGACAGCAGTCAGGCAGTGGCATGGTTACTGCTCATTGTTCTTACCCAGGGCTACATGGAGAAAGAAAGACTGGGTCATTCATGGAGCAGAAAGATATGGAAAGTGTGTGGTCTGAAGAAGAAAGGAGAACTCACAACTTTGAAGGTTCAGACAAAACACAGCAGAGAGTGGTTGTAATTGTTTGAGTGATTGAAATTATCAAAGAGAGACCCAGTGTTCTACACTGAGACAATAGAAAGATTCCTGAGGGTGGGAGCCCACCCACAGAAGTTTCCAACCTGTGAAACTACAGACCCATCTAAAATGAGAAAGCTGCCTCTGGCAGAAGGGTTCCCTTCTAGGAAAGTGTTCGTTCAGTTTAGCCTTGAACACACACAGAGACCACTGAAACTGTGGGCCAGAAGTGCCAGGACACATCTCCAGGTTGTAGTAAATCTTGGCAGTGTGGCCATGGGGCACTTTTCTTTCATTAGAGATACAACAGCAGGGGTGATGTAGAGGTACATGTCAAAGTGCCAGAAAGCTACTGAGGCCAAGCAATGTGTGGCACAGTAGCTTTACCTGTAAGAAGGTCCCAGGGGATGACTGCCTGAAGGGAAAATGAAGCTGAAATTGTAATGGAGACTGCGGGATTCTAGAGATGCTAGGACCATAGGATCACCTCCAAGGGATGTTGCGAACTCAAGAGAGAAGGCACATGTGCTGTAAGTGGCAGAGCTAGAGAGGGGGTGGTATCCAAGATTGGTAGAGCTCAGATGACTGCACGGAGAGCTCCAGATGGAGGTACAGGGTTTGGTGTTTGCTCTGTTTGGGATTTGGTTTCATTTGCTCCTGTCTTTTCTTGATATCCTTCCATCCTTCCCTTTTGGAATTGTAAACTAGAAGCATGCAGCTTGGCTTTTTGTTTGTTTGTTTGCTTGTTTTGCTTTTAATGATATAATAACCCACAGTTAAAAGATTGCCTTGACTCTCAGAAGAGATTTACATTGTTGGGACGTTAAAGGATATGAGGACTTTAGAGATATACTGAATGTGTTTCATATTATTAGCATGAAATTTCAGGGGTGGGGTGGAATGTTATGATATGTGTTTGGGTGTCAAGTTGACAAGGATTGTATCATATTGGCTAATCTTCATTGATAACTTGGCTAAACTTGGAATCACCATTGAAACGCACCTCTAGATGTGTCTATGATGGTGTTTCCAGAACAGTTTGCCTGGGGAGGACAGAGTCAATCTGAATGTAGGTGGTAGCATCTCCTGGGGTAGGATCATAGATTGAAAAGGAAACAGTGAACTGAGAACCAGAATTCATTTCTGTCTACTTACTGACCTTGAACACACTATGAGCATCAACCTCACATTCCTGTTGCCATGCCTTTGCCATCATGAGAGACTTTATCTTTTAAAACTGTGAGCCAAACAAACACTCAAAGCAGTGAACCCTTTCTCCTTGTACTGGCTAATTTTATGTCAACAAGACAGAGCCTCAGTTGAGAAAATGCTGTAGTTAAGCCTGTAGTGCATTGTCTTAATTAGTGACTGACAGGAACAGGCCAAATCATTGTGCGTGGGCCACCCCTGGCCTGGAGGTCCTGGGTCTCCTAAGAAATCAGGTTGAGCAAGTTTAGCACCCCTCCATGGCCTCTGCATCAGCTCCTGCCTCCAGGTTCCTGTCCTGTTTGAATTCCTGTCTTGACTTCCTTCTATAGTGAACAATGATGTGGAAGTGTAAGCCAAATAAGCCCCTTCCTTCTCAACCTGTTTTGATCATGGTGTTTCATCTTTGCAATAGAAACCCTGACTGAAATACTTCCTTAAATTCCTTTTGTCAAGTTTGTGTTATAGCAGTGAAAAAAAAATATTTGGTTTCAGCAGCAGCAGCAGCAGCTGTGAGTTTTCCCCTCCTTCATACCTGGAAAGCATCCATCTATTTTCTGCCCTATTGGGTTTGCCAATTCTGGACATTTCAGAAGGTCACATATATGACCTTTTATGCCATCATTCTGTCACTCAATACACTGCTTCCACAGTTTCTCTATGTTATAGCATGTATCATAGGATTTAATATATGAATACATCTTGCCTACACATTCATTACCTGGTAGTCATGTAGGTTGTTTCTACCTTTGGTTGTTGTGAACAATGCTGACATGAATATCTATGTACAAGCTATCAGCTTCTGGGATGGACACAGGTTTTAATTTCTTTTGGGTATAAAGTTAGGAGTGCTATTAAAGGGTGCTTACTATTTCCTGGAAACATACATATAAATTTATATATTATATAACATATTTTATATAATAGTGATTTAATATATGCATATGTATAATGTACTAAGATCACCTGGAAGATCATGTGCATAGTCACATAGTAACATAGTCATAAGAAGTGCCAGGACATTGTCCACATCTGTTCTGTTTTATAATCTCACCAATAGTTTGTCTGAGGGCTGTGATCTTTTGCATCCTTACCAGCACGCATTATACGACTTGATTTTGATCCTTGTAGTGGGTATGAAGTGTTTTTTTATTTGAATTTCCTTAATGACTAATAATGTTGGGCATCGTATCATGTGCTTCTTGTCTTTGTTACAGAAACGTTCATTCAAGGAATTAGTTCTCCTTTTACATGGGTTATTTGCCTTATACATTCTGGACACTAGAGCTTTATCATATATAATTTGAATTTTTTTATTTTATGGGTTGATTTTTACTTTCTTGATGGTGTTCTTTGAAGCATAAAAGCTTTAAAATTTGTCCAGTATATGCTATTTTAAAATATTCATCTTATTTATCTTTTGAAAATCTCACACATGTGTATAATTTATTTTGATTTTCAAGCCCCACTTCTCCCAGAATTCATGAACTTGTCTTTCTCCTGACTTCATGTCTTATATTAAAATTATTACCGTTATTATTATTATTATTATTATTATTACTAATAACCCACCAGTGAGTTCAATTAGTGTTGCCATACACAAATATGTGGTGCCATCCACTGGAATATGGGCAACCTACCTGTGTTTATACCCATAAAGAAAAGTGATTTCTCCCTCAGCAGTAATCAACTGCCTATAGCTTTTCAGCTAAATGTGAGTCTCAGGAGGCCCTCCCCCATTCATGGTTGAAGTTTGACAGGCTTGATTTTGTTCAGGTTTTGATCAACAGCCACCGCTGTGGTGAGAAGATATGCACGTAGGCTCATGTCCTTACCTAACATGGTGTTTCATAGCTTTCCTCCTCATCTTCTGACCCTTGCTTGCATCCTTTAGGCCCGCTCTTCTGTGACATTCCCTGAGCCTGGGATAGAGGGATGTTGAAACAGACGACCCATTAACAATAAACCCTCACAGTCACGTTTTCTCAACACTTGGGCTGGTTGCGAGTCTGTGATTTAACCATGACCGATTGTGAAAGGAAGCTCGTCTGACCAGGGATGGGAGCAGCACAGATCCACGGGTATAATCCAAACACTAAAACAGCGGTTCCACAGTGTGTCCGTTCACTGAAACACCGCCAGTGGTTCCCTACTTGGCCTATGATCTTCCCAGCCATGGGCTAGTCATGTTATTTTCATTGCTGGTACTTTTGGTGTCATGAGAATTTATTGCCCGGTCTGAGGTCAGAGAGATTTATATCATGATTTCATCTGTGACTTTTGCAGCTTCACTGCTTACATTTAATTCTATGATTGATCTAAATTAGTTTTTTTTCATGCACATAGGTGTGAAGTAGAGGCCCAGTGCATTATTTTACAAAGGTCATTTTTTTACAACATTATTTTTCTAATTGACATTATTTTACAATTTTCCAAATACTCTGTATTGAAGATATTTTTTTGTCCTTTGAATGATCTTGGCACCCTTCTTGAACATCAAATGATGATAAATGCAAAGGTTTATTTCTGGACTCTCAATGCTATTCCAACAGGTCTGTCAGCATTCCTTTGCCTTGGTTACAGCTTTTTCTGAAACACATTTTGAAATAAGAACCCATGAATCCCTCAGCTTTGTTCTTTTTAAAGTTTGTTTTGTCTATTCTTGTACCCTTGCTTTGCCATATGAATTTTAGGATTCAGCTTGCCAACTGCAGCATGAAAGACAGCTGGGATTTGGGTTGGGATTGAATTGACTCACAGGTTGGCTGGAGGATCGCCGTCTAGCAATGCTAACCCTTCCAGTTCACAAGCGTCTATCCACATTTTTCGTTGTTCTTTATTTTGGTGACGTTTTGTTGTCTTCAGGGTACTACTCTGTGGCAGGGCGCTTGCCTAGGACAGACAGGGTCCTGGGTTCAAATCCAAGTATGAAAAAAGGGAAATGCACTTTCTGTTGTTAAATTTATCCCCAAGTATTTATGATTTGATTTTGCTTGTGATTTTTGTATCACAGTGTTTGTCACTAGTACACAGAAACACAATTTTTTCCACATTAATGTCTATCTTATGAGGTTGTTGAGTATGCTCTTCAGTTCTAATCATTTCTGTTATTTCATTGGCTGATTTCTCACTATTTTCTGTATACAAAATTATGCCATCTTTGACCAGAGGAGACTGAATTTACAGTTGTACTTGACGTGGTACAATCTGGCTAGCCCTGTTTTCTTTTCCTCGCCTGTTTGCCCAGGTTAGACCCTCTAGTGAGCAATAGTGAGAATGAACATATTTATTTTGTTTGTTTCTGACCCCAGGCTAATTTGTTAGTTGTGGAGTTTTGGATTTTGTTTGTTTGTTTGTTTGAGGTTTCTTTTGTCATGGAAATTTCTTTACTTTCCTTGGTTTTTAAATATCTTATGATGGAAAACTGTCACATTTTGTCAATGATTTGTACATTCCTGTGGAGATTATGATGTGTTTTGTGACCTTTATATTAATCCATACTATTTTATTGATTGATTTTTAAATGTTAAGCCAACCTTGCATTCCTGAGATAAAGTGACTTAGTCATGGTGTATACTCCTTTTTTTATGTGGTTGGATTCTGCTTGCCAGTGTTTTGTTGAAGGATTTTGTATCTCTATTCAGATTTAGTTTGCCTTTGGTTTTGGTATCAGAGGATAATGGGTTCATTGAATAACAAGTTGTTTTTCTGGGGAGGGTGTGTGGAAACAGTTTCTGAATTATTGGTGTTAATTGTTCTTGAAAATAATTTTTTGGTAGAATTCATTAATGAAGGCATGTGGGCCTGAGCTTTTCTTTGTGAGAAGTAGTTTGTCTGTCTGAGTGTGTGAGTGTGTGCATAAACATGTCCCTGGGGGGACCCACATGTGTGGAAGTGTGTGTTGGATGTATATGTGTTCATGTACATGTGTATGCATACATGTGACTGTGCGTGTGTATACATGATTGTGCATGTATGTGAAAGTGTGCTTACATGAGTGTATGTATACATATATGTACATGGGGGTATTTTGCATGTGACTGTATGTGCATGTGCATATGAGTGTACATGTGCATATGTGTTATTAATCCAAACTATAGTTGCTATAAATTATTCAGATGTTTCTCTCATCACTTGGGGACAACTTATGTTTTTCCAGGAGTGTTTCTGTTTCATGCTGGTTATCTAACCTGTTCATATGCAGTTGTTCATCCTATGTGCATTTTTGCTTTAATTTTCATGAGGAAAAGATTTTATGCATCTTGAAATACTGTGTGGCTTCTGTAGGACACAGCCCTGCAGTTCTAGTTGCAAGCCTCATGAAAACATTAATTCTACAGTGGAGTGCTAACCATGAGCTGGGGATTGCTGAATACTCAATGTGTATAGTTTGTATCATAACATTCTGCTAAGTTAGGTTTCTGTGTTGTTCCAGAAACAGGTACGTAGTGTTCACACAGTTGGAGTATAATGGGACTAGTTACGGCATCCAGAGAGCCTGGGCACTTCATTGGTAGGAGGCATTCAATGTCACCTCCTCTGGGTCTTATCTTGGGAAAGGAGGAATTTCAAGGCTCCCTCTGCATTTACTAAAAGGCAGGAGATCCTGAAGACAAAATGCTAAGGGAGAAATGTTGGAAGCACAGCTGGAGCCTCCTGCATGTGGGCGGTATTTTAGGAATTTAAATGAGAGCACTGAACCAAACATCTTGCTGTCTGAGTTGTATAAGAGTTAGTGCTCAGGTGCTGGCTGCTATTTCTCCAGCCTCCATAGTGAGAGACATGGTCTTCACCCATCTTTGAGAACATCCTGGAGAACCAGAGCATTCTAGGACAACAGTTTTGTGTTCACTACTCAAAATACTTAGGTTCTGCCAGGCTTAGAAACACCCCAACCAGTTGAAACGGATCACTTTTGCTATGTTAAGAGGACTCAGAGCACAGAGAGCCTGAATTCAAGCCGTAGCTCTGCTGTTTACCGGTAGTGTGACTTCAACCACATTATTTTCCTTCTCTAAATGTCAGATTTGTCATCTGCAAAATAATAAGAAAAATACAACTGTCCCATAAATCATTCTAAGAACTAAATTAAATTAATGTATGGAAAATGGCTTTGTAAACTGTTAAGCCCTGCAGAGGTTCACTAATGGCTGTTTCTTTCCCATATGGAAAAGCCACAGGATGAATAATCTTCCTTGCGAGTGTCCTTTTATGTAAGCCCGCTGAGGTCATACCATGTGGCTTTGAAGTATAGAAGGTGTGACTGTCAGGCTTTGAAAGGAAGCAGAAAGACTGACTTTCTCTGGTCTTGGCAGTGGAACAAGCACAGGTGCAAGATGGTGACATCACAGGACCTATGGCCCCTTGCCGGGGCAGAACCAGCCCAAAGACAGCTGAGAAGCCTAGCCAGGCACACTGGAGAAATGAACAAAAACAGCTCTAACGGGTGAACGAGCACTTTCTTTGAGAAAAAGGTGTTATTAACACAAAAAGGTTCTTATGTTTTGCTTGTGGTCTTTCTAGTAAATTCCATCTAATTGTCACTCTTGTCTTGCACCCATGAAGGTGTAGTACTCTTAAGTGTGGCAGTGCCAATGTAGCCCAATAGCATGCCGGCTGCCACAAAGGAATCTCCCCTGATTAGTCAGTTGGTGGAGAATTTTAATAAAAATGGATAGAAAAACATGTTTGGGGTGAGGAAAGAGCTGGAGGCCAGAGTTGGTAGGTGTTCACTTGCTTCCTGTTTCTCTCTTCCAAACTGGGTCCTCAGGGAAGGTGTATTCCCACAACAAAACACTTTTCCAAAGGGTTGTTGTAAATGGTAGTAAATCTTAGGGGCTTTTCATGGTGCAAGGCCAGCTTTGTCACAGGGAGCATCTCTTGGCATGCCCCTTCCCACATGCAAACATGCCTGCCTGGGTCACAGGGAGCATCTCTTGGCATGCCCCTTCCCACATGCAAACATGCCTGCCTGGGTCACAGGGAGCATCTCTTGGAATGCCCCCTTCCCACATGCAAACATGCCTGCTGGCCTGACTCTTCTCTGTCTGAGAGCACTGGGATTTGTGAGCCACTATAATGGTTGTCAAAGCGCAGCTGCTCAGTCTTTCCGTTCCTCCATGGGATTGTGGCTCCTACAGCTCCTCCCTGTAGCTTCCAGGACTAGGCCATGAACATCTAGACCACCGTCTGGAAGGTTCAGCATCACAGCAATTCCAAGCATAAGAGTATAGTGAAATGTTTCTGACATACAGACCACAGTGTTTGTCAGACTCTTCACCTTGGAAGGGATTATGAGAGAAAATGTCCTGAATTAACTTGGTCCAGAACTGTGGAGAGACAGAACAGGGCTGGCCCCTGGTAGAGAGTCATTCCAATCCCTGAGGCTTCAGGGGGAGGGGACTATGGGAAGACTCCACCAAGAAAGGGTGGGGGGGTTGTGAGAAAGAGGGCATTCGATTTGCGTGGAGACTTAGCCACTGCTACCTAAGGCCCAGCAGGTAGTGCAGAGCCTTTAGTCCTCCAAGTAAAGGAGCAGAGGGATGACAGTGGGTAAAGAATGGGCCTCTAGGAGGAAAGGAGAGAGTACAGATTTGGAATGGTGTGAGATTATCCAGAAGAATTATCTTCTAGGAGGACAGCCCTTAGGCTCAGCTGTGGCATTATGCACACATACCTCAGCCCTGGACTTGCAGGGTAGGCAGCACTTTCACCCAGAGAGTCCTTTCCTCCAACCTTTTGTTTTCTTCCCAAATTCCTTTGGACATCTAAAGTGGAGAAGATACATGGCTTACTTCTTTTGGCTAAATGTAAATATTCTGTGGGGGCAAAGCCACAGAGAAGCCATCATCATCCTCATGTCTTTACTGACCAGGGTAGCTTTTGGAAAAGGCCAAGCCCACAAGACACTATCCTAAGGGAAATCCCAGAAGGACCTAAGAATGGTTGGTCTGCCAAAGAGAAGATGGGGTGCTAGGCAGTTGAGGGCTGCCTGCAGACATCTAATCTCTGCCATTTTGAAGATTGTACTCCCTGAAGATGGTCCAGGGCAGGGTTGAGATCACTGATAGAAAATCAGAGAGAGCTGAATGTGAGTCTCTGTGTGTATACAGTGAGAAATTGTAAGGACAAATGTGGTGGTACACTCCTAGAATCTCTATAGTAGAGAGGTAGAGGCAGGAGAAATGTGGATCTGGGTTACACAGTGTGCTCCAGGTCAGCCTGAGTGTGATGGTTCATTGTCATTGCCATCTTCACTGCATATGGAATCATCAACAAAATATCTCTCTGGGTGTATCTTTGAGGACATAGCCAAAGAGGTTTACCTGAAGAGGAACAACCCAGCCTGAAGTGGGCTGGGATCAGGGACTGAAAAAGCAAAAGGAGACAGTGAGCTCAACACCACTGTTCGTCTCCATCTGCTTTCCCACTGTGGCCTTATGACCATCCACCCCATACTCCTTTTACCATACCATTTTCACCAAGATAGACTGTGCCCTCAAACCATGAGCCAGACAAGCCCTGTCTGCCTTACATTGCCTTTATTGGTCTCCAGGACATTAACTAGTACACTGGGCTGCCCAGCAAGACTCTATCTCAAATATCCAGCCCAACTCAAACTAAACTGTGAGATCAGATGGTGACGGGCAAGTAGTCTTTAAAGCAGCTTAATGTAGGGATGCTGGAGTGTGGGGACACCTCATGTACCAGCGCCTACTCTATGGAGTTACTGAATGGCAGAGCTCACCAACAGAAGGAAAATGAGGTCCAAGAGCCACTGCAGACGAGCCATGAGGACAGATGCTGGGTTCTTCAATGGGATGGAGTCTACCTGCCTCTGGATGCCTCCAAAGTGTCAGCCAAGGTCTGATTGCCATTGCCAGTTCAGAGACCCTTCTGTGGGCAAGCTCCCCACCACTTCAGGGCTCTTGGCTACACCCAGAGTAGGAGTTTTGGGGGAAGTTGTTGGGTAAATTTGGGCATTTGTTGTGGGATTGAGCAAAATAACCTTGGCCTTGACATTTGATAAAGATGACAGTAAGCTTTGATCACATCTGGGACTTGGGCCATGAACCACAGGATTTTGCATACCTGAGGTAAGGCAGATATATCAGACCAAGGATCCTAGGTAATGGGTGGGGCAGACACCAGAAAATAACAAAAGGTGCTAGCTTATTCCACTCTCTGAGTCTTGAACACTCTCTACATGTTCTCAGTCTCTTTAAAACTGACCTCATTTTTCACATAGACTACAGCTACCAGTTCAGATCTGCCCCCCTTTGCATGAGTAGAGAAATGTTAATGCTTATTGAGTCAACTGCTTGACTGATAATTTCTCACTTAGTCCTCCCAGGAAATATATGCAGTAGCTGTTATCTTCCTGTTCTTATTGCAGACTAGAGAATTGTACTTCAGAGAAGTTAAGCAGTGTGTCCAAGGACATGCAGCAGGGATCAGAGAGCTGGGGTGGAGGTCATTTCCGAGTTCCTCTGAAGCACATGTACTTGGCTACCATTCACTGTTTGCAAATGATGCCCTTTATCCCACTAGAGATGTCCAGTACCTAACATGGTGCCAGAAATGTAGAACTTAAAAGTTGCATTTGATAAACAAACAGAGCACCCTGCCCCAATTGTCCCTGCTTTGGTGTGTGATTGCACAAGCTCACAGACACTTCTCCGCTGTAGACACATTCCATGCATGGCAGAAACAATGCAGAGGCAAGATGACGGCAAAGAAGGTACTTATTGGAGAAATTAGCCCAGGCTTGACACTTTGCTACCTAGCCTTGAAATTATAGCTTGTGTTAAAGTATATGCAGACAAATACAAAAATTAGAACCTTTGCTTTTTTGTTCACAGAAACACAGTAAGTTCACACATGAATAAAAGTTAATGTCTGACAGTGAGCGACACTAGCGTGCTGTGTTACTCCTGCTGGTTATTTTTGTCACCAGAAAATAAACCACATTGCCGTGATTTTGGAACCATATGCTTTTCAGAAGTTTTAGATTCCAATTTCATAACAGCAATAAGAACTGGCAGTTACACAGCGCTTACCACGTGTCAAACACTGTTTGAAATTGTTTACAGATGTTAACTCCTTTAATCTCTGCATTCTAATAATCCTCATGAGGTGGGTACTATTCTTATAGGATGTAAGGAAATAGGCACAGAGAGGTTAGATGGGTTCTCCAAAGTCACACGGCTGGTCATCAAGAGAGTCAAGATCCTAAACTCTGCAGAGAATTCCAGTGCTGTAGTTCATTGAATATTAGCATTAGATTTTGTTCAGTCTTCACCACAACCTGTACAAGCAAGAACAGTTTTGTGCATTTCACAGATGAAAAGACTACAATTTAATGATGTTAAGCCATTTGTTCAGTGGCTGGCTACAAAGGACAGAATAGGCCCTCTGGACTCTCATAGTCCCTCACCATCAGAGCACAGAAGTGCAGTTGCCTTCCCCAGTTACCGAGTCTCCCTACAAAACAGCAACGTGATCAGCTGCTCCATCTCCAGTGGTGTCTAAAGGAACTCACTGCCTCCATGGTATCCACAAACCTCTGGGTTACCAGACTGTGCATTCCTTCCTATTTCCTCTCTATCCCTCACCCTGGAACAGCAGCATCCTTACCTTTTCAGGAAGTCTGGATAGACTGTGTGACTAGTTCATGAAGAGGGCAAGTCACTGTTCCCATGGTGACTGTGACCATTGGGGGGGGGGCACAGCCCCAAAGAGAGATACTGTGATTCTCCCACTTCACCTGAGGACACCGATCAGATATGACCCTTGTGCCCAGGGTCTGCAGACCTCTACTCTCAGAATGGGTTCTTTTCCTGAAAACTGAAGGTCTTCCCGTTTCCACCCCTGCCCTGGCACCTGGCTCTCAGGACTACCATGCCTGACCTCAGTTTTCCTTCAGTCTCCAGCCACGCCAAGCTCTCTGCTTCTGTAGCTCTGCCTGGGGCAAGCCCCATCTTCTAATGTTTCCTTGCATCCAGCAAATCTCACTTAGACATGGCCCAAAGAGGGGCAAGCATGACCTGCCTCAGTGTTCCCTCACCCTGTCACCTGTGTTACTTGCATATGCACCTCTGTCACCAAAGCACCCAACAGAAGCAAATGGGGGACTGATTTGCTTTGGCTTTCAGGAGCCTTCAGTCAGTGTGGCAGGGAAGGCAGTGGCAGAGTGGCTTTGTCCTTGGATGGGAATGTGAGGCAGCAGCTGTTTGATACCAGGGAGAGAGAGAGAGAGAGAGAGAGAGAGAGAGAGAGAGAGAGAGAGAGCTGGAACCAGGGGCTGACCTGAAACCTTTGCAGGCTTAATTGTTGAGACCTACCAGGTCCTACCTCCTAAAGATTCCATGCTTCTCAAAATAGCTTTAGCAGGTAGACTTAAGTACTTAAGACATAAGTCTGTTGGGGACTGATTCAGACATGCAAACTCCAAATACCACCTTTCTTCCTATCACGTCTTCCTCAAATCCCTCCTGTGGCTTTTCTCATGAGCCCTGTGGATATTTTTCTATGCTTTTTCTCTGATTGTGGGATTATGCTTTTTCATATGTTTGTGCACTATTTTCTTTCCCATGTGTCCTGTCACAGCAGATGCATCCCTTTCTGCTTGTCTCTGTCTAACATGTGCTGGCCCTCAAATGGTCCCAGGGGACTTTTGCTGGAAGATTGCTACATCCCCTGGAGGAAGAGAAGAGAAACAGGGAAGACAGTGACTCTCCTAGCACCCTTTAAAATAAAACCCTGGGTTTGGAAATTTAATTCTGTGGTAGAGAGCTTGTCTCGTAATTGCAATATCCTGGTTTGGGTCTTTAGCTCTGGAAAAAAAAAAAAAGCCCTTTATTATGCTTAGGGGAGCAAGGTTTATGAACTAAAAGTGTCACCAAGCAGCCAGGCTGCAGGGGAGCTGCTATCTGAAGTCTGGAAGGGGTGAGCACCCATCTTATTTGTCCAGATGTTCCTGGGAGTATCTCATTGTCACTTTGGGAGCCATGGTCCTGGTGTCTGCCGGGGCAGCCTCCTTTGTTTTTTGAAGATTTCTAAAAAGTGCTTTAGTATGTCTTAGAGTGGCTCTTGTGCATTGTGGACTTTGGCTCCTACCAGTCACCTTTTCCAGGAACTGTCAGAGTCCTGAATGCCATGTTTGGTTTGCCTTCTCTTCTCTACCTTAGCCCCATTGCTCACCAGCTTCAGGGGACATACAGACAGACAGCCTGCCATCTGGCACCAAGACTGAGCAGAGCCTCTTATTGTGAGCAGCTAGCCAGGTGCTGAGTGTCCTGGGAAGGTGGTTAAGCAAAGAGTGGATGTTCTCTGACCCTCTTCCCTTTAGAGCCTTTTTTGGATGTTCTCAGTATGGGGGGGGGGGCTTGCAGGAAGAGCTTGTTTGTGTGGTAATACTGGTGAATAAGCTCTCTTGGACTTTGGGTGCATGCTGATGGGCCTGACCTCAGTTTCCTTGGGCGGCGGCTGGTAACTATTGGTTTCAAATGAGACACGGGAGTCTTAATCTCACCATGTGTGGGATGTGCCCCATGGGGCTGTGTTTTGTAGGCAGGGAAGTTAAGGCTTGCCCAGAAAAATAACATGTTTTCCTTGCCTGGTGCTTGAGCTGTTTGCCTGGTGACTGGCTGATTGGTTGGTGGTTTGGGAAGAATGGAGACACTGGTTAACTTGGGTGTCCAGAGAATTTTTTGATGTGTTTGTGTGAGAGCTTGTTTCTGTTTCTCTGGAAACAGTGGAGGACAGAGGAGGAAGTGACGATGCTGTGTTCCTGCAGCTAGTGTTTACGGTCCTTGAAGCGTCTTACTCACACGAACTAGAAGCATTTCTTAAATTACACTTAAGTGATCTAGTGCTTTGAGAGTACCAGAAAGCCTTTGATGTCTTCATTGCAAAGGGAAACTGGATGGCAGAGGGCTTTGGAAACCATGGGCAATATTGCCCTCCTCACCCCTGTTGGAACTGTGTTCCTCTGCTGTGCTTCTTACAGAGGTGTTCAGTGGAAGAGACAAATCAAAGCTGGTGCAGTCAAATGACTTTCTTTATTCCTTGATGGGAAATGCTCTTCTAAGATTATAAATACCTGACACACAGAATGTGGTGGCACAAGAGAGACATGTTTTCATTAAACAAAATTTGACATCTTCTGAACATTAAAGAAACTAACGTTGGCAGGCTTTCTTCACAGGGATTGTCTGTAATAAAAGGTGACCTGTCCTTAGGCCTGTGATTATTCATCTTCAGCATCTCTGGGTTAGGATGCCTCGCTGTTGCCGATCTATCTCTCTCCATATTCTCTTAATAGGCTGGAGTGAACAGATCATTGGTTACAATATGACTTTCGTTTTGCTCAGCCAACATATTCTTCAGGCATTATTAGGGATTTCTTTTGCTTATAATTATTGCACGGGATATTTGGAGAATAAAAAGAAGAGAGGAAAAAGAATAAGGAACAGTGAGAATAAAAACTGAACATGATGCTGGGCATGGTGGCACACGCCCTTAATCCCAGCACTTGGGAGGCAGAGGCGGGCAGATCTCTGTGAGTTCAAGGCCAACCTGTCTACAAAGCATGTCCAGGACAGCCAGGGCTACACATAGAAACCTGCCTCGAAAAACAAAACAACCCCCCCTCGCCCCCCCAAAACCCCAAACAAACAAACAAAGAACTAAGCATGTCCAAAGACAATGCAGTTTGTTACACAGAACATGACGATGAAACAAAGCCTGGCTTTCTGTTTTGCTAGCCCAGGTTGGGGGGGCAGCGGTGGATATGAGAAAGAAGCTAGGTCTGTTTTTAGTCCTGTTTCTAGTGCCTACAGGGAAGCCTGAAGCCCCTGCCAACACAAGGGGTGTGACTCTGTGTTTGCCCAGTGTTGGCAGACCCTACCAGTTTCCATGATGACTGGGACCAGGACTGCCTGCACACAACAGTCAGGTAGGGACGAGGGTGTGGATTTCATTTCTCTTTCTCTGTGAGGCTCTTGTCTGGCCCAGCCTTGTTCTACACACAAATATGTGGCTCCAGCCCCTCAGGCCCCTCTGGTGATGAGTCTCAGATTCCTGAACTTGCTCAGCTAGAAAAAGCAAGTAACTTGTTAAACCAATGTGCGGGCTGGCAATCATTTCACATTCATATTCAGAATGAGTCTTAGAGAAGGGCTAAATGCAATGGACGAAAGCAGAAATAAAACGAGCAACTAGCCAAGCTTAGAGCTCAGCATTGTGTCTCTTCCAGACTCAGGCTGTGACATGGTGCGTCTGTCTGTCTCAGAGTCAGGCTGTGACGCAGGTCTAATCTTGAAGTGTTTCTCAGTGTTGTGTCTCAGCTAGACAACTTGATAATTATTTTTGATGCCACCATCACTTTGAAGAGGTGTAGAAGCAACATGGAAACAGCGTTGGCTGTGTCTATGAGGACTTTTCCAAAAAGACTTAGCTGAAGTGGGAAGATGCACAGGAAGGGCAGGCGGCATCACGCATGGCACGGGAGGATGTGAGTTGAATGCTGTCCTTCATCCCTGTGCTCCTGACTGTGGATGTAGCCCCTGCTCCTGCTGCCATGACTTCCATGTGTGTGTGGATGGCCTTTATCCCTCGAACTGTGAGGCAAACCAAAGTATATCTTCCCTAGTTCCTTTTATCAGGCATTTTGTCTCAGGAAAAAGGCTAAGTAGTACAGACTATTTGTACTGACAGTGGAGTTGGTGCGGTGGCACAGCTGACCGTGTCGTCCACAGGCCTTTGGAACTGGTCTGTGCGAGAACTATTGTAGAGTTTGGAGCCAAAGGCTAGAGAAGCCCCATGCTCTAAGCCAAGCTTAACAGGCCGTCCTGATGGGAATTTGGAAAATCAGATTCTTGGAGAAACGTGGACAGTTGTGGCCCAGCTCCTGAGGTTCCGGAGGGAAGCAGTTCAGTGAGGAGCTACACTAGAGGCCATTTGAGTTACAATCCAGCGAGGAAAAGGGATCTGGCTGCGTTCTGCCATTGTCCTGGAATGTGAGTGAGGCAGGATTCAAGAGCAGCAGGATAATTTGTTTGGAAGAGGACATTTCATGAAATGACAGCATTGTCATGACATTCACGAAGAGCTGTGTCCTGGTCGCTGCTCTCTGTCCTTATCCTTGGTCTAACATGAGAGAGGGGGGTAATACGTGGCACAGAAAAATATGAGAAATGCACAGAGAGGAGTGAGTGACTTTAAAGATACAGACAAGGCGGGTGTGAAAGCAGCTACCATTGTCAAAGGGAGTAATGCTACTGAGAATAAGCCCAGTAAACAACTTGTCTTTCCACTTTATAGGGGCTCATATATTAGAGATTGTATTGAATCTCAGAAGAGACTTTGGCATAACAAGGTGCAGTAAGACTAGACACAAACCCTCATATCAAGGCTGGACTCGGCAACCCAGGAGGAAGAAAAAGGGTCCTGCACACAGGCAAAAGAGTGAGAGACACACCCACTCCCACTGTTAGGAGGCTCACAAAAACTCTAAGTAAGCAACTGCAGCATGTATGCAGAGGACCTATGCAGACCCACAGTCTCTATGAGTCCCTATGAGCCCTGCTCAGTTGATTCTATGGGTTGTGTTCTCCTGTGTCCTCAGTCCCTCTGGCTCTTACAGTTCCTCTTCCCTCAAGAAATACTTAATGTTGGGTGTGGGCCTCTACATCTGCTCTCATCAGTTACCGGAGGAAGCCTCTCTGTGGATGCAGCCCCTGCTCCTGCTGCCATGACTTCCATTGGGCTTGAGTATTGAAAAATATCGTTAGGAATCATTTCATTGAGGT
>CAJQZJ010032648.1:4162312-4189647 GCA_907164525.1 Lophiomys imhausi | reverse complement strand
ATTAGTTGTGTTTGGGTGTTTGGTTCTACTCTAGGTCTCTAAGCCATCCAGCTTCTGGTATAAACTTTTTTTTTTTAATATAAAAAGAGAGCACAAGAGCTCTTAATTGCTGAGCCATCATTCTAATCCCTAGAGTCTCTTTTTATAGTAAGAAATACTAACATTCAGATAAGTTAAGTAGTTTGCCCAAGATCACACAGCTATCAAATGATAGAGTTAGGATTTAATTGTTGATTTTCTAATAGGAAATTTGACTCCTGGCCACAACATTAAGCTACTCACAAATAATGCAATCTTATTTTATTGCAACTAAAATAAATCTCAAGCCTACACTGAAATGAAACTAAGAGGTACACAAACCCTTCTACAACAGTGAAAAGGCTCACATATGTGTGCTAATGTGTGGTAGAGAATGTGTGAGTGTATGAATGTGTGGGAACGTATGTGCATGTGTGGCTGTGTGAGTCTGTGTTGTGTTGACATCTTATTAGACGTATGCAAGGAGGCATTTGATGCAGTTGGTGAAGCCTTATTTTCTCATAACCTGTGAACTCTGACACAGCTGTGCTAAATCCACACACAGCCTTTAGTAGTCTACCTCCCATCATAGACAGCAGGCACACCTCCCCTCTGTACTGGAAACTAAGGCTCAGACGCAGAACTATTTTTGCTGTTCCTTCACAGTCCAAGTATGATGTCTTGTTCTTGGTAGGGGGCTTGTGAGAAAAAAGATGAATGACACCCACATCCTGGGTTTCCCATCTTACCTCATGCATAAAATCACATGTGAACAAGTTCAAACATATGATCAATCATGGTCCACTTGTCATTGTCCATGAAGGACTCTGTGAGCAACTCCCCAGTGGAGAGTCTTCCAATCCCTGCAGAGCACAGTTGAGATTGATCTCTTGGTTTGGTGCTGGTGGAATGTCTGACCTTGTCCTTGTCCCTCCTGCCATATCCCACCCCACCCCACCCCACCCCACCCCACCCCACCCCCCATGCTATACCCAGCCAACGGCTGTGTGTCTCCTCTGTCCTGGAAGTATGAAGGTTTGGAATATTCCTGAGAGCCTGACCATTAACTCTGAGCAAAGAGACTACAGTCCCACTACAGATTTAGTGGGAATCCCTACATGTTGGAGAATAACACACAGACATACACACACACCTTCTTGCTGTCTGTGCTCATTTAGAGTGTGGTGTCCATATGGGTGCTGTTGCTACTCTGTGCCCTGGGGCCTGAAGGATGCAGTTGCTTGTTCGTGGTTTAGGCCTTTGACAAATGGGGTCTGGTGCACTGTTGACTTTTCATGGGTGCAGGTTCAAGAAAAAGGCCCTTTCTTTCCCTGTATTTTCTTCCTTGGCCTTTGTGAGGGACCTTGTTTAATTGAAAATTGAGGAAGTCATGAGCCGTGGGAATGATATAGTGATTTTCAAAAGTACATCTGAGGAGATAGTTTATTCTGTAAATTAAGGCCTGATTTTGATTCCTAGAACTCATGGATTTTTGTTGTTTATTTGTTTGCTTTTAAAGCTGGCTATGGTGGTGCACACTTTCAGTTTTAGCACCAGGAGCATAGAAGACAGATAGATCTTGTGACTCACTGACCAGTCAGCCCAGCCTGCTTGGAGAGTTCCAGGCCAGTAAGAGATTGTCTCAAAAAAAAAAAAAAGATAACACACAAGTAATAACACCTGATGTTGTCCTCTGGCCTTCACTTGCACACACACAAGTGTACATGTATACACGCACACATTCGATGTGTACACACTCACACACACATATACACATATATACACACACATCTTATTCCTGAACTATTAAAATGGGTGTGACCTCTTGGAAAGTGGGCTTGAGTTTCTTTATTCTCTTTCTGTGACATAATACACCCCTCAAGTTCCATTAGAAATTAGACTTGAGCTTTGAGTCCTGAGTTAATCTATGAGAAATGAAAGGATCTCTCTCTCTCTCTCTCTCTCTCTCTCTCTCTCTCTCTCTTTCTCTCTCTCTTTCAGGGCTCTGAATATATATTCTGCATATCAAATATGTGTGTGTGTTTCATATTCTGTTTATAAAATTCACTTCTCAATAAAACTGAACAGACCAAAAATATATGGATATGAGACTGTGTATCCTTCCTTCCTTCCTTTCTTTCTTTCTCTTCCTTCCTTCACTCCTTTCTTCCCTCCCTCCCTCCCTCCTTTCTTTCTCTCTCTCTCTTTCCTTCCTTCCTTCCTTCCTTCCTTCCTTCCTTCCTTCCTTCCTTCCTTCCTTCCTTTCTTTCTTTCTTTCTAGAAGTTGGTTTGGAGATACTTTTGCCCTTTAGGTCTTCTCTGAACTGATGGCTGATGGTGACAGCAACATAAGACAGAATTCAGAGCTTGTTGTGATTTTTCTTTTGAGTAAAACAAAGGCAAAAAACAAACAAACAACAACAACAACAAAAAACAAACAAAACAAAACAAAAACAGGGTTGCTCTGAGACTGAGCTCAAAACCACAACCCTTTGTTAGTATACAGATGTAAGGCCCCAGGTTTAGTTCACAGCATCAAAAACCCCACAAAAAAAAAAAATAGTGAGGAAAACATGCTTCCTGTGATAAACTAAACCCTCTGTCCATATGCAAATTGGTTTGTGTCAAGTTGTCACTAACTATAGTCCCTTGGGAAGAGGGAATTTCAGCTGAGGAACTACCTCCATTAGACAAGCCTTGTGAGAAGGTCTCTGGGGAATGTTTTTGATTCATGACTGATGCGGAAGGGCACAGCCCACTGTGGGTGGTGCCACCCCTAGGTTGTTCTGGGTCCTATGAAAAAAGAAAACTGAGCAGGGAATGGGAAGTACCCCAGTAAGACGTTTTTACCCACGACTCCTGTCTCTGCTACTGCTGTAGTTCCTGTTCTGACTTCCCTCAAAGATTGTTTGTGTCCAGAGAATGTAAGTCAAATAAACCTTTCCCTCCTAAGTTGGTTTTGGTCAGTGTTTTCACACGGCAACGGAAAGCAAACCAGAACATCTAGTGATGAGCAGAGGAGACAGACACTCATCACACCTGAAAACACAAAGTGAGCCCATGGTTACATCTGAGGGCAAGGACTGCTAATCCTGAGGTTTGCAAGAACCAGTTCCATAATTTTGAGTCAAATTTGAAGAACGTCAGAATACTGGCCAGAAAAATGGACTCTGGTCAGGCCACCCCCATGGGCTCCCAGAAAGTGGGCATGAGTCATGTTTTGTGCCCCCAATGAACCAACAATTCATTGCATTTCCCATCAGGTCCAATCAGGGGCAAGCATACATTCTGACATATCTCCTACCTAAGTACCTCCTGCCCACATGTGATAAAGCATATCCGGTGTAGATGAGTCAAACAAACTTGTTTAGGGGTGTAAAAAAAAAAAGTATGTAGTTTGTTATTGCCCAAGAACTACAACTCCCAGCATTCCAGGGAGTTGCTTTGTCCTTGGGGAGGTGGGGCTTACAGGGTAACTTTGGGTCTTAAAGGTTACTTAGTGGTGCTGCTGTGCCTACACTGCTCACAATAGTATGGCAACTTACCTGGACACTGCAGTTACTGGTGATAAGTTAATCGTTAGAAATTCCTGCTAATTTATTACTGATCTAGCCATTTTTCTGTTCTACAGGTTGAACATAGAGAGGTATACAACAAACACATCTTAGCTAAAATATGGACCCCAGGCCAGCCTTCTCTCACATTTGACTCCTATTTTTGACTTAACATGGCCTTCAAATCATCTACCAGTATTTTCAAGTGTTTGTATGCTTTATATTCAAAACATTGTACATTAGGAATCAGCATCAAGTTGTTCGGTATGTCTACCTGGTATTTTGCTGACAGTGGGACACACTAGCCTGTGAAGTACAACTTCAGGCTTCTTTAGAATACGGCCCAGGGCCGGGCGGTGGTGGCGCACGCCTTTAATCCCAGCACTTGGGAGGCAGAGGCAGGCGGATCTTTGTGAGTTCGAGGCCAGCCTGGTCTACAAAGCGAGTCCAGGACAGCCAGAGATATTCAGAGAAACCCTGTCTCGAAAAACCAAAAACAAAACAAAACAAAACAAAAAAAAGAATACGGCCCAGGAATGCCTAGATTTCTGCAGGACCAAGGGCAAAAAGCATCCATTTGGATAGGCTCATCCTCATAGTAACTCAGTAACAATGAGTTAATTGTAAGGTAAAACAGTCCCTTTCCAGTCCTGCCTTAAACAGAAGTTGAGTATAATTGCCGTTGTGTTTGATGTACATGTTGACTCTCAGATTCGGGAGGGTTTCCACTATTTTAGCCCATTTTGCATGAATCAAACATACATTGCTCCTGGAGATATAACAACTTATTTAGCAAAACTACCTAGCATTTGCATGGGTGCACAAAAAAAATCAAGATTAAAAAAAATGTGATTTTCAAAATATCTTAAGATAATCATTTTCTTTAAAAATAGCTTAGAGGAGGAATGTATGGAGAGAAAATGGGAACTGTCCAGGCAGTCATTGGTATGTCCTTTCTTAGTTTTGGAAGCTGCAGGCCCTGCACTTCCTATATAAGCAGATATATTTATCCCTCTCAGGTCTCTGAGGTGGTTGAAGAATAGACAGCTAGAGTCTCATAGTTAAATTTTGAGTTGTTTAGGAATCAAGAGGGTGTTATAGATCTAAGAAGATACTCTTAAAAGTGTGTTGCAAGTTAGTATGAATGTTGAGTCAGATATAGACCTTTAAACTCATGGAGATGGTTAGATAGTAGAATGTTAAAGTCAGGGGCCAAATATGTATAAACTGGACATTGGGAAGGTATACTGGGCCATTTAACTCTCATAAATGTGGCATATTTATATCTGTTGTTTTGTATAATACTGTTATAAGAGAAGGAACCATCTGTTGGACTGAAAGGGGAAACTGCTGGGGGGAAGAGGGTGGAAGGGCGGGATAGGAAGGGGGAATAGGGAGGGGTTTGTGACTGAGATGTAACTTGAAGAAAAAAAAAATAAAGTATTTATAAAAAAAAACCCAAAAAAATAGCTTAGAGGGATTGGAGAGGTGGCTCAGTCATTAAGAGCGCTGGCTGTTTTTGCAGAGGATCAGGGTTCAATTTGCAGCATTCATACAGTGAGTGGCTCATGCCTGCATACAACTCCAGTTCCAGGGGGTCCAGCACCCTCTTCTCACCCCTGTGGGCACCAGGAATGCATATGGTGAGTATGCTTATGTGCAGACAAAACACACACAAAACAAATGAATAAATCTTTCTAAAAACTTAAAAAATCCCCCCCTCCCCCACCAAAAAAAGAAACAGTGATTGTCTGGAAATAGAGCATCTCGTTTGAGAATGTGCTATCCTAGATATACAAAAGAATACTGCAGTGCATTGTGGATCAGGAGGGGGAAAACTGGCTTACGGGCAAGTGCCTTTGACCTTGTGGATGATACACCGAGCTTTGCATTTCATTTCTTTGCTGTTATAGTTTTTCCTTCTGAAGATTCCAAGGGCCAATTATTTTAAATGACAGCAGTGAACTTACTGGAAAAGTAAAGATGCCTTACTAAATCCTGATCACCCTTGTCCTGGCTGGTTTTATGTCAACTTGACACCAAGGTAAAGTCATCTGAGAAGAGGGAACTTCAAAACAGGAAACACCTCCTCTTTTGAAGGATCAGGCTTGAAGGGAAGCCTATATGGCTTTTCTTAAATTAGTGATTGATGGGGGTGGGCCCCGCCCATTGTGGGTGGGGCCACCTCCAGACTGGTTGTCCTGAGTGTTACAAGAAAGCATTCTGTGTTTCCTTTTGGGGTTGTATTCAGTCCCATTAGAAACAAGCCAAGTGATTTAGTTACATTCAATACTTCCTTAAAAACCAGAGAAACATCACCCTAGTGTTTTGTTAACCACACACATGTCAAACACAGTTTTCTTAGAGATGGGAGATGTTCTGCAAAATTGTACTGTCCTGGACAGAAGCAAGACAAACAAAGACTTGAGTGCACACATTTAGGGAGACACATGCTTAGGACTTTTCTGTGTTACAAACCTACTGCCTCATATTTGGGCTCAGGAAGTATGCACTGAACTATTGAACCCATAGATAGAAAAGTTAGAAGACAGGATTAGAGAGAACAAAAGCTCCAATTAGCCCATGACTTAAAAAAAAAAAAAAAACCCTCATAACTAAAGCAACATATGGAACATTTAAAAAGAGGGGGGGGGGATATCTAACATATGAAAAACCAATCCCACTGGAATGCTTTCCAATATATGGTTATAAACGCCACATATATAAAACCACAGGCCCGTGCAGAAGGCAGGGAGAGGCTGGGAGCCCCCAGCGATCACTCCTCCTAGGGCCTCCTTTGGAGACTAAGATTGGGGTCAGTTTCCAGAGATGAAAGCTGTTTGGAAATCCTTCCTTCTGGGAACAGTGGGCTTTGTGGGAAGGGAACTTTTGACAGTCTCTGTAATGATGGAGTATGTGACAAAGGCCTAGATAGGTCTCTGGTTCAGCCTGTAGCAGCCTGAGCTTTGGAGGATGTGAGGGGATGTGAACATTTCTAAAAGCAGGAGTTTTGTTTGGTTTGAATGCAGTACTCATGTTCAGCTCTAGGCAAACACTCAGAGCTCTACACCTCCAGGAAGGAGCGCCAGCTGCAAGCTGCCCAGGACCACACCCCATTCACATCACCTTCTGCCACAATTTACACTTGTGAGGGACAGTCTCACTCCAGGGTGAGTCTCACTCAGCCCTTTTCTGCTTGGAAAACTTTGCAGCATGCAGGCATTTCAAGCCGGAGGGCTGAAATGTCACTTTTAAAAGCAGGGTTAAAGAGGTCACACAGCTGCAAATAATACTAGCCCAATGAAATTCAGATTCTAACTGCAATGTACTTCAAGAAAAACACAGGGACAGGAAACGAGCTGACCTGATCCTTCTACCAGCAAAGACAAGCGGTGGGGGTGGAGGGTGAGGGAGAGAGAGAAGAGAGAGACAGGAAAGAGGAAAAAGAGGAGAGAGAGAGAGAGACAAAGAGAGGAGAGAGAGACAAAGAGAGGAGAGAGACAAAGAGAGGAGAGAGAGGCAGAGAGAGAGGCAGAGAGAGAATGAGATAGAAACACACAGCAACACAAAGACTCACAGAGAAGTGGACATACAAGGAGTCAGTTTTATTTAAAGAAGACACATTGCAAGATAAAGACCGAGCCACTCAGAGAGATACAAAGTCCTATTCACAAAATCAGTGATTTTCTTGGACTGAAATTCAAGGGCACTTATATTTTATAATTGAAGTTATAATATTCAGGTTTGAAAAATCAAGACAGATTGGCAGTCCCAAACACTTAGGCTCATTGTTTTTGATCAGCTTCTGCCAGTTACCTTTCCTGATAGCTCCTCTGTGAAGGGTTCTGAAAATGGAAAGCAGAACCCTTTTTTTTTTTTTTTTTGGCTTCTATGGTCCCATTTTACTGATGAGGAAATAAGATGAATTAGAGTGTCTTTTGATTAAAAAGAAAAAAAAAAAAAGCCTTAGCCCTAAACTGAAAATACAGTTCCTTTCGGCTAGTCTTGGGTGGGGAGATCTAGCCTGCAGTGATGATGTGAGACAGAGTTGGGCATCTTAGAATAAAATGAATGTAGAATGTGTTTGTGTTGAGTGTGCGTGTTTCTTACTGCATATAGTGCCTTGTCTTTCTGACTAAATGCAAATTGATTTTTCCTGTACTAAATGTAGCTAAATAACATTTGTTCTCAAGGAAAACAGTGTTGAGTTGGAATCTCACTTGTGGGACTGCCTCCAGTACTCACCACTTTGGCAGGGATAGTTTGCTTCTCCTGCTCTGGGAGGCTCATCAAGGCAGGGGGTTTGTTTCAGGTGAACTCTGCCAAGAAGATTCCATCTAGCCTTGTGGTAGGGCAACAGATGATAGCCAGGGTTTAAATTCAAGATCTGTACTGTACCCATAGCCAGATAAATAATTCCAGAGATGGAGACATTTCTGAAGGTCAGTGTTCACTGACGATCAGTTTGCATCTTAGACATTCTTATAATTTTCAGTTCCAGGCTTTCAGGTACAAGCAATATGTTTTGGTGTTTTACCATTCCAAATTTCTTATCATTGTCTGACTCTACTCTACATTTGTGCTGTTCTGTTGAAATTGGAACTCAGTGTTTACAAAGCATTGACTATGGCTGTGGCTGAGCTGGATGGCGAAACATCCCCATGGGTTGATCCCTGCAAACCAGGGGATGCCGATTTTTCTCACTCTGGCTCAGATGTTACCCTTACATTTAACGTATATATTTAGTGTAGATTCTCTAAGGTTTTTATGGTGTTTTCTTCTTGCAGTATTTGCCTTTTGGGAAACTAATTCCAAGCCTATCCTAATGGCCAGAAAAACCTTTGAATGGATTGGTGGCCTCAGCCATTATGGACCAACTTCCCATTTTAGACCAGGAATTTGTGGGGTCAAACCCTGAACAAAGAAAGAGATTCTAGCTCACTTAGCAGCTGGATGAATGCAGTGGCAGTGGAAGTTTGAATTGTAAATCAAGCCTGTCATCTCCTTGTCAACTAGGAAAACCTCTGCTCACTTTGTGTTAGACTAAACTGTGTTATTAGGATCTTTAATTGTTTTCCAAAAGGTTGAGGGGAATTAGACTCATGAAGCATTTCTTTTAGCTGAACAGTGAGTCCAACTTTAGGAAAAGAGCAATTAACATGGTGCTATTTAAAAACTATTAAGTGATGTGAACCTCTGCTTCAGTGGGGCTATTTCTCATCAGTGCAGCCAAAGTCAGTATTTCTCATAAGGGTCACGAACAGCCCAGTAACCCAGGCTTTCTTACCTGTGATATCTGTGATGAGATGAACACTTAGAAACTAGCTTTCTCCTATTTTTGTCCACCAAAAGGAAGCTTCAGCTTCTTTTCACCATGAAGCCTGGGGAGACTTTTAAAGATTATATTCCGATACAAGAATAGTCAGGGGTCCACACAATCTCTCACCTCTCTGAAAATTTGATACTGAGCAAAAAAATTGCCTCCAGAGTTGAGAACAGAAGGCTGTTTGGAACAATTTATTGTGATGATTCAGGATTAATTATCCATTCCACAAATATTTATTGAATGCCTACTATGGAATCTCTAGGCAGTGGAGCCCTGGCTGTAAGTGATTGCCAAACCAAACTTGGTTTATTAAAAAAATCCCAGCCAGTAAAATAACTGAATGGGAAATGAGAGGATGAGGCCTTACTTCTGAGGAGCAAATGTAGACCAACCTGGCTAAAGCCCATCTGATAATTTGGCCCACTTGCTGGGTGATAAAAGAACCTGCACAGAGCTTCAGTAGGGGTCTGAGAGTGTAATTATTACAGTATGCACTAGAAAAAACCCATAATAATAGACAGTAAAAATTAACCATGTCTCTTGACTAATACATAAGAGCAGATCATACCAGTTGATAAAAGTAATGAGGTCTCCGTGGCAGAGTGGTTCCATTTAGAAAATCTATGACAAGCACCTACACGGAGAGGAATTAGCAAGCGAGTGTTGTTTGCAGAGGCTGCATGTGGGAACTGTAGACCATCAAAATTAAGTAGTTGAGGTTTATACAGTATATACACACCCACCCATATTAGACCTCAGTGATCCCTTAAAACCTACTTTATATTGGCAACGGCTGCGTACCTCAGGACTTTCACTCTAATGTTATATTGTCAAACAGATTCACTCCATATTTATTGCATATCATTTAATGAATTGCTACAGATTCATCTGTGTCTGGAAAATAAACTAAAAAGAAGGACAGTGGTAACATTAGGATGTACTGGAGATTGTGTTTTAAATTGTTCATCTTACAAGGCCTTGTATGTCTCAGATAGTGTCTCTTGAAATATAAGTGCTTTTACTAATACATGTCAGTATTTATCAAATTACATTAATCATATTCCCCTACACAGTTTAGCTCAGTACCACAGAGTTAATCTGTGGGGCTGGGCTCTGAGATGTTTCTAATCATGAGTAGCAGAGTTTGAGGCCAAGACATTTCTAGCAGCAAATTGGGACTGATAGTTAAGGAGGCCAGTCAGGCAGAGCTGTAGAGTATTGGTACAATGAGCCTGAGCTTATGGGAAAAGCAGCATGTTGATGGGTGAAGGGCTAGGATTGAGCAGTGATTACAGTGGGAAGACAGTTTCTCCTTAGACTTAGTGCCTGAGTTTGCCCGACTCTTTCCTCATTTTGGCTTATTAAATTCTTTAGAGACTCTTGCTGTAGCTGTTGCTGGGACATTTATTTAGTTATCATTAACTACTGCCTTCTGATGTCGGCCATAAATATGCATATAGGGAACTCTCCCATTTGACTCTCATGTAATCTTCATTTTGATTGTGAACACCGTGCTTCTCCTTCATGACATTAGCAAACAGAGCTCTCAAGTGGCACCCAAGAAAGAGCCACATAGGCAAACAAAGGAATAAATTGTAATTTGTGATTTTGCACACAAGGACTGACTCATACTGGAGTGAGGATCCAGTAATGCTTATCCACAAACTTCGCTTACCTGCACTGTTCTCCATAATTTCAAAATGTCTTTCAGGTTCCAAATCAAGGAATCAGATACAAGAACGAAGGGGCTGGAGACAAGTATTGCTACCCTTACTGTCAAGGAGGGGACACTGAGGCATGAGACTATTGCCAAGCAGACAGACTCACAGATGCAGGGGTGTTTCCAGGAAAACATTGAAAAGTTTTTGTTGTTGTTGTTTTTAGAAAAACATGGCAGATTTAATTAATGGATAAGCTAATTATTATATTTCCTAATCTATCTTACTAAGGTTATTTTGCTTCTTCAATCAAAATGATTTCTCTTTACTTTTTGTCCCTGGAAGGAGGAATGTTCGTGATAAGCAATGACAAAATCAAATAAATAGATAAAAGATGAGAGAAGTTATTTTTGTTGTTTATAACTTTGTTCAGAAAAGAGCAAGCAGAAAGATTTCAAATACACTTAGGTTTTATTTATTCTCTTAAATATAATAGATTAAGGTGGCCATGGTTTAGCAGAACCTTTTACATATGTTACGAAGAAGTGGGGGAGAAAATTTTAAAGGTTTTAAGTACTAACAGACTGTGCTTAAATGAGTCATGCTAATTACCCCAATTGGAACATTACAGGCTGTATATGAGTTGTCAAATTTCTACCTTATACTTCATAAATAAATGTCAATTGAAAAAGAAAAATTAAAAACATTAACCCATAAAAAATATAAGTAAACACAGAAAAAGAAATTTACGTCATAACGCTTGATATAGGAAAGCATTAACATTGTGCTAATCACCGTCCTGTGGGGCAGCCAGTGGGAAGTCCTTAGAGCAGTTCTCAGCCTTCTTAACACTGTGTCCCTTTAATACAGTTCCTCACGCTGTGATGACCCCCAACCATAAAATTGGGTTGATGCTACTTCGTATCTGTAGTTTTGCTACTGTTATGGGTAGTGATGTAATATATATCTGATTTGTGAAATATTTGATATGCAGCCCTGTGAGAGAGCCATTTGATCCTCAAAGGGGTCATGACCCACAAGTTGAGAAGCACTCTTCGTTCTATAGACACACGTCGGGTATTGCTTAGTTAAAACTACTTGGGAGTGAGGAATCACGGTTGGGAGAAGGTTTACATGTTTTTCTCCGATTTTAGTTTTAATATCTGATTGGTAATGTTATCTAAGGCAAACATCCTCACTGTGTGTTTGGAAAAGTGAAAGGATGCCTATATTTCCCTAAACAGTAAGTGTTTGGAAAAGGAGGTGTAAAATGTACAAACTAGACCTATTTGCTTCCCTCAGAACAGTGCGACTCCTTCATGATGCCAAACTGCCACTGTCTTCCTTTTACAATCATCCACACGCAGCATTTTAAAGAAACATTGCTTCCTGTGCTCAGGTTAAGAGTTTTGAAACTCAGCAGTTTCAATACCATTAAAAGCACATGCAATACATATATGCAATTCTAAAATTGGTTTTTAAATACTTAGAAAATCATCTAAATAATATAACTTAAGTTTGCATGGTTCTTCCTGGCATTAAAATGAAACAAAGCCAACAGCAACAGGTATGTGAGACACAGAGCCATGTAGACCGCACTTTTATTGGCATCAGGGATCATTGGTAAAGGTGGTTTTGACCATGCTCAATTTTTGATAGGTGAACACAGAATTACAGTCTTCCCTCTGACTGTCCCAAGTAGCCAGTTTCAAAGTCCTCAGTGGGACTGAGAAAGGGGAGCATGTACTTGGCCCTGGAATCTTGCTGGCGAGTTGGGGGTCTTACCTGACACTAGCACCCACTAGTTCGCATTTCACAGACTGGCTTTAGGCTCCCACATCATTATGGCTTTTTTCTTTAATATGTGCAAAAGAGAGCACACTGAGAATTCAAGTCAGGAGAACTAGTAAACTGGAAAACAGGATCTGTGTTCACTGTGTTTGTGTGTAACTTATTCAGTTTAGGGAATGGCAATAGAAGGCTCCCAGTGATTGGCTCCCAGTGATAGTCTTTCCCATTCATTTAAAGCAGAAGAAGGAGATATTCATGGGTTTCTGTTTTCCTTTAACCCTTCAGATTTATGAGGAATCCAAGATGAACTTGGAGCAGGAGAGGCCATTTATCTGCAGTGCCCCGGGGTGCTCCCAGGTGAGTATGCAGATCATCTGTGCTCCAGCGTACAGGAAATGCTTCTGTCTTGTTCCGGGAAAGTATCTCCCATTGGGCCATCATATGCACTGGGTTTTCTTTCAAAGTATCCCAAATCATTGACATCATGATTCTTATCTTCACTACTGTTAGATTGCACCTTATAGTTTGAAATACTTCCCTTTCACCTTGAAACACAGCAGGGTTGATAGTCCTATGAGTAACTTCCTCCGGAAGCAAGCCAGACACATCCTGCCCACCATTTCCGCTGGACTGTCATTCAAAAAGGGGAAGGCGGTGTGTGCGTTGTGCACCTCATAGCAGGCACTTGCATGCACACTGGGCTTTCTTTCTTTCTTTTTTTTTTTTTTAATGAGATGCCTCATAGTTGTGGTTGAATTCCACTCCTTTTTGAGGAGAAGATACTCCTATAACTAACTATTCTTGAGCTATAGTTCTTGGGCATAGAAGTTTTAAGAGAACTAGATATCTTAACTTGCAGGATTGACTCTCAAGGTCTCTGATAACTCTCTTCAAATGGAAAGTGTGAGCATTAGATAAGATTCTTCCTCCAGGGTGTTTAATATAGGGCATGAACATAGTGATCAGTTAATGCCTGCTCCTGTTACCACTACTCCTGCTGCTGCTAAATCTGTTATACTAGAAACCATGACTATCATGTAAAATTACAGTTTTGTATATAAATAAAAAAACGTGAGGGTGACTTTTTTTGCCCCTGACTCAAAGTCCATCTTTGGCTGATACCATGTTCCAGGCGTTTTGATATGTACAAGTGGTTTCTAAACCAAGATCTTTATTTTATGAGATATAGGGCCTTTTAGAGTGTGTGCATAAGCATTTTGCTAATGTAAGAGGTTGCACTCATTCCCTAATTTTCATGTACCTTCAAGGAAACCAAGGCCCTTCTCCATTAGTTCCAGTGATAGGGTTGGCAGTCTTGTATGGGGCAGTTCTAGGGGTCAGGTGGAAGTCAGATGAGTACCCTCCTTATTATAGTTTCCCAGAGTTCATGGAGGATTCTGGGAGAATCTGAGGTGGAGTTTCTGGAGGGGCAAATTCGCAGAAACACAAAACATTATTGCCTGTGTTATCAGCTGCTGAGCAACCAGAGTCTGGAATTTTCATCAGTGGTATTTGTGCCAACATTTCTTTCTAACTTGTAAACAAGAAAATGAGTAGAGAAAAATATTTTGGAGCAAGCAAGTTTTGAAAGCCATCCTGAAGTAGGAAATAGAAGGGGGAATGTGGCTAGGTTGGTAAGTAACTGGGAGAAACCCTGGAAGACAAGGACCTTCCGTGGTAAATGCAGAATATCTCCTTACTAAGTTAAAACCTGCTTCCCAACTAAAACAAAACTTCCCTCTCAGTTTCTTCAAAGGGAAGCCTCCTTGACCAAAGGAACCCAGATAATTGGAGGGATTTGCTTTGCTTTGCCATGACAACAGACATTACATTTTATTTACTACCAGCCACCTAGATACCTTCTCAGTGACTACCGGTATCTAGGCATTCTAGCCACCCCATGAAAAATGCTTTGCTTCAAACACACACATTTCTAGTCTCACAGACCTTCTAGTCCTGGGCATCAGATCTATAATCATATGATAACATCATCAATTAACTAGGTGATTGTGTTTTTTTCATAAAGGAGCGACAGACCACACTGGGACACTGACTTTACTTGGGGGGAGGAAAATAGAAGGCTTCTCTATGGAACAGGATCTCCAGAGATCTGGCAAAATAAAGGAAGGACTAGGCTGGGATTCCCAGCTATGACCAGGGTTGAAATGCCATCAGAGGAGAGCATATGTTAGATTCACATAGCCAGATAGGAGAGAGATATCTATGCATAGGTATTGAACAGTATGGCACATACTGTCCCAAGCCTAGCACCATTAACACCTAAGGTTTAGTAGCCCTTTGATGTGGACACTCTCTGGTGTATTGCAGACTGCTTGGCAGCATCCCTGTCTCAACCCATCAGACCCCAATAACACTCCACAGCTGTGACAACCAAAACAGCCTCAGTGGTTGACAGAATGTCCTCTAGGGTCAAAATTGCTCCTGGTTGACAATGCCTGTGGCTTCATTGTTGCTTTTTCCTACCTCTTCTTTTCTGGATCTCCAGTTTCTGACACTTTCCCACTCTACTCCATGCATTGCTCTAAGCCGTATTTCCCTCACTGGAGTCAGGCAGGGTATAAATACATCAATGCCACAGACATGTAGTCACTGGTGTCCTGTGCTGTTGGAGCTGGGATAGTTAGAGGATGGGGCAAAGGCTGCTGGATTTGGCAGTTAGGTGGTTGCAGGAGACATGGGAGAGAGTGGAGGGTGGAGGCCTGATCGAAAGGGATTAATGAGTGAGTGGGAGGCAAGGGAGCTGGAGTGGTGGCATAGAGGAGCCTTTCAAGAGCAAGAGCCAGTGCCGGGAAGCAGAGTGATGAGCTAATGGCAGCCTGCGAGGGAGGCAGCTTTGTTAAAGCTAAAGGACAGCCAGGGTAAATTTAGTGAAGATCCAGAAACCAGTGAGAGGGAAGGAGAGAGCACGAGAGCTTGAAGGAACAGTGCCAAGAAGATAGAGGGTACATGCAGAGCGTCCTGCAGGGCAGTGAGCATCCTCGGTTTATTTGAGCCTAGAGGGGACAGAGGGAGAATGTGACAAGTCACATCCAAAGTCTGAGGGGATTGAGTGGGTTGACTTTTGGGTTTAAGTATGCTTCGTGTGTGGCACCGGGGATTTGAATCTAGGACCTCACCTATCCTAGGCAAGTACTTTATCACTGACTCATCCCCTCTGTTCTTGAATAGGCCCTGTTTTCAATGACGTTGAATATTTTGTTGAAGGAGAAAGCCAAGGTGTTTCTTTAATGAGGCTAAATGGACTGTAGAAATGTTGGATGAATGTGAGAAATTAGGATTCATATAGTGTCTTGATGTTAAAGGGGCAACTCCAAGACCCCTTCCCCCTCTGGTTTGGATGTGATGACGTATCTATAAGTCAGTGTCTCCTTTATGTGAAAGTGTTACTTTTTCCTTGACAAACTGTTATAAAATTATGCCCCTTTTAGTTGAATGAAAATGTAGACATCAGCCTGTAGTCCGGAGTGTCATCACTGGTGAAATATTAGTAACTCATAGTCAAATCAACTGCTGTGATCACAGCATTTGTCCTAGGGTCATCCCACAATCTAGGAACATGCAGAGAAAAGATTAGGAATACTCAAAGATGAATAAACAGAATTGCTAGTTCTGTGTTGTCTTGGAGGAGGTGATGGAAGGACTCATCTGCTCACTTTCTCTTCTTGGAGAGAAACTTCACTCTGTTGGGGATGGCTTCTGATACCTGGAAAATCTTAAAGACCTAATCTGTAAGCATGATCTTTGTCTCAGAAACAACAAGGACTAAACTTGCTATGCTTTCTGATCTCTTAGAGTCCAGTGTTCACACTGTCTCTTTATCCTGTGTGTTGTTATTTTCAACTCTCATGGGTTTTTTTTTTTTGTGGTACTATGCATCTAATTTGTTTACAATATGTGATTACTTGTCTCATTCTGAAGGCAAGATTAGATGATACACAGTTATAGCCATGGATCTATAATCCTGGCACTAGGAGGCTAAACAAGAGGATTCTGAGTTCTTCTGGCCAGCCTGTGCTAGATAGTGAGCCCTTGTCAAAAAAAAAAGAAAAAAGAAAAGAAAACCCAAAACAAAACAACCACAACCACAACAACAAAACCCTAACAAAACAAAACAAACAAACAAACCAACTAAACAAACAAAAAAACCAAATCCTGGTTAAATATTTCATTCTGGTTATTGTGTAACACTTACTTTAGCATCTATTAATTTACAGAGTCAAAATGGCTTATTAGAGGCTGGAGAGCTCGCTCAGTGGTTAAGAGCAGGTAATGATGTCACAGAGGACCCAAGTTGGGGTCCTAGTACCCACTTCAGTTGGCACCTAACCACCTGTAGTTATAAGGGCATCTATTGTCCTTTTTTGTCATCTGTGGGTACCTGCACTCACATGCACATACCCCTGACACACATGCTTCCCACATATACACTATTACAAAGAAATCTTAAAAATAGAAATATTTAGAAAACATTATAAAAAACAGTTTATTATATCTGGAGAGAAGTCTCCTCAGTAATTACAAGCATTAGTTGCATGACAGAGGCCTGGGTCAGTTCCTAGCACCCATATGGCAGCTCACGACCATCTACATACAACTTCAGTTCTGTTGCGAGACCAGATGCCTTCTTCTGGCCTCTATGGATTCTAGGAACTCCCATGTCACACAGACACACATGCAGGCAAAATGCTTATGCACATAGAATAAAGTAAGTTTTAAAAATGATTTATTAGTGTGAAATAAAAGATATTACCATATCATTTACATTGCATTAGCGCCTCTTTCTAACTCATTTACACTACTGTTAAATATCTAGTGTTAAGAAAATCAAGAGGATAAATAGATAATACAGAAACAGAAAGATCAGAAGTTACATGAAGCAAACCTCTGTGTAAGCAGAAGTGGCTGTGACACTCTGCAAACGCTTCAGCATATGATGCAAGCATCAATTACGTAAGTGATGCTCACACCAGGAGCCACGTTAGAGCCTTTCACAGGATTCAGCCTAGTGGATTCCCCTGTTCAACCACAAATCCATTCTCTCTGTAGAAAACCTTCAACCACGGTGTACAAAGGTAAGAGAGATTCAGATTGACCATCCTGAGTTCTGAAAGTTTCTTTTCAAGTTACCAAAGACTCAGACATGTTCGTCAGATGTACCGTTTTCTTATATTTAAGTTTGATTTTAATAAATCAAGTACTGTGTTCAGTTCAGTCACTTCAAACGTACCAATCCGAGCCAGGTCCGGTTAGAGTCTACTCAATATCAAATCACAGCCAAACCACAAGGCTCATTTCTGTAACTGATGGCTGCATTTCTGCAGTAGAATTTTAGGAAGCTCTTTTTTGTCCTTTAGAAATCAGCATAACCCTTGAGAGATTTAGGGTGATTGAAGGGGCCACTATTTCCGGTGTGAGTCACTTTGCTATACCATGAAGCTGGCGAGGGAAATGACAGAGACCAGGCACTTGCCTCTGGATGACAGGTCATTTTCATTCATGATGCAATGGACAGAGTCACTCATATGGCTCTACTCAACATAAGAGAGCCATTAATGGCCAAGAATAATTGGAAGCCACATTTTTGACAACTCTAACATCATTCCCTAAAAATTTCAAATAAATACAGGCTGGCTACAGTATGCAGACTACAGAACACCCCAAATAATTTGTCATGTCACTGTATAATCATATGTATAATTTGAAAAAAAACCCCAGATAATATGAGGACTAGGCCTTCATAAACAGAAACATACTGTAAAGACATCATGGTGTGCGTTGGTAGATAGATTTAAACAATTAAACATGGCATGGAGTTCTTTCCCAAAGTCTGACATAAATCAAAATTCTTTCTATATCAGGTGTTGCTCTTATTTTTGGATAATCTGCAGATAATGTCTAGCATACTTATCATGCCTTAGACTTAATTTTACACTGTTATGTAAAAACAGTAACTATTACAGAAAATCTCCACATGGTTTTGCATATTCCCAGTGCTGCCAAGATCTCTGTCCATTTGCTCATCTTGGGCATTATGCTCTCTGCCATCATTAATCACGTTTCAGGCCCATGAGAAGAATTCCTTTCAGCACTGATGTCTTTTCTTAAGAGGGTTCCCAGCAGAGTCAGGCTCTTGGGTGCAGTGTGTCTTTGTCGTGTGTGTCATCTCAGTACCTTCAACGGGGCTTTTTGCTTTTTCGGTTTCATTAATTAGCAAGGTTCAAAGACTTTGAACTTGGAAAGTTTGTTCCTCGCTGATGGAAACCTGTAGTTCCCAAGAAGCATGCAGATTCTGTGATTCCCTGGTTAGCCAGTGCAGCAGGGCTTTTCTAAGAGGCCGAGGACTTTGAGAAAGTTCTAAGGGAAGGCGTGAGGAGCGGAGGAAGGACTAGAAGCAGAGGTCACTTGTCAGTACTCCTCTGACACATCGGCAAGCCTTTCGGTAAACAAATAACATGATAATGTACATATTTGTGTATAGTCTGGTGGAATGCCCCTTCCCGCAGCACATGAGTGTAACTCAGCATGGAAGTTTATTTACTTGTGTGATAACTTTTTTTTTCAGAACTGAATTTTTTTCTGTTTGCCTATCTTGTTTTTGACACTGAGTATCTTATTCTCTTTGACATCAAGTGTGTGTTGCAAACTGAATGTCTCCTGTTTACCTGACAGCGTTTCCCAACAGAGGACCATCTGATGATTCATAGGCACAAGCATGAGATGACTTTGAAGTTTCCTACAATAAAAACAGACAATATGCTATCAGGTAAGAGAACACCAGGTTAAAAAAGGTTTGGGGCATCAAAACCTCTAATCTTTCTGCCTCCACCTCTTCAGTGCTGAGATTTCAGGCATGGCTTGCCACACCTCTTGTGCTTTCTCATTTTTATATGTTGCATTAAACTTGGCTCCGTGTTATTTGCAATTATATCTTAGCTACACAGGTGACAATGTGAACTGATACCCTGCAATGCACTGTTCTACAGATACATAGATTAACCGATTTCCAGCCTTCATGGATATTTGGAAAGGTTTCCATGTGAACACGGGGCTAAAATCAAGTCTCATCTGTGATTTAGTAATTGATTACAAATTAATATTTAAATCAAATTATCAATTAAATCAAATTAATGTTGTATGGAGACAGTGCCATGCAACCTTAATGGAAGGAGCACAGGGGATGCTCAGGGAAGGCTTCCTTAAGAAGTAAGACTTGTGCTTAAGTGAGTGATTAAATGAGATCATGCATAGAAGCATTCTCACTGAATGGGAGCAAAATGAATAATAATTAGTCCACCAACTAATTTCCATTTCTTCCCATCGTAAAGAGAAATTAGAAAAATAAAGGTACAGGAGTGAGGAACTTGAAAGTTAGTGTGAGCTCTGCCTTGACCATATGACCTTGAACAGATAATTGAACTTTTCTAGGCCTCAGTTTCTTTCTCCATCAAATGGGAATGATTGTATGTCTGCGGCCTCTTCACTGATTGAAAGTGAGGGGTCAATGGAAGGAAGGCAGGGTGTTCCGTGGAGCTGAGCAGGTGAGCAGGTCACGTCCTTCTCACACGAACTGTTTGGCCTTCACCCCTGTCTCCCTGATATTAAAGAAGAAGTGACATTCCTATGCCCATGTCGGAAGAGAAACCCACTGCTCATATGAGTTAGCACTTTTGTGGCATTTAAATTTTCTAGGAATTTTTTCCCTTTTTTGCCATTATTACTAAATCTTGTGCAAAATGCCAGTTTATTACCATGAAGGGTGCAAGCGGCTATCCTGGAACCACCAAACAGGGTAGTGCTGAGGGGCCTTGGTCCTCCATGTTCCCGCTGATGCAGACTGGGCTGCCGCTGACAGTGCCAGGCTGTGCCAGGTTAGACAGGTGAGCAGATGTATGTGAGCTATCAGACTTGATGCTATAGCTGATGCTCTGAGCCCAGGAGACAAGCTCACTGTCCACCTCTACTCTCCTCTCTTTGCCCTCACTCATCTCTCTCTTTTTTTAAATATATAAACTACTTTTATTCAGAGACTGATTCAGCTTTTCGTGAGCTTAAAGGGGTGCAGAAACTCCCATGTGAAAAGATGCAGAAGCCTCGAAGCTTCTGCTGGATGCCCTGTCTCGTGTCTCTTACTGGTCTGTCAAGGTGAACATGCTCCAACTTCATGTGTCAGAAGAGAACATGAGTACATAAGCAGTCAACGTTTAAACCCAATCCCCAATATTTAAACCTATTGGCTATTCCTTTATTTTCACAAACTGGATCCTTAGAATAGGTTGCCTCATGGAGCAGGAGGAGACATTCAAGAGAAGCGAGTATGTAGGATATGTGGCTAGAATGGCAATCAGCAGCATAGGTTGTATGTTTCAGGTAGAGCCTGGCTCTATAAAGAGTCTCATTTGAACATCTGTAAAGCAGCCTCTAAAACCATGTGACCACATGACTAATAGGGTGAGGCCCTTTTGCCTATAGTGCCAAAACAGGATCCATATACAGCCTGCCCATTGTTTCTCTTAGACCTCTGCTAATTTGTGGCTCTTACTGCCAATCATGAGTAGGGCCAGGTGAAAAATAATTGAGAGCATGAAAAGTTAATTTTTAAAAATTTATTTATTTGTTGCTTCAGGTTACATCTCCATCATAGTGTCCTCTTTCTCCCCTTCCCAGCCCCTCCCTCTACCCCCTAACCCTTCCATCCCACTGAAAAGTTAATTTTTTATTAGGTGAAATCTGTTATGAAAAAAATGAAGAAAGAGACAAACACAAAGAAAACAGCATGACTAAGCCATGGTGCATTTTATTTGATTCCTCCGGTTTGTGTTGAAGTTGATATGGAATGATCTCATACGCAAGTGAAGTGCTCAATCTCAAAACACATTTCTCACTTCACATGCTCATAGTTCCATGGGGCTGTGCAGTCCAGATCCACATTTTTGCATTTAGAGAGTTAATGTTGACTATGTGTTGCATACCAGGGCTGTTCACACTGGCTTGAAATAGCCTTTGTGTTGGATATTTGGACTTCACTCTTTTTGTTGCAGGAAGTGACTAAACTGTATGTTTATAAAAAAATCTGAATTTTTAAATTATGGTTTTAGCATATTTGTGATTATAAATTTGACTAAAGATTTTGCACATCTCTATATTGATTTGTTTTCAATTCATTGAAACTTCCCTCGTCACTAAAATTTGTCCATTAAAATATTATTTTCTTAAGTCTATTTCATGTTCCATCATATTGTTATAAATCAAACAGTAAATGAGCATCAAGGGAAAGTCTCTAAATTATTCTTGATCCATTTTTCAAACAATATTTAATTGTAAAAAATGCAATTCAGATCAAGTGGGACTTGACATATCAGGTGAAGATGAAATGTGTTAGGTGTGCATTTGTGTGGTTAGTGTTAGGAAGTCTCGTTCGTCTCTATTTTGTAACATCTCTGCACCTTTCACTGTTAATGAAGATGGTGCAATGTCACGGGTACACACTTCAGAATACTTTCCAGAGATGGCTATAACACTCAGTGCCAGAATGCTTGCCTAGCATGTATAAAGCCCTAGCTAGATTTGATCCCCCACAATCTCCATCTAAAAACATTTCTCCTCAAGGGACCAACAGATCTGAAATACTTTGTTTTTCTGTACGATGTGGTTTACTAGGCTGAGTACAGTATATTATTCAAAACTGACTGTCACTGATCCTTGCCACGCCACAGAGAGTGAGTACAGGCCACAGGTATGGTATTTACGAGTCTAGTCTTCTGGATAGAGTATGAACATAGACTCCTCATTTTAAGTGGATAGATAGACATGAGTGGGGTGGTGGTGCTGGGTTGGGAGGGCAAAAGGGCCCAGACAGCCTTCCTACTGTGGGTCTCACCTCCTTACCTGATTGCGCTATATGATACATTCCAAGAATCCACTACTGATGGTGCTCCCAAGTCTTGACTTTCCTTGTTCAGATGAAATATGACTTCATGATGAAGGAAGTTGTAATATAGAAGGTTTTTTTTTTTTAACAATTTACTTTATGTGTACGAGGTTTTTCTTGCATGAATGTCTATGCCTAATGCCCATGGAGGTCAGAAGAGGACATCCGGATTCCATAGAACTCAAGTCACAGGTAGTTGTGAGTTGCCATGCGGGTACCTGGAACTGAATCCTGGCTTCCTGCAGCAGCAGCAAGTGCTCTTAGCTGCTGATCCACCACTCCAGCCCCAAGGTACAGAAGGTGTTAAGTGCTCCTCGAGAGAATCTGCAGAACAGTTTCTTTTCACATGAAAATAACAAAATCATTAGCTATTATGTACACAGACCCATTCAACTAGAAAATCTCAGTCAAATTTCAACAGAGATAAAAAGGAAGGCATGTAGCTCTATTTTAATTGGACCGTCATTGAGCACTTGGGATTTCTCATCTTACCTAGCAAGCAGTTCCAGCATACTATTATTCTTACAGGGTTCCAAGGTCCTATATATGAAAAATCAAACAGAAACTGCGATGGGAATCAAAGCGTCAAGGTGCAACATTATTTATAGCCGAGGGGGGGGGAGAGGGAGAGGGAAAGGGAAAGGGAGAGGGAGAGGGAGAGGGAAAGGGAGAGGGAGAGGGAGAGAGTGTAATTGGGGAAAAACAAAAAGATCTTCTGCCCCCACTTCACATATTCCTGTCATAAATCTCAGGGCCAGTAAGTTCAGTGCTCCCTATGGAGACAGTGAGGCAGGACTGCCCTTCGAGGTAGGTCTTTGTAACCATACATGTGTGTAAGATAATAGATTTTGCTGTGTGGAAGGGAAGATGAAACCAGTTGGTGAGTGTCATGGATCTTTCCCAAAAGATTAAACCTACACCTTGAGAGGGAAGCCTGAGAGAGATACACACTGGAACAGGCTTTCAAATGTTTTGCAACCCCATGCCTAGACATTTGACATAGTTAATATATTAAGACAGACACAGTCCAGGCATTAGAAGAGGAATTACCACTGGCCCACCACCACCTCTTCCTCATTCATTAAACATCTATTGAGTACCTATCAAGATCTTACAATGCCCACAGCCAGACGTACAGCACATGGCACTTACCATACTCAAGTGGCCTATGGAGGAAAATAACCGGTAACAAGCCGTTCAACATCCTACATAAGTAAGGAAGGAAAAATCGCTTAGTGACAAGTGCTGTGAAGTTCAGCAATGTGGCAGCAAGTGTCCAGCAGGCCACCTGGTGGTGGGTGACCAGGAAAAGCCTCTTTGTCTTTGTGCCAAGACCTGATGACCAACAGTACGGGCTCAGAAGTCCTTTCTCCTGCCTTCAGAATATAGTGGCAGTGTGTGAGGCAGGGTCCATGTTTGTAATCCCAGTGTTGGGCATGCAAAGTCACAAGACAGATGTGGCACAGCCAGCTGTACTTGGAGTGGAGACACAGAAGAGAGACAATAACTGGCTCCCTCCCCTCATTTTTCTTGCCAGATCCTCTGCACTCACCTTCTGGGGTAAATAATGAGGTAGTTGTTGGAGACTCAACTGTATCTCTGGAGAGAGTCTAGAATCAGAGCCTACCACTTAAATTCAAGATTGAAACCCAATTCTCATCATGAAGAAAGAAGGACTGTAATTTAATGAGATGGAACATTTGTCTGCAAAGAGTCGACCATGAGTATCCAAACAGCTCCAAATCATTGCTTGTGACTCTATGAAGAAAACTCTACTCAATAATTCATGGGCATTTTAAGGAACTTGCTAAAGGGAAGATGCCATGTCACTTCAAATCACCTTTAAAATAAGCTGAGATTTTTAAAAAGTGATGGAGGAAACAAATAAATATAATCCAACCAAACACACACACACACACACACACACTCACTCACACAGACACACACACATACATGCACACATGCACACACATACAAAAACACAGAGGAGAACAGCAAATCAAACACCTACAAGTATTTTTTTTTAAGAAAAATGTATTAGTAATTTCTCACCAAGTGAGTGAATTGAAGCTTTATGGCACACAAGCTGGCAAGGACAATCTGTGCCAGAAGACAGCACAACGGTAGTGACAGCTAGCACATTGTCTCACCCTATGCTTGTCACTGTGCCTTGTGCATAGTGAACTTTGGGTTCTTCGATCTTTATTCCCTTTCTTCCATATGATGAAATGATCAAAATGAATAGTTTTCCAGATTCTTTGTCATTTTCTTGCTGCGCATCTGGACTGTGAGTTACATACCAAATTCTGGTTCTACTCTAAGCTAAATTTTGTTAGTCTAGGGACTGCCTTTTCTTTTACAGCAAGACTTTTAGCTCCAAGTCTTCAAGTGGCATCAATAGTGAACGTGTAGGAGGAGATTCTAACATATGAGTGATTCAAGGACCACAGATAAGTGTTTGAAAGTCACACTGTCTCCTTCCCTGAGGACAGGAGGAGACTGTGGCCTTGTGCATTTACAGTGGCTGTCAGTTTCTCATCCATGTTTCTAGTTAGGCCCGAATAGAGTTTTGAATCATTTATAGGAATGAATTGTGACCTTGTTCTATGCATTTTTTTTTCTGTTAATATGAAAAACTCACTCATACCCTGTTTCACCTGGAAGCTGACCCCTTTGAACAAAGCGTTTAGGAAAGCTCATGGAGCTAAGGACAAGTGGAATGGGAGGCTCTAGCTTCCTCCATTCAGGGCACGTTATGGTAATAAAATCACCCCGTATCTCTTGTCCCCTCAGCTGGCAGAGCCATGATGTAATGATGTAAATAACCCTTGTGCCAGCTCAGTGCCTCAAAGAAAAGAGAACTTGTGGCCCAATGCTTCTTGAGCACTTGGGGTCCACGGCTGGTGGTGAATCTGTCTAGAAGATGTGCTTGCTTAGGTTAAGTCAACTTCGAAGCCATATAGCGCTAGTGAACAGAGGCTGCGGGAGAAACCCTTCATCGGCACACTTTCCCATTGACTCACAAGCACTGGGTCCACCAGTTCTTCAAGTTGTCAATAAACAAATCAAGAGCGTGATGATGTCCCGTCTCTGCACAGGATCACCTCTGCCAGAGTGATTTCTATGCATGCCACGACTATTGTGTAAAACCAAGTTTACCCTGGCTTGCCTCATGATGGCACTGTCCCTGGGGAAGGAGACAGACAGCAATGTCACTGTCGCTGAGAAACTATCCTGATCCTGTGTAGTCACACTCACAGGAACACTGATTGCCAGGAAGAAGCCTTGCTGAACTCCGTATGATTCTGCCAGATTCTCCTGGCCATTGCTGCTGTAAAGACTCTGAATCTGATGTAAGCTCTCCTAAGAAAATCTTTATTAAAAGGCAGACAGGAGCTAAGTTAAAATATTTTAATAAAAACATTGATGAAAGTTCAAGAGAGAAATTTGAGTATAAAAATACATAAAATTATCCTACTTTTCAACTTTAATTCTTACTAAAAGAGGTATAATAAATGTAATGCTTTTTTGCTACTGATTCAAGCCCCCTTCTTTTAAAATTTTTGTTTATTTTTATGTCATGTGTGTTTAGTTTGGATGCCTGTCTATGCAGCATATATAGGCCTGGTGTGCGTGGAGGCCAGCAGAGGGCTTTAGATCCCAAAACTGGAGTTATGGATAGTTCTGAACCCCATGTGGGTCCTGGGAATTGAACCTGGGTCCTCTGGAAGAGCAACCACTGCTTTTAACCTCTGAGCGCTTTTAATTTCTTCACCCCTTTAAGCCACTTTCTCGAGGAATTCTACCAAACCATAATGTATTGTGCAATGCATAATGTATTATGCAAATAATAATGATATATTACTTTTTAAATTTTCCTGATTGGAATGGTCATGAATTCAAACCAGCTAGTGAGATCTTAAACATTTATGTGTGCACATAGGTAGGCACATCACATAAGGGAACTGTGTGTATACATATGTATGCACATCACCCGTGGGCATTGGGCTCTTCATTTATTGTGATCACTAACAGTTTGGTATCAAATGATGCAAAATTCCTTGGCATTACCCTAGTCCTTTAGGTAGGTCATAGGCGATAACTTGGGACTGTGTGAGTGCCTGAGTCAAGAAGAAAGTGTTCCTCAGGGCCAATGTTCTTCTTTCTCATATGTTATCTCTCCTGTCCTCTGCAGGTCATTGTTTAAGTTGATGATTTATCTTATTTCTAAAGGTTGAGGAAATGAAACAGACATGTGTGTGACTTAAACACAACTCTGGAACCAACTGAGGTAGTAGCTTTAATTAAGCTTGTGAACTTAGCTTTGTGAGTGCTGTCTAGGTCCACCTTGTAGTGATCAGACTTTCCGGTGGATGATGCATTTCCTGACTATAAAATGATGGGAGCTCAGAGAGAGAGAGAGAGAGAGAGAGAGAGAGAGAGAGAGAGAGAGAGAAACACACAGACAGAGACAGATAGAGAGAATCAGAGAGAGAGAGACAGAGAGACAGACAGAGACAGAGGGACAGAGACAGAGGGATAGAACAAGACAGGTAGGGACAGAGAGACAGAGAGAGAAACAGAGAGAGACAGACAGAGAGATAGAAAGAGATAGATAGTGAGAGAGACACACGGAGAGACAGAGTCAGAGAGGAAGACAGAGAACGATAAGTTGTGCAGTGTTTGTGTGCATGTGGAGGAAGGAATAACCTCCTATGTCATTAATTAAGCACTAGAGAAACCCAAGTACCTTTCTCTTTCTCTCTTTCTCTCTCTTCCTCTTTCTCTTTCTCTCTCTTTCTCTTTCTCTCTCTCTCTTTCTCTTTCTCTCTCTTTCTCTTCCTTTCTCTCTCTTTCTCTTTCTCTTTCTCTCTCTTTCTCTTCCTTTCTTTTTTCTTCCCTCCCTCCATCCCTCCCTCCCTCTCTCCCTTACTCCTTCCTTCCTTCCTTCCTTCCTTCCTTCCTTCCTTCCTTCCTTCCTTCCGTTCTCTCTCTTTCTTTCTTTCTTTCTTTCTTTCTTTCTTTCTTTCTTTCTTTCT